>JANAVB010016192.1:5443388-5769588 GCA_029216955.1 Iris pallida | reverse complement strand
CCCTTAAACAAATACGAAATACGTACTTTCCTACAAAACATATATCAACAAGAACGTCTTTGGTCGCACTACAAAACCACATGGAATTGGGTTGGGTCCGGGTCAAGTCCAGACTGGTTTGGTACAACCGGGTCTTCTACAAGTCAAAACCTTAATAATAATAATTAAATATTTATAGGAGTCAAGTCGCAACTTGGCCTGGTTTTCCTACTTAGGACATCACTATGGCTCGGCCTTTCCAACCAGGGCTAAACACTAGTCAAGCACGCCATTGCACTATCCGTGCCACGATTTCTAGTCACCTTGTACTCCAAAACTCCACCACGGCTAAAGTCATCTACCGTAATAATTAACTAAGTAATTATTTATAAAAATTCTAAAAATCACCATTAATAAAAATATATTATCAAAAATTCCGGAAGAGGGGTTACAAGTCCAACAAGAACGCCAGAGGCAGCGGACGCGGTGCCTGCAGCAGAGGAGGATCGGATGGTGGCCAAAGTCGGTGACGGGGGTGTGGCCAATCTCTATGGTGGCGCGCGGTTTTTTCTCACGGAGCTCTGCCGCGACGTACGGAGGCGGGGCGACGTAGAGGCGGTCGGCACGGAGGGCTCGTCGAGGTTAGTAGGTCGTGGGGTTTAGGGTTTATTTTGGGACGGTGATAGTGGTTACGCGGTGGTGGTGATGGGCTTGGTGGGTGACAAGGGGAAATTGGTGGTGAAGAACGGTGGTGTTTGGCCGATTACTCGTGGGGGTCGCACCTGGGGTTTTGGAAACCGTGATGGTGGCGATGGCGATCGGGGTTGATCGCGGGGTTTCGAGGGGTAGAAGCGGGTGGTCGGGTCACGGTATTGGGGTGCCGCGGTGGCTGCTGTTGTCGGGTGCGACTGGTGGAGAGATGATGATGACGGTGGTGGTGTTGTTTGGCTTAGGATGGTTGCTGTGCGTGGTGATGATGGAAGATTGGCTGGTCTGCGGTGCGCCGAGGAGGCTAGGGTGATGGTGAACTCGGTGATGTTGTGATCGATCGCGGGCGGGGACGTCGGTCAGGATGCATTGGAGATTATGTCGGTTGTTGCCGGAGTGGCCGGAGGACACAGGGAGGGGGAAGGTATTGGTGCGACGGCGGTGGCGTGTGATGGGAGATGGTTAGCTGGGGATTCGGTCCAAGTCTCGGACATGGGGATTAGGTTAGAAAGAGTTTTGTACGTGTCGGTATTCGGGCACAGAGAAGACGATGTATTTCTAAAATTAAAGATAGTGGAAGACACCCGGGGTCGGACACGAGGCCGTCACGACTGACACGGAGAATATTGGACACCGACACGATGCACTCATGCTTGTGGTGGAAATTTGTGGAATAATTGTGGAGGAAGCAATATGGGCCTCCCCTATATAGGGGGTGGAACTCCTAGTTGGATATGAACTAGGAAAAATTTAAAACCCCTTTTGATAATCTCACTTTTAAATTTAAATCAATTTAAAACCGATTCAATCCAAATCCAATCCAATTTTGAACTAAATCTATATATATTCAAATCCAATTTTAATATAGATAACTTCCATATTTAAATTAAGCATATTAAAGTACTAAGAAAATTTCAAATTTAAAACCCATAATAAGTTTAATTAAATAGAAGAAATTCAAAATAACTTTTTATAAATAAATAATAATAAATCATTTCGAAATTACAATAAATATTTGACTATTTGAAATACCTTTTTAATAAATTAAAATAATTACTAAAATAATTTTGAAAGTTCAAAATATATACATGAATTGAGTTTCATGTACTCGCATGCAATTAACATTTTACATAAAATATATTTTTCTAGTATAGTACATAAAAAGAGGAAATATCATTTCTTAAATCATTGCCTATACTTGCATAAATAAAAAGCATTTTTATAGTAATAAAAATAAAACATTTGACTAAATTTTTGGCGAAAAAATATTTATATAAAAATTATTTACTCTTTATGTATTTCGAAAACAAAACTATTGACTACATTTACGAACCTAAAATAGACTCTTTATGTAAAATAACTAAATAAATAAATATCACGTATGTACATACTCGCACTTGGCGTATAAATATCCGCATATATAAATTAAATAAAAATGTAGTAAAATTTTAGGGGGTTTACATCCTACCCAACTTACAAGAATTTCGTCCTCGAAATTAAGAATAAGTAGGGGGTTGAGAAGGTACAAGGGTATATCGATATAGAACACGATCAAATCATTAAGCGAGGCAAGGAGACGGTGTTTAACACAAACATGGGATCAGAAAATCGTGAATAAGATTATAAAAAAATATCACGTATATTGTTATGGTATGAATGAGGGTTGTGAGTTAAAGCACCAATAAAAGATTAATGGTTAAGGTTAATCAAGATAACACAAATTAAAGAATAGCATGGAATCGAGTAAATCAAAGTGAATAATTTAGGGACTTGGGAGATATGGTTCTTCGGAGAAGATTGTATGATAGACATCTAGATTGAGGGCACAAATAAGGGGACGATGGGAATCATTCAAGTGAGTAGGTGTAAGCCCACTTTCTGAGTTTTTCTAAAAAAAAAAAATTTATTTACTTTAGTTGCAGTTTCAAAAATATTGTTTAATTTATATTTATCGATATTTTGAAGAGAGTTATCAAATTTAATTTTAAGAAGAGATTTTACAAGGAGACTTCTAGAATTATTCGATCCTTTATTATTGCAATTATGTTACAAATATCATTTATAGTCACGGAGTATAAAATCTAGTTTGGTTAAGTGTTTTAGAAATTATTAATGACGTGTAGTAGTATTTCTAACCATTATAGATTAATTTGGACAAAATTTAGAACTTATTAGATTTGATGATTATTTGAGTTATTGTGATCATTCATATTATTCTTTGGATTTATAAATTTTATTTTGGGAATATTATTTCATAAAATTAGATATTACTTAGATGATTGAAGTGATCAACTACTTGATTTAGATTTGAATGTATACGCTTGATGAAATAATATATCACTTTAAACACTACTATTGCTATCCCTAATAGATTGCGATTAGATTAATGTAAGCCTTGAAACAATGTTATCCCTTTAATTTGAATTTAAATGCTTAAAATATTATTATGTAAATAATAATATTGGTTAAGAGAAACAAGAAGGGTTTTGTAAAATAACTGATTTTGTAAAGGGTTTTCGGTTTATAATTCTATCACTTTCTAATGATCACCATTATCTCAAACCCATATCAGAATCCATGGAAGAAACCTATTTAAATATAACCTCTAATCCCCCTAACATTTGCATCTATCTATACAATAAGCATATAAAAGGGAAAGGAAGACCAGCCGATCCCTTCCATCTCCTCCCCATCCTCGACTTCACATCCAGCCATCGCCAAGACTCAACGGAAGAAGCTCACATAGTCTTCTTCCATCCCCAGGCCGCAACCGGCTTGGCGACCCCCTTGACCTCGTACAACCACCGAGAAAACTCCGGCCTGTCCCGCTGCCACACCAGGGCGCCACGACCCGAGATCACACCACCAACAACAGCCACAATAACAAAACCTGTGCCGTGTCCGGACCCGTGCTGTCCGTGTCCACCACATCATCCCATTCATTACATCACAGCATACAAGTTTCCCGTATCCGACATCAAAGGGACGCAATACAATATCAAACAAAGCAAAATCCTAAACCTAACCTCGTCGGCCGCCTCCGTTTGCCGCGCAGATCGGCGTCCGCCTAAACTCCACAGCCAGTGTCGCCCCGATCTTTTCCCGGACAACCGATCAAGCCTTCCGCCACTGGGCTCGTCCCCGTCGTGCGCCGCTGGAACCACCAGAGAAGCACCCACGCCACCACCGGGTCGTGCCGATCACGACCAGACGAGCGTGCCAACGACCGGCACGCCATGCCCGAGTCCGCCTGGAGTCAGTCGACTCGAGCACCGCCGATCTCTGGGTAACACCACCGTGTCCCCGACTCTTTCTCGACTGCAGTTACATCTTCCGACGTCGTCTCGTGCAGTTGACACGGCGGACGGAGCCGTCGCACCCCTCCGCGGAGACCGCCGGTGGCCGATCTGCTACCAGGCGTCGGATCTGCACACCCAGTGCTCCACCGCAGCCGAACCCCTCTCCGTCGTGCCCTAGATCACCGCGCCTCCGCGCCAGTGAGCCGTCGCAAAGCTTCGCCCGGCGGGACCGACCTCCTGTGCCGAACCCCAGATCCGCCCCTGTCCGTACCTTTGCCCGTCGCAGCGCCTAAGTACGACGCCGCCCTCTCAGCACCGGAGCAGCGCTCTCCACCGGAGCCGCCCCCTCCGTGACCCGTAGCCGGCGACCACGAGCCCAGCCACGTGCAGCGCATCGCCTCCTCCGCTCGCCTGCCCGGTCGTCTCCACCTGCCTCGTCGCTCCGGTGAGCCCCGACTGCCCTCTCCCGATTCCCCTCTTCTCACTTCTCTCTCTCAATAGCTCTCTCTTCCCATCTCTCATTCTCAATCTCTCTTAATCTCTCTTTCCTCTCACTCTCAATTTATTTCCCTTCACTGATGCATCCCTCTTTTAGGCAAATTATAAAGGCACAGCTCTGTCCAAGTGACTGTTTTCCATTATTTACAAGTTTGCCACTGAAAAAATTACTCAGGACTATCCAAGTTATAGGTATAAAAGTTAACTCTTACTCTTTTTTTTTTTTCCTTTTCTTCCTCACTCTCCATTCTCTCTCCCTCTTTCTTCTCCAAACCCTAGGTCTGGTCCCCACACTTTTTCCAACCCCACATTTCTCCAAACCCTAGAAGATTCTCCAAGGAAGATTCCTAGAATATTCGGTACGATGACGTCCGCTAAACGACAAAATTTCTGAGTTTTTTTTTTTTTTTTAGTAATCTTATATTTTGTCCCAATGTAGAAATTATGGAAGAAATTGGATCACGTCTATCAATCGAGGAACCCGGATCTTCCGAACAACACGACAAAACACCCGAAGAACTCTCGGTAAATTTCCGACCGACTGCTACGCATTCGAGTGTACAAGAGGACTGCCAGACTTTCTGGCAGTCCATAGAACAGAAAGGACTGCCATATTACGCGGCAGTCTATTTGTACAACTAGTGTAAAATAGGACTGCCGCAAAACATGGCAGTCCAAGAAGTAACGAGGACTGCCAGATTATGCGGCAGTCTATATGTAGTAATGCTGTACAGTTGGACTGCCAGACATTCCGACAGTCCATAAAACACGTAGGACTGCCACATAACTCAGCAGTCAGTGTGTAGAAATAGTGTTAAGTAGGACTGCCAGACTTTCTGACAGTCTTTTAAACACGTGGGACTGCTACAAAATTTGGCAGTCTTTGTTAAGAAGTAGTGTAAAACAAGACTGCCAGACTTTCTGGCAGTCTATAAAACGCGATGGACTGCCAGAATGTCTGGCAGTCCTGTTGTACAGTCCTGAAGGAAGGACAATTTTTCTTGTAATTTTGGTTGTAATTGTGATTGGCAAATTTTTTTTTGAAATTAAATGTAGGGCCCACCACCTCCTATTTCCGTTGACTTGAGTAATATATTCTCAACCAATGTCGCATTTGAATCTTATGAAGAAGCATTAGAATGGTGCAGACAAGTTGGAAGGCAAGTAAACACAGTCCTTGTCATTTCACGGTCATTACGAGGCCCGTCGTGTCGTAAAACTGCTGATCTTGGATGCGAAAGAGGTGGGACATTTAGGCTTCATCGAAAGAAAGAAGAATGTGGCCGAAAAAAAGTCCCGCAGAAGGCGGTCGGGTCCAGAAAGTGCGGTTGTCCTTTCAAGATTGTGCTTGTCTCAAGAAAGGATGGAAAGTGGACAGTTGATGTCAGAAATGGGATGCACAATCATGCGGTGGCGGAGACACTTACCGGTCATCCCTATGCCGGAAGGTTGAACGAATAGGAGAAGAAGTTAGTTGAAGAAATGTCCTGCTCCGGAGTCGCCCCGAAGCAAATTTATTCCGCGGTGCGCCAGAAGAATGAACAGAACAAGTCAACAATGAGGACAATCTACAATGCACTCTCGAGATCGAGGACAAATACCCTAAGAGGAAGAATGGCGATGCAACAAGTTATGAAGTTACTTGCCGACAATCACTATGTAGAGTACCATAGAAGACATCCGCCGTCCAATGAAATTACCTCTATGTTTTGGGCACATCCGGAGTGTACGCATTTGGCACGGTCCTTTGCCGATGTCTTGGTAGCTGATTGCACGTACAAGACTAACAAATTCAAGATGCCACTCTTCCACATTGTCGGCTTCACGTCAACGGGTAAATCATTTTCAGTTGCATTTTGTTTCTTGAAGAATGAAACAGTAGATGATTATACATGGGCATTGAACAAATTGAAGACACTTTACACTGGACACAAAGAGCCGTCCGTTTTTGTCACCGATCGAGAATATGCATTGATGAATGCTATCGATATCGTATTTCCTCATGCTCGTAGACTACTATGTACATGGCATATTAATCGAAATATTCAAGCACAATGCAAGAGCCGGTTTGAAAAAGTAGACGGCAAACTTGATATTGACCGCTTCACAGAATTCTACGACGATTGGGGCCTTGTTTGGCGAGCAAGTACTGTAGACGCTTTTGACAAAGCGTGGTTGGAGTTCAAGGGGAAGTGGAAAAGTAGCAACAAGCCATGTATATCTTATATCAAAGACACATGGGTTGATCCATTTAAAGAAGATTTCGTCTTAGCATGGACGAATAAGGTGAAGCATTACAGCACGACCACTACAAACCGTGCCGCAGGTTCACACTCAAAACTGAAGAAATATATACGTTCATCGGTCGGCGATTTTGTGTCAGTTTGGCAGTCGATTAATCTAATGACCAACTCGACGGTGAACGAGATCAAGGCTTCATTTGAGCAGAGCCTGAATATTGTAAAGCATGAACATAGGAAAGAGAAGCTTCTATCTGATTTAATCCATGTATTGTCTCACTATGCTTTGGGGTTTATATTTGAAGAGATTGCTCGGGCAAATTCAGTTGGTGTTGATACTGAAGCCTGTGGTTGTACACATCGATATTCTCTCGGCCTTCCTTGTGCTCATGAGATCAACGAATATCAACGTCAAGGCAGACCTATTCCAGTAGTGGTCGTTGATCAACGTTGGAGACAATTGTCAGTTATGCCTATGGTGGAGAGTCACGACGGTTTCTTTTCCTTGCCAGAAGTTAAACTTCTTCATGCAAGATGGTGTGCTGCCCTAGAACCTGAGAGGAAGTCTATTGAACGTAAAATTCGAGAACTTGCCCACCCGGCAAGCAGTGATGTGCAGGAGCCATCTGTTGTCGTCGCCCCGAAGGGTAGACCAGCAAGAAGACTTACAAGAACACAGAAGAAGAAGTTCGAGTCCACTAGAAGAGAACTATCATTATTTGAGCATATTGAAAAAAGCATGGAAAGGTTTGTTTGTCCAAAGCGGAGCGACAAGCTTCCTATTCAACGGAAGAAACAGAAAACAAGCGTTGGTGTCACCTTCGACATGTACATTCATATATTTAATCCTGCAATACGGGAGTACATTTGGTCTATTAAAGATGTGCCTAAAGATGGACATTGTGGGTACCACGCCCTTGCAAGACATCTAGGCTACTCCGTTAAAGACGGATGGAGGCAGGTTAGAGCAGAGTTGTACGAGGAGTTGGAGTCTCATCTTCCCTTCTACAGCAAATTACTAAGCCCAGATACAGCTGGAGAATTATTGACAAGCATTCCCTGCGCCGATCAGACTACTGGAGAGGAACATTACATGGATATTCCTTCTGCTGCATATCTATTTGCTAACAGGTACAATATACCTACACATTACATGGATATTCCTTCTGCTGCATATCTATTTGCTAACAGGTACAATATACTGTATTTGTATTCGCCTACAGGTACAAGATCCCACTTATCGTTCTGTCGAAGAGAAGTAACAACACTTTCTTCCCTATGACCGCTCCTCCGGCAGACTACACTATGTGCACTCTACATGCCATTGGACTTGATTATAATCACTTCGTCATCTTGCGGTTTATCGGGCACAGTGCTATTCCCCCTCCCGATCCAGTTTGGTGTAAACATGCTTCGGAAGAATCGATCGCTTGGACGACGCTGTACGCCGATGCGATCAATGCCTACAAGGTGAAAACAAACTACGTGGAACCTAAGCCAATGCCGGAAGACCACTACGATGTATTGATTGACTGATAGTGGGGAGCATCACCGATAGTTTTGTCACATTTTGTAATTAAAAAGAAGGATAAACATTTACGTCTATACCGATATAGTCTTGTCACATTTTGTAACTAGAAACTTGCATGTTGCCAAAAGAAATGTAAATATTTGGTCCTACGCCGATGTTTATATCTTTGGACCTACTCAGATACACTTTTTTATATCTGTGAATATGGTTGTCAAAAGAAATGTAATGAAGAAGAAGGAAGTTTATTTTGCTAAGACATTTGAGTATCAATTTTACAGTTGAGTATCACATTAACAAGGACTGCCCAGAAACCTGGCAGTCCATCATGAGTGAAAGACTGCCAGGGAACTGGGCAGTCCACTTTGGAACTTGCTGTGTACTAGGACTGCCCAGTTTCCTGGGCAGTTTTCGTTCATAGCAAGTTCCAAATACGACTGTCCAGAAACCTGGTAGTCCATCGTGAGTGAAAGACTGCCAGGAAACTGGGCAGTCCACTTTGGAACTTGCTGTAAATAAGGACTGCCCATTTTTTGGCAGTCCTAGTACACAGCAAGTTCCAAAGTGGACTGCCCAGTTCCCTGGCAGTCTTTCACTCACGATGGACTGCCAGGTTTCTGGGCAGTCGTAATTGGAACTTGCTGTGAACGAGGACTGTCCAGGAAACTGGGCATTCCTAGTACACAGCAAGTTCCAAAGTGGACTGCCCAGTTCCCTGGCAGTCTTTCACTCACGATGGACTGCTAGGTTTCTGGGCAGTCCTTGTTAATGTGATACTCAACTGTAAAATTGATACTCAAATGTCTTAGCAAAATAAACTTCCTTCTTCTTCATTACATTTCTTTTGACAACCACATTGTACAGCAAGTATTACAAAGGACTGCCGAACTTTGTGGCAGTCCTTTATGCGTATAGGACTGCCACAAAGTACGGCAGTCCTTTGTAATACTTGCTGAACAAGTCGACTGCCCCTCTCTCTGGCAGTCCTAAAAGTACATAGGACTGCCAGAAACATGGACAGTCGTCGTTGAGTCGAGAGGAACCGACTTGGGTTGTTCGAACTAAATTAATAGGATTTTGGGGGGGGGGGGGAATTGACAACGTATTAGATTTCTTACCTTGATTGAGAGAAACGTTTGCGTGCCATCGTAGGGAAAGATATTGAAAAATGGTGAAGACGAAGGAAATGGCGGAGATGAGCATCGAAACCCTAACCGTGACAATTGCGTAAAAGAAATGGAGAGAGAGGAGTGGGAAATCGTGAAGAAGAAGAAGAGGAGGAGGGAAAATAGGGTTTGTGAAGAGAGAGAGGGAAAATTTCAAATGCTTACAGAGTTTCGGGTTTGGGGGGGCCTGTGGGGTTTGGACAGCCCCCTGAGTGAAAACGTTGGACAGCCCGAGTAAAAGTTCCTCAAAGCCTGGCTAGCCCTAATCCTGGATAGCCCCGAGTAAAAAAGGCTGTGCCCTTATAATTTGCCCTCTTTTATTGTCTCCAAATGGAGCAATATGTATAGGGAACTAATGAGTTGCTATTACTATTATTTCATTATAATATGTTTTTGAGACTATTTTATTATTATATGTAGGGAACAACATTTAACAGCATTAAATGCATGCTCTCTAGAGTTATGCTATTATACTACTTGGATATTGATCTGTCAGTATACTCATACATATATATCATATTACATATGTATTATATTAATTAGAATTATTACATTGGGTACAATATTATATATCCTGTTATTATTATTATTATTATTATTTGTTATTATTATTAATGGAATGATTATAGTTATAGTTACTGTAGAAGACAGTATGGACATTTTATTTATTTTTATTATTATTATTTTGTTTGATAGAATTATTAGTATTATTATGGTCATATAATATTAGTTTTATTTAATTTGGAACAATATATAAATATCTATTAAATATTTTCTAAAATTTATGCTTGTAACAAAATATTATATTTGGCTTTGAGCCTACATGTAATTTTAAAATAGGGTCTAGAAGCTTAAATATATTATTATATTATTTTACGGTATTTTAAAATATAGTTTTTGACTTAAAATATTTTGACAAATAAAATATATAGTCGCAAGTATGATATATATTCTCTAAATAGATTACAAGTATTTTCCAAGATAAATATATATTTTTCCTATTTCAAATGTCCTCTTAGATTAATCTTAAAACGTAACTGATCTTTCTTCATATGTTTCCTGCGATTTTGGACTTCTTTACATCGACCCTAGTCAATGTGGCTATACCGGACCCAACGGGATTGTCGGTTTCACCAGCTAAGGACCACAGGCAAGTGCACTTTCTGATTGCTTTTCGATTTATAGTAGTTTTTATATTTCATGTTTATACATATATCTTGCTGCTTGTTGACACGCTCGTCACACGGAGTAGTCGGGAGGGAAAATATCTTAGTAGACATGTGGACTACCCAGAACTATCCCTATGATGTCTATTCGTGAATAATATCATCTGCACACGACACGTACAGGTGCCGGATTTACCCTCTAGCCGTTCACATATCGAAACGAATATTTCACATCACATAGGTAGTTGTATTGTATTTGTTTTCCTTGTCTTCTTCTCCAGCTGCCATGTCATCAGTTACTTTCTAGTTTCCATATCTCATATGTTATTTTCATGTCTTGTTAATTCTATTGTGTTCTCGCATTGCCGTCGGTTTGTGTACTTGTTCCATTCCTGACTGAAAACCAACATTTTTTAGGTTAGCCGTGGCTTCACTTAGCGCGGGAGATACGGGTGTACTTGCAGACCAAAACCTATAAATAGATAGCAGTGGTATTATTTTCATTAAATGTGTAAGAACATTATTTTTTCTTTCCAATATAAATCTTGTAATTGTTGTAATAAATCTTAGAAATGTGAATGAACAATAAAGTTATTATTTTGTGATTTTAAGCATCATGGCCGTGACAATGTTCTACCGCCGACTCTGTGGCGTAGGCTGGCTTGGATATGTCTCGTATCCGAAAAAGCGGATACGGGTCGTGACAGTAGGAGGTCAAGACAGTAGGTCGAGGAAAGGATGGATAGTTTAAGACAAGGATGTAATAACATTGAGTGGTAATGGTCATAAGTGATAGGACAATTAGAGGAATTTCAAGTACAAGCGCCTTCGTCCTTCTAAAATAGGTGAAGGTGAAAGCAATATAGAGTTTGAAGAAGATATATTGGATACAATTACGTGGTTCAAAGGCGACTGAAAATTTTAAAAATGAATTACCAAAGCAGTCGTGGATGAGACTCTAGAGGAAAAGTTTAGCTATGTCCCCATCCACGTAGAACGATAGATAAAAGCGAACCAAAGTGCACTCGGTTGATCAGACCATCATGCACCGGTTCTGATTAGACAATATGTTAGTGAGCGACCGCTCAATAGCATATGCCTTGATCAAGCTCGATAAAAAATTATCTTGCAAATACTAGGCTATATTAGCATCATTAATCAAGGTAGTCAACATATAAGTAGAGGATAATGATTTCAAGAAAACATAAATAGTTCAAGTTTCAAAAATCTAGGTCTTGTCCGTATCTATAATAGTCGTTCTAATGTCTCCTTGTCTAGGCTTGGCCAAGGTCATGGGGAAGGTTAGGTCGTAAGGCATTCTACCCAACTTACAAAAGTTAAACTAATGGTGTTTTGGGACAAAAGAAACAAGTCTAACTAGTAGGGTCACCTTCCTAACCTCTAGCAAGCACGAAGGGAAGATAAGAATAATTATAGAAGGAATAAAGCAAGATGCAAATCAATGAGTCAAGCGGTAGATAAAATCTAGAAAAGAGGTCAAGTATGTGGATGAGATCCTAGACTCTAATCCTAGACGCAGGCTTGCTTGGTACGGTAAAGTAACCAAACAATTTATCTTGACCTGCATGGGCCACCACAAAAACATGTAACGCCCCAGTCCCAAAATACGTAGGACTAGGAACATAGACATTCCAGTTGTATACATACGAAGTATGTTCCAATATATGGAATCCTCGTATGTATACATAAGCTATAAATGCAGTAAAACCAAGGCTAACTAATCTCATCCACAAAATAAAAGAATAAAAGATGTCATATAATCAACTATGAATTGTCATTGGTACATGTAGTTGGTCGGAGACAAATCTACTACCAACTATAAAAAGAAATACATAACAAAGAAAGAGTTTGACGAGCGAAGCGAAGACGATCAAAGTACAATCATCCTCGAAGAAATAGAGATGATCATGGCCATGGCTAGAACACCTGCGAAAGACAAAAGTACACACCTGGCGAGATAACCAGGTCCTCAGAGGGACGTAACAAGATACATAATATCATGCCATATGAACTGAATAAACACTGCTCAATAATAATAAGTAAGATTGGATCATAACATGGTCTAATACCTCACCATTTGAATTAACATACCATCCCCCCAACCAAACAAGGACAGGAGATGGCACACTAACCCACGGTGAAATATCTTTCCAAATTATGAATCCAATATGGTATCCGGACCCCAACAAGATTCAGTACCTTCTCATCGAAATAGTGAGCCACACCTACAACCAAACAAGGACAAGATGTGGCAAACTAATTCGCGATAAGTCACTGTTCCAAGCCACGGTCAGATACAAGTACCTAAACTAAAAGTACTCGTACCTAACGGATAAAGGTGCCTAACCGTTTCTAAGTGAAATGTAGTTAAGAACAATTCTTCTTACGCATGGGCCCTGGCTAAAATGGGATCGACATGGTCCCCCCTTGGGGCACCAGAGGCCCAATCAATAAGAGCATAACGTTCCGCAGAACGCCAGTGGCCGTCAGTAATCATGGGTCATCAACCCCGTATCTCCAGCGGAGCATCCGGGTCACAAGGAAAAGTGCATCGTAGCCCATACGCTAAGGAATTGTCCTCCCCGTCCAATGCCTACTATGTTGTATCCACAACACAAAACCTCTATTAACCGCTAAGTCAAACTAAGCATGCAGTCTCTACTAGCGGTTATTCCTATCGCATGGCTTATACGTACTGGTGGCCAGCCAGTCACGCATATTCGAGTTCTACAAGCGACTCACAACTCCGTGATAAAAATGTGTCAAGGCCTATGAATACAACACACAAAGGACGGTCCCTGAATTCTAAGTTCAATGTATAAGAAAATAGTACATAGCAGAAAATAGAACTAAACAGTAAAAATTTTATCTACTTGTGCCATGTATCACAGTTCATTTTACAGAAAATAAATAATGAATAAATGCATGAATATGAGCTAAAGTAAAATAAACAGCTAATGGCAAGGTATCTTGCCTGGTAGGACGCCTGGTGTACTGCAATGATAAATATGGCACGAACTGCGACTTCGGGTAACAACTACACAAGGTGACCTCTGATGGTGGCACGGACAGTTCCATTGGGTACAGAAGGATCAAATTAGTTAGGTTCGACATAAGGTAGTCTTGAATTGGCGAGAGAATATGAATAATGGGATTTAGTCATGGACGGAAGGATAGTCGAAGTAAATAATATATATTGAAATTTAGAAAAACTATTTATAATATTCGAAAACTAGTTTAGTCTAAATAATTATTAAAAAATACTCAAAGTCAAGAAAAAAAAATCATTTTTGGCTAAAAACTCTAAGTTCGTCGAAAATAGAATTAGTAGAACACTATATTTTTAATAGTAAAAAATACTTTTAGATAAATATACGAAATTATTATAACTTATCAAATATCATAGAAATTACATATTTTAGGGTTTTTAACTAGATTTTGAAACTACGTATGAGGCCTAGGCCAAACTATATATATTTTTAAATAATAAAAAAACTACCATAATAATATATCTATGGCTTCCAGTGCCTAGTCCCTTTTGTTATAAATTAGTTTTGAAAAATAAAACATAAAATACTAAAAGTGATAATACTTTATAATATAAATATATATTTATGGTATAATACTATGGTACAATAGGAATTAATTTCTTATACTGTAACAAACCTATAAAACAGCCAGAAGTAATAATAACAACTATTATAATAATAATAATATTATTATTAATATTAATATTAATATCGAAAATATCATATGGACAAACCACAGCAGCAGCTGTGTTTTCTTTTCTTGGGACCGAATATTTGTGTGTGGGAAGAAAAAGAGAGGAGGCAGCAGTGAAAACGAGAGGTCGGAAGACGCGGAGAAGAAGAGAAGAAAGGAGCTGGAGAGGAAGCGGGGGATTACCTAGCCACGGGAGCCGTGTCTGCTCCGGAGGCCACGATGCTCGTCAAAATATGGGGGTAAACGACGATTAAGTGGCGGCTCATCTCGTGGGGCGTTTGTCGAGAGTCGGTGGATCCGTCGCTCGCGGGGGGAAGTCACCGAATTGAATTGATACCATGTTTGCCGCCATGGTAACCTCTTCAAAATCTAACGACAGAGCCTTAAAGTCGATAAGACTCTGGATGTACCGCTTTAATTGAAAGCAGTCATGAGTGGAATGATGAACATAGCAATGGAAGTGGCAATATTTTAGGTCCTCCATCTCTGCCGCTCGAGGCTCGCGCCTTGGTGGAGGGAGTTGGATCCTATCCCCTTGCAAGAGCATATCGAAGATAGGCTTGACATGACTATCTTTGAATGAGTAATTCACCCTGGGCCACCGAGCTTCTGACTGCTTCTGTTCAGGCTTCTTGGTCGTGCCAGCGACCAAGGCCTGTTTGTCTTTATTGTCTCGGTTATTGGAGGTACCGCTACTGTTATTGTTGTTGTGGGTGGTACCAGGACGTTTGCCTTTGTCCTCTCCCTCCGGGATGTGTAATCCCAGCTGGCGAGCCTTCTTTAACTTCGCCTCCGTATTGGTGGCGTTTATGATGGAGGTCATCCAATCCCTAAACTGATCTTCGCCCATCCAGATGCTGATTGCGGGGAGCAACTTTTTCTGGTAGATTTCAATCAAGGAGCTTTCGAAATTGCCTTGGGGCAATCTCATTGCGGTTTGGCGGAACCGCTCGATATAGTTCCTTGTTAGCTCCCTCTCCCCCTCAGCGACGTCCATGAGAGACGACATTGTTATATCATGTCCCACTTCGTAGAATCTCTCTAGAAACATGTGCTTGAAGCCGTCAAAAGAATGGATGCAGTTGTCCGGAAGGTTGCGGTACCAGTCGAACGCGATCCCCTCCAATGCTTTGATGAATAATCGTGTGAGGATGGCGTCGCTATGCGGCAAGTAGTCGGTTGTGACCTCAAAATAAGTTTTGTACCGACTAGCAGAGGTCTTCCCGTCATACGAATCAATATGAAACGGTTTATACCGTGGCAGAAAAGGAACATCTCTCCACGCAACGGTACGGCTGCCGTATTCTAAGGTCCCGGGAGGAGTCTCGGGCATTGAACATTGCTCGAAGCTCCTGGACTTCCCTCCTTGCCTCCCTGACTTTGTCTGTGTTTTCCATAAATAAATTCACTTTATTTATTTTGTATCTGAGAAAATTACAACTGTAGGAATCTAATCTAGAAGACGATTACTTTATCCCTTGGACGATACGATGAAGAATACTCGAACTTTGAAGAACTTGGACAGCAACTGGGCAATCTCTCTGTTCTCTCTGAAATTGTCTGTAGTGTCTGATGAAGATGAAGAAACTCTTTTTTATAGAGTTCAGGATAACTGTCCTTAAGCATACGCTCAGGTAGTTACTTGACGTGTGCATAACTGCAGGGACGCGTGGCGAATTCTGATGGAGACACATTAGCGTGCGGTTGAAAGTAGTGGAGCATGTTCAAGAGAGATTGATGGCCTGGATGCCACGTTGCATAACTTCTAGAGAAGTGGATAACTGGTACAGGACACGTGAGAACGTGTGTTGACTGTAATCCTGGATATGGTTGCTGTAATACGCTGCCTCGTTGAAGGAGAGTTATACGCTGACTTGGATGATGTAGAAACAAAATAAAGCTGATACGCTTACTGGAGAAGAAATGAGTCGTACGCTCACTTGATGAGGAAGGAGTCGTATAGACTTCATACGCTCACTGAAGAAGAAAGGAGTCGTATAGACTTCATACGCTCAATGAAGAAGGAAGGAGTCGTATAGACTTCATACGCTCAATGAAGAAGGAAGGAGTCGTATAGACTTCATACGCTCACTGAAGAAGGAGCCACGTGGCCATCATCAATCTTCTCTGATAAGCCATATCTTCAAATAACTGTCAAAAGATTTTCTCGAGCGTCGTGACTGCAGATATGACGGCTGACAGACTGTCAAAACTGACAGTAATGATGGCTTTGCATTAATGATCTGCTGAGCTGTCCTCGTAAAAGACAAAACCAACTCTTCGAATACATATACGACGGTTGCTCTTTTCATGACAACTATCTTTGCACGAAAAGACGAGACGTCAGATTCATTCTTCATTAAATATATGCCGTACTGTCATCCCAGAAAATAATAAAATATTTACTGAGCGTATGGCCTGTAGATGAGCGTATGGCCTTGACTGAGCATATGGCTTTGAGCGTATGGCTTGGACTGAGTCTTATGTCAGCGTGTCATAATTTTCACACCCTACAGTCTGCAGGTGAAGGAACGGATGCTCCTAAAGGATTGTCACCCAAAGGAGGAGCGATCGTATTGGAGTCTGCGTTGACTGCGGGTCCCAAGCTTGTTTGTCTAGGCGTCCTTACCGATTGAGTCGGCAAGGCAGCTTTGATTTCGTCTACTGACTTGACCAGGAACAGGAGCATGGCTTCAAGTAGTTCTAGACGTTGTCGATCAATAGGCCCTTCATGATCATCGTCGGCCATAAAGACTATCCGCACATGGGTAGAAGTGGAAGGGACAGTAGAAGAGGTGCTCTCCGTATCGTACCCTCGTACAGAGAAATTGTCGAGGAATGTCAGAATGTCCTCTTCCTCGGACTCGGAAGGGGTGCTACTCCCTGTGCAGGAAGCCGCATCGTCTTGGCGAAGGCGGTCACCCTCAGGGACGTCCAAGTCGGTTGCATAATTCCAGTGGATCGCTATCCCCTGTGTATGTTCTTGGAACACCGGATTGTCGTATATAATGAGGGGACTGCTACCCCCAGCTTCATCTACCCCCAGGGAGGCCGAGGGTGCACTCCCGGGTGTTGGAAGCTTCTTTCTGGATCGAGTGCCTAGATAGACACCCCCTGTGGCTGTCGGCGGCAATCCTCCAGATAGGAGTTTCCTTGCAGTACTGGCTGAGATTGTCGGATTGGAAGAGCCTGTCTTCTTTCCTCCCTTGCCGAGAAGAACCTTCCGAGTTGAATTGCAAGAGACAAAATAAAATTCCTTGTCTCCCAAAATTTGTACCTGTTCCTCAAGTGGTTATCGAACAGGTGCTGGCTGGTGCAGTCGATGGAAAGTGGATTGCCGATCTTCAGGTGTTGTCGACTTATTGCAGCAGCAGTTGATGATGACCTCAGTGCAACGACGTCCCAAAAAGGGCTCATCACATGCCAAGGTTACTTCTTTCTCCTTGCGTTTGTGAGTAATCACCTCTTATAAGTCGATAGCAGACTGATCTACCTTTGCATCCAATTTGTGGACTCGGGTAACCTGAGTATGCGGGTGCATAGGTATCATGTTTGCTCCCTGATCCGAGGCTAGTAAAAGCACTTACTCTCGATCGTTGAAGGGAGACTTTTGAGATCCACCCTGTCTATTAGCCCTGGGGGACTGGACGCGGGTGGTTCTGTACAACTTTCCATCAGGAGCCCGTATAACAGTGCCCGCTGACGGTCAGCAGCTCGGACAGTTGACAGGGCTTGTTGGGCCCGTACTACCCTAGACTTCTTCGATTTAGAACCTGAAGGCGTATAGTAAGAAGAGTCCAGATTAGAATATTCTACATTCTCAATGGGCCACATGGAGTCGGGCTCGCATGAGAGACGGTCGAACACAGAGCTTCTGACAGGGCCGCATGAGACATCCTGTCTCTGGCCAGGATTGGCTGTCGCATGGGCCATCTGCCTGCGGCCAGAGTTGGCTACCGTATGGGCCATCTATCTGCGGCCAGAGTTGGCTGCCGCATGGGCTATTTGCCTACGGCCAGAATTGACCGCCGTATGGGCCATCTTCCTGCGGCCAGAGTTGACTGCCACATGGGCCATCTTCCTGCAGCCAGAGTTGACTGTCGTATGGACCATCTGCCTATCTCTCTTATGCGGCCTCTTTCTCGTCCGCATGGATTTCCTTTGTGCCCCCAAATGCTCAGCATCGTAGTATTTTTTTTACTGGATTTGGGGACAGTGGGGTTCTCTGCGACCGGAAGTAAGGTCGCAGGAGAGCTTTGATTATCGTCTTGGGACGCAGAAGGACCTTCTTCGAGAACCTGGTCGGGGGCAACAGTTTTGTGCTTCAACGTCCTGCGGGTTCTCTTTGGGTTGGTTCGCTTCTGCGACGGGCTGGCGCTCCCTTCAGAGAGAATTTCTTTGAATGCTCGTTGGTCAAAATGAACCACGAGCATTTATTGCGTTGAGCCGATCTTCGACGCGTCGGATTGCATCACCAACTTCTCATCAGAGGAGAAGAAGGTCTCCAGCGGGTCGTGACACATTTTTGTGGTGGCCCATGCAGGTCGATATCGCAATTAGTGCGATCTCGTAATGGTGCTCGACTTAGAGTACTAATTACGAGCTTATGACTAGGACATAGGATCTAGGATATGATAGGAGTTACTCAATCACATTTTTGGAAAATTCTGATCTTTTGATTACCATAACAATTCTTCTTGCATTTGAATTCAATTGTCCTTTCTTGATTTTCCTTATCATGTGCCATATTGATCTTCTTGTTTCAATCTGTCCTCAGGATGACGATTACTCGTGCTCGGGCAGCAGGGTCTAGTATTGTTCCAGAGAGGTCCGATCCAGTAGGACCTCCACCTTCGGCTATGGGAGTAGCAGTCGAGAGAGCTGCCACCTCAGTTCCTATCCTTCATGCAGGAGTAGTAGCGACTGTTCTAGGAGGTCTTCCACCTCTGGCTACGGAAGTAGCAGTCGAGAGAGCTGCCACCTCAGTTCCTGCCCTTCAGGCAGGAGTAGCAGCGACTGTTCTAGGAGGTCTTCCACCTCCAGCTGTGGGACCGTCCATAGTCATTCCTGAGACTCTTCTACCACCACCTCCGCTACCGACGGATGCACAGCAGATGATGGCCCTTCTACAGTAGGTGATGCAAACCCAGAGGCACAGCAGCATCAGGCTGATGCATCCCACCGCCAGACAGAGGTGCTACGACAGAGTATGGAGAACTCCTACCAGCTGGCGATGACAGCAGTTAAGAGGGTAGTCTCGGGTACAGTTCAGGGTGCCCCAGTTCAGCAGCAACAGAGTCAGAGGAGGCCTGGCACATGTTTGGATTTTAGAAAGATGAACCCGAGGGACTTCAAGGGTATCGAGGGTATCCTATATGCAGATGACTGGTTGGAGGATGTCCAGCAGAGCCTGGAATTAGCAGAGGTCCCGAAAGGACTTTAGGTGACGTCTGCGGCTAGCCAATTCTTTGACATCACTTTGACGTAGTTTCGGACAGACTCTGAGGTGTCAGTGAAGGGTATATCATGGGAGAACTTCAGGCGGCTCTTCAAGGAGAAGTTCTACCCCAACGTGGCTCATACAGCTTTGGAGGCCCAGTTCGTCGGATTAGTACAAGAAAACTCGTCGGTGGATGAGTATACAGCAGAGTTCTTCCGTTTGAGTAGGTTTGCTCTAGACCTGATCTAGAATGAGAGGTATAAGGCCTGTAAGTTTAGGAGAGGCCTTATTCATGCAGTTCACACTCGTACTTTCGGATGATGCGATGCGACCTTCGAGCAGATACTGATGGAGGCACAGATAGCTGAGAAGGACTTCGGCCTCAAGCCGAAGAGGGACAATAATGCCTTAGGGGCTAGTTCTAGTGTAGGGCCAGCCAAGCGCCCTCACATTCAGCAGAGGCCAGTTCAGTAGCCGTTTCAAGGCCGGGGACATGTACTTTACCAGCAGGTACCCAGACAGCAACAACATACTACATGTGACTTCTGCAAGAGGCAAGGTCACGGATGGGGCGACTGCAGAAAGAGTCTGGGCCTGTGTTTACTTTATGGATCAGCAGAGCATCAGTGTAGGGATTATCCCAAGAACAAGGCACCAGTGACTCAGGTGGCAGTAAGAGCTAGGGCTCCGATAGGGCAACAGAAGGGACCACCGTTGCAGACTCAGCAGCAGAGGTTTATCCAGCATCAGCAGCAGGCTAGGGGAGGCCAGTAGGGGTGAGCTTTTGCCATGGCAGTCGAGGATGTACAGACAGAGGGAGAGCTGATTGCAGGTTCCAATCTTTTTGAATCTATTTCCGCATTTGCCTCCTTATAACTGTCATGAAATTCGATTCTATCTGTTCCTTGTAGTTGATAAATTTTGTTCGGATAGTTCATTGTGATTTATTTTCTCCTGAGATAAGTCGTATGGGCTAGGTCGCCTCGATTTTGGGATCTAGAGTCTTCTATAGTCATCTTAGCTGGCATAGTGAGGACATATAGTCAGATTTTGGATGAATTTCTTGGGTGTAGGAATTTAAGGTTTTCGCGGCCAAGCATGCGGCAATGCAAAAATTTTAAATACCATGATTCTAGAGATATGTACCATAGTCAAGGACTCTGTGAATATTGTAGCCTTGCTCACTAGCATGACGAAGATTTCGAGTATCATAATTTTGGACAGACGCATATGGTTATCTGACTGTATGTTGAGACTGTGATTGTTGGAGGTGTTTGACCTAGAAGGAGTACGACCATTTTAATTTTGAGGACGAAATTTTTCTAAGGAGGGTAGACTTGTAGCACCCAGTTTCTAAAATGAGGATAATTTTGAAATTTTGTAATTATAATAATTTAATAATAATATTTGAACCATGTTATGATTTTTGGTGATTTTTAGTTAATTTAAAACTACGACTTGTGATTTTGATGATTGACTAGTGTAACCCTAGAGTTGGCTAAGCCTAGAGACTAACCATGACCATGGGAGCCTAGTCATGTGATTAGGATGACTAATTGCAACTTTTAGGCCTAAGGGTATTTTGGTCATTTTAACAATTTTGTGAAATTATAAATTATATTAATTAAATATGTGCTAGCTAATTATTTGAGACTTGACCTAGAACTTAGCCTAATCTAGGTTCGCCTTGAGTTTAGAATCTTGATTAGGGTAACCTAGCAGATGACAAGATTATTAATATCTAGATATTTCTAGGAAAGATATTTTCTTCTTAGGATATTTGTGGAAAAGGATGCCTATGACAAGTTAAACCAATAGGAAGGCCTAGAATTGGGTGGACAACTCCTAGCCACTCATCTAGACCAAAAACCTAACCCTAAATCATCTAATGGCAGCCACAATTGGATCCCCCCTCCTATAAAAACATCCTTAGCAAAAATATTTGCCTCTTTTACAACTTCTTAGAACCCTAATAGTTCCTCCCCAAATTTCCTTCCCTAAATATCCAAATCAAGCCTAAATTGGTCCTAATCAATTGCAACATCATCCTCTACCATAGTGGAAGCTAGTAGGGGCTTGCTAGCTAGGGTTTGAAGTGCTTTGGTCAATTGGAGTTCAAGGAGAAACCTCATCATTGCCATTTTTCATTGAGATTCAATCTCAATAGGTAAATCCCATAAAACCATATAAAATTATGTTTTATGTTCATAGATGCATGCATATAGGAATACCCTAGCTGTAGGGTTAGTTTGGTGCTAGGTAGTGTCCATTTCGTGTCCATGTCGGACACGTATCGGTGTAATTAAATGGTTGTTTGATGAAATGCTTGAATAGAATAAATTTTACAAATTTCGAAAACTAATAACATAGTAGTGTATCCCTATAGGTAGGGATTAATAATCTCCAACTCTGAATACGAGGACACTTGTGTCCGTGTCCAAAACAGGGTCGGACTCGCAGCACGAGACACCGTACGGGGCTCGTCCGGCTTCCCTGCTGTTCGACACTGATTGCGGACACGACATGCAATGTCTTGACACGAAATTTTAGGGGAAGGTCGGGGACATGACAGACACTATGCTCATAAAATTTGGGGTGGTGTCGTGTCGTGTCGAGGGAGAAAACATGCGTGTACTGTTTTTACACAGACTGTGCACAGGTGAAAATTGGCCACTGATACGTGCTTCGTGTCGTGCAAACACATGCCATGAAACCCTCGTGTCGTGTCGAATGGGTAGCCCTAGTGCTGGGCTACGTGTAGACACGAGAACGAGACGTGTCGTGGCTCGTGTCGTGTCCACGATGCAGTGTCCTCACAGCACGAGGCAGTCTTCACTGACTGTTTCGACTATGTTCGAAATTTCGTTTGGATACTTCGTGTCCAGCAATATGGACACAAAATCATCCCCGTAACCCATATACACACGTATCACACCTCTGTACACGACTGATTCTTGGTTTTGATTTGTTTTGGTGTTCGAATGTGGATGTGGGTTTAAACTACCATTTTTCCTGATACTCATGAACTGAGTTTAAATTATATTTTTTTACTGTTGTTAATGATTAATTTGCCATGATAAATTCATTTACACATGTTTTAGTTCACCGTCAAGATTGATTCATGACTGGTTTGATGTTAACAAGAATGGGGATTTTCAAAATTGGTTGGACTAGTAATATGAACTGTCAATTACACAAATTCCTGAGAATGTTAGGCATGTTGAAATGTTTGTAAACTGGAATAAATATCAGAGATTTCAATGTTAAACTGAAATTCTGCAGGGAACCTGTGAACTAGGATTACCAATATGTATAAACCTGAGAATGAAAATGGCTTTGGGAAGAAAACTGAGTTTGGGTTTGATATTCAAATCCTGGGATTAGTATATGGGTTTTGGTATCTTAACAGTAAACTGAATATAAATGCTAATATATGAACTAAGTTGAGTATTGGTTTTATTTTAGAAAACTGAAATTAGTTAATGTTAATTGAATTCGGGGTTAAATGTTAACTAGGGATGGGGTTTTTGTTCATAACTGAGATTGGGTGAAGGTGGTTAACAGAGATTGAGTTGTAATGTTGATTTAGTTACCTAATCTATTGAGTTCATTCATAAGTATCCTATATAAATTTATGTAAAACCTGAAACTGAGAACACCTTCCACTCCTACACTCTTTACACTTGTATACATATGCTATACCCACATTGACACTTTTATCTATCACACACACAACCTCACCCCCTCTCTATCTCTCAATACCTATGTATATGAATGCCTATACATATGGATGCCTATAGATATATGCCTATATACATTATGTATATATATGTTTTATATATATATAAAACTTGTTTGTGGTAACTTGTGAAACCTTGTGAATGTGTGTGGATGATAGCCTATGTTTGGTTAGGCTTAGTATATGGGTTATATGATATGGGATTGGGCTAGACTTGAAACTTGTAGGCTAGGTTGACTAGTATGACCAAGTTAGACTTCTAGTTTGACCAATCTGGAATTGTTGACCTAGTTTGACCTAGACAGTTGACCAAGAGTTGACTTTGACCTAGTTGGCTTAGAATAATGTAGTTTGCATTGCAGATTTCTATTATTTCAATTTGAGTACTTAAATAACCTATTTTACTCTAAATAGGACTCTGTGACACCAGTTCGGACATCTATTCATATCAGTCATACAGGGTGACAGGCGAGTACATTCTCTGATCGTTTCATATTTGTCAGGACTTATATTTTTGCTCTAGATTACTTTACTTGATACTGGCACGATTATTATCACGGATTGGTACTATATGGATCTTCTCTTGCGATGTTATCTCTATTGTGTTCAACAGATACATATTATGATGTGCGTTTCACGAACATATTGTATTTATTGTATACCCCTATTCATGTATACTCATTGTGCATCTTGTACTCTCATGATCACATGAGCTTCATGGAGAAACTATTGTACAAGGTAGCGTAACTGGATTGGATCCTTGTGTATTGATTAGGGAGGGTGAGTAAGAAATGGTTATGTGATCAAAATCCTATATTGTACAAATATTGTATGCATACATTGTACACTCACGTATGATGAAGTTACCTATTATTATTGTATAACCTAACCCGTTTACATAACCATATTGTGCTCTAAATCACTAGTACTTGCAGTTTTACTTATCATATATATATATTTTCAGTTATAAATTCTTTCTCGTTTTCATGTACATCTTCTTACAGTTTATGCATCTTACTCTTTTGCATGCTTTATATTTCCTAACATGTTATGAACTACATGAGATGTATTGTGCTCGTTCCTGTCCTAACTGGACCTGTTGAAAATATTACAGATGATGATGGTGACTGCCCTACCTTCTATAGGGCACATGAGGGTGACCTTCAGGAGCCCGATGAGCATCTAGCTCAGTAGAGGGTGCCTAGTCTAGTCTAGTATTTATAGTTTTCAGTTTGTATCGGATTGTTCCGATTGTTAGTCGAGACTTAGTTATATTTCAGGATTTGTATTTATTTGTGTTAAACATCTACTTTGTGTGGTGTGATAACTCTATTTATATTCAGTTCCTTTCTTTTATCTGATTCCATATCGTGTTCTATTTTCCCTAGACTTGTGATTGAGATATAGAGTTGAGATATTATATTATACCTCCGTGCGGAGATGATACGTTTATATCATATTGTTGTTAGATGTTAGATGTTATAGACGAACTATACAGCGTTCTACCGCCGACACTGCGGCATAGGCTAGACGTACCTACGTTCTCGTGCCCTTCCTCAGGGTGCGGGTCGTGACACTTATTCCAACAGAAGTCGTTCCATTAGCTGGATCGATTCTCGTAACATCCGTCCAAATCGATTTTATCGATGCCGCAAGGTGTTATCGTTTACCAAGTTCAGCGATCGAGTCAGTTGGCCATCTAAGTTTTCGACCGATCTGACTCGGCACAAGCATATTATGAAGTCCGTCGCCTATCGAAAGCGGGGCGCTACATAATATACCACTAAGAAAAAGTTTTATCCCAAAACTTAAGAACAAGGGTCTGACCTTAAATTAGACAAACAATGCAGGGTACTTCTCCTTCTTCTCTGCCTCCATTTCCTATATCGAATCTTCAACTGAATGGTTTCGCCAAAGCACGCGGACCAAGGACATCGACCGATTTTATAATACCTTCTCCTTACGGACCAAAATTTGAATAGGCTCCTCCGAGTAAGACAAGTCAGTACGTAGCTCCAACTGATCGAAGCCAACCATGTGACTTGGATCGTGCACGTATTTTTGAAGTTATAAGACGTGGAAAACCTCATGCACACCAGCCAAGACAGGAGGTAGTGCGATCCGATAAGCAACCGTTGCAACTCGTTCGATGATCTCGAAGGGACCTACAAATCTCGGGCTCAATTTGCCTTTAACGTCGAACCGCATAACACCACGCATGGGCGTTACTTTCAGAAACATATGATCCCCAACCAGAAATTCTAGCGGTCGTCGGCGAAGATCTGCGTAGCTCTTTTGTCGACTTTACGCGATACGAAGTCAATCTCGGATCAAGCGGACCTTTTTGACGGCATGCTCCATGAGTTCCGGTCCGAGCACTTGTCGCTCTCCGACTTCGTCCCAGCATAACGGAGAACGACACTTCCTTCCGTAGAGCGCTTCATATGGAGCCATCTGAATGCTCGACTGTAACTGTTGTTATACGCAAACTCCGCAAGCGGTAAATACGTATCCCAACTAGTCTTTAAATCGATCGCACACAGACGTAACATATCCTCTAATATTTGATTTACCCTCTCCGTCTGACCGTCTATTTGGGGGTGGTACACAGAACTAAAATTTACTTTGGTCCCTACCGCCGCTTGCAGGCTCGTCCAAAAATGCGATAGGAATCGCCCGTCTTTGTCCAAATTTATTGAGGTCGGTATCCCGTACAGTCGAACAGTCTCGTCGATATAGATTTGTGCTGACCGATCAATGCTCCATCCTACTTTAATTATGATGAAGTGAGCCGACTTGGTCAATATATCAACAATGACCCAAATCGCATCATTCTCCCGCGGCGTCTTCAAAAATTCCATAATGAAATCCATCAAGATATTGTCCCACTTCCACTCGAGAATGGCGAGGTTCTGCAGCTCTTCGCCTGGCCTTTGGTGTTCTGCCTTCACTTGCTGACACGCCATGCACTGCGATACGAAAGTAGCCACGTCCTTTTTCATGCCGTGCCACCAAAAGTTTGAGCGCAAGTCCTTGTACATCTTGGTTCTCCCAGGATGTAACGAGTACTTCGCATAATGTGCCTCCGTCAAAATTTCTTTTCTGAGTTTGGCATTTTCAGGAATGCAGAGCCTTCCCTTTAGTCGTATCGTCCCGTCTCCGTCTTCTGCAAAGTCAGTCGCCCTTCTTTTTGAAATCAGCTCGCGCATCTTCTTCAGGAATGAATCGTCCTTCTGTGCGGTCTTTATTTTGCTAAACAGGCTCGATCCTAACTTCAACTGAGCTAGGTGCAGGTATCGATACTCAATTTCGAGTTCGATATCCATCGCTTCAAGGTCTCACCGTATCTCATTATTTATGGCCAAAGATCCCATAAACATTCTGCTAAGCGCGTCGGCTACAACGTTTTCCTTGCTCGGTGTATACTCGATCGTTAGCTCATAATCTTTTATGAGTTCGAGCCAACGTCGCTGCCGTAGGTTGAGTTCTCGTTGCGTAAATAAGTATTTTAGACTTTTATGATCTGTGTAGATTCTGCAAGCCACACCATAGAGATAGTACCGCCAGAGTTTCAATGCAAACATGATCGCCGCCAATTTTACGTCGTACGTCGGGTAGTTTTTCTCGTGCTCCTTCAACTGTCGTGAAGCGTAGGAGATGACTTTATCTTTCTGCATGAGTACGCACCCGAGGCCAGTTCCCGATGCATCGCTGAATATCTGAAAGCCTTCTGGACCGTCTGGAAGTACAAGGATTAGAGCTGAGATGAGCCGTTGCTTCAACTCTTGAAAGCTGGATTCACAGTCGTTACTCCATTCAAATACTACTCCCTTCTGGGTGGGGTGAGTCAGAGGCGACGCTAGTTTTGAAAAGCTCTACACGAATCTTTGATAGTAGCCCGCTAAGCCCAGAAAACTTCGAATATCGCTAGCCGAGGTAGGTCGTTTCCAATCTACCACCGCTTCAATCTTCTTTGGGTCCACCGTGACACCTTCGACAGAGATTACATGTCCGAGGAATGTCACACTAGTCATCCAGAACTCGTATTTACTCTGCTTGGCGTATAATTTGTTTTCACGCAGAGTTTGTAATACCGTCTTCAAGTCTTCTGCATGCTCTTCTCGATTCTTTGAGTAGATAAGGATATCGTCGATGAACACGACTACAAATTTATCGATTTGGGGTCGGAAGACTCGGTTCATCAGATTCATGAAAGCGGCTGGGGCATTCGTCAAACCGAACAGCATGACTAGGAATTCGTAATGACCATATCGAGTGTGGAAGGCAAATTTCGATCCGTCATCGGACTTGATCTTCAACTGATGATAGCCTGATCGAAGATCGATTTTTGAAAATATTGACGTGCCTTGTAGTTGGTCAAATAAGTCGTCGATTCGTGGCAAGGGATACTTATTCCGCACAGTCGCCTTATTGAGTTTTCGATAGTCGATGTATAGCCACATCAATCCATCATTCTTCTTCACAAATAGTACGGGAGCTCCCTACGGAGAGACGCTAGGGTGAATAAATTTGCGGTCTAGCAACTCTTGTAATTGCACCTTCAGCTCCTTCAGTTCTGCTAGAGCCATTCGGTAAGGCGCCTTTGATATCGGCCGTGTATCCGAAAAGGTGTCGATGCTGAATTCTATTTTTCGATCCGGCGACATCTCGGGCATCTTATCAGAAAAAGCGTCGGGAAAATCTGCCACAACATCAGTCTGTATTGTGTTTGTATTATCCTTCCGTGTGTCTCGAACTGATGTCAAGTATCCCACACAGCCGGAACGCAACATACGCCTCGCCGAGATTGTCGATACCATCATTGCTGTCTTCGAGATCGTACCACACGAATATGATAACTCTTTCTCGCCGGAAAGACGAAACACCACTCTTTTCTCCGCGCACTCGATCGTTGCTTGACAAGCGTCCAACCAATCCATGCTCAAGATTATGTCGTACTCTTTGATGTCTAGTACGACGGAATCCAAGGATAGATCTCTTCCTCCGATACAAATGTGGCCATCCCTACAAATAAAGTTCGCAGGCATATCGACTCCCTATGGAGTGCTAACGCTAATATCTATATCTAGTGATTTCATGGTTATTTTATTTTCTTCCGCATAATCAGCAAATATAAAGCTATGCGTCGCACCCGAATCGAATAGTACTCAAGCAGGTATATTTTTATAGAGTAATATACCTGTTACAACAGTATCAGACGCGAACGCCTCGTCCCGAGTTAATGCATAAACTCGGCCTTGAGCTCCATGGCTTTGATTCTGTGGGTTGACGGGCACCGTATTTGTGCCTTGCAGTATATGCGCTTTATGCTGATTCGGAACGTTCCTTGGTGGGTTGTGTTGATTCGGAACATTTTTTGGGCAATATGTAACTATATGGCCTACCTCGCCACACTTGTAGCAAGATCTCGTGACGCAATCGGTGGTTCGGTGTCCACGCCTACCGCATCTATTGTAGTATTGTCCGCCATGGCCTCGATTATCAAATATGTTCGGACGTTTTGATACTCCCGATCCCCCGGCGTCGTTAGGACGCATGTTGAAGTGGTTATGGACGACAGGCACGGCTCTATGCGACATGCGGCCAAAGATACGCTCACTATCGAGAGCAGCATCGTAGGATTCACGGTATGTTCGACACCTTTGATTCATGACGTCCCTTCGCAGTTCGTCATTTAGGCCTTGTTGGAAGCGTTCACACCATGCTTCTTTGTTAGGCAGGAAGGCGCCGACAAACTTTGCCAGTTTCGAGAAGCTCGAGTCATAATCGTCGACTGACATATTTCCTTGTCGCAACATCATGAACTCATCTTCTTTTTGATGATGGACGGCACGAGGAACGTACTATTCGAGAAAAGCTTCCTTGAACATTTTCTAGGAAATCGTGGTGTCTGTATCGGCTTCGTTGATTTCCTGCTTCTTAGCTGCCCACCAGTCGTAAGCCCTCAGTTGTAGCTGTAACGCCGCACATGTTACTCTCTGGGACCCGTCAATGCTAAGCAGGTTAAACAAGTCCTCAATCTCCGCGAGCCAGCCCACTATCACATCAGGCTCTGCTTGGCCATTGAATTTTGGTGGATTCATCTTGCGGAACTCCTTTGCTTTGAACAAGGAAGAAGAATTTATCATTTGCGGTTGAGCTTCTTCCTCGTCTTCATCTTAAACATTTTGCCTCTCCTCGGGTACCACGACCGTTGCCTTGGTATTGCCCACCACCTTGTTCACTATCTGAGTCAGGGCGTCCATCTGCTTCTGCTGTGCATCAAATTGGGCCTTGATTTGCATTTGAAGCTGTTGTTGCTGCAGTTCCATCAACTATAGCATTTTCTCCATAGTCGTCTCGCTAGGGCCAGTACTCTTTGTGCTTGACGTACTATCCACGGTTTGGGTTGTTGTGCCAGGATTGTTCTTATTTCTCTTAGTCATTCCTACAAAACAGAGTAAACCCGTTAGTATTTTTTTTAAAAATATCTATGGGGCTACCTGTATGGAACTTTCATTTCACGCAGCATGTCGACAAGCATCCAATCGAGCCATCGCAACGAACATTCCAACAATGAAACATCTTTCAAAAATCCGAGGAAACATAACTGTGCTTTGATACCAATTTTTCATGCCCCGAGTCGACAAACCGTTCGTCCCCGGTGATATTTTGCCGAATCGATCGTCCTCGCTAAGGCGTGATGTCGTACGAGTCTGGAATTGCACTCGTACAAGGCAAGAACGTTACATTGATTTTATATTGAAATGCCAAGTTAAAACTTCACAAATCACATCAAATTGAGACACAGTATAGGAAGATAGAAATATGCTTTTTCATTCATAGCTTGCAACGAAGTGCAAGTCGTAATTGCATTGGATGTCGTTGCGGCTACATTGATTGAAAACAAAAGAAAACATACTCGACAAGCTGCCTGAACTAACACTTGTCATTCCATACATTCGCCCCTTTATATATAAGCCTTCGATTGAATTGGCTTCAAAATACTTCAGCATAGGAAGAGCTTCAAAATGCCTCTCCGTACTTCAGGTTCAGTTTAGAGTGCCCGCCGCACCTGGGGAATTTGGGGGAGGGGATTAGCACACTTGCTAAGTGGACGAGACGAACCCATTCGTCTAAACCGACTTTGATTGTTAAGGTAGGCTTGCTTTAGAGTTGTCTTTCTATTTAGAACTAAATAAATTCAGTTCATATCGATAGCCATCTTTGAAGTAATAAAGTATACAGTAAAAATATAGCAATTTATCCCATTTCTTACCACGGTCGTGCTCGTCCCTGCATTAAAACAGAGATAATATTTACCACCTGCATAAGACAATAGGTGAACATGCTACTATCTTATATGTGCGGTCATTGGTGTTACATACCACGTGGGACTATCTCAACGGTATTTCGGCCCGTTCAGTCTAGGTTGCAAGCCTGACTGACGGTCCCGCAATACATCAGTGACGATGCACGATTATTTATTCCCCCTAGGTCGATTCGATTCTGATACCCCGGATACCGATTCGAGAAAAATCAACTTGTGCACAAGCTGTCCATGACCATGCCAATGCGTAAACAGTTTAATATATGCAACAGTTTTGTATAGCACGGACAGTATTGAACGGTATTATCATTTCTCCCAACTCATGCAACGATTCATTTTCCCCAAAGTCGTACTCCCGATTTAGCATCCCGTGGGCACCAAATAGTCCGAGGCATCATAACCCATGATCGACGTTTCATATTATTTTGCAGCACGTGAAGTAGTCTATCTTTTTACTAGAATCTTAAACTTTTTCGTTTATGTGATAAACTTGTATTTTTTCAGAGTAGATTACTCTAAATCGATACATTTTTCTCGAGTTCTTGACCTTAGTGGTTTGGCATGCATTTAACTTGGCATCGTCGACTTGAATGAATTCGAGGCAAAGGAAATTTCATTTGTGGGACAGAGTAGAAAAGAAGGGGCCGAATCACCCACCAAGTTCTTCGATCATGCCGACCGTCGAAGCGCTTCGCAACGTTCAAGCTTTAGTTACGCGAGCTCCTGTAATGGCACCAACACTTAGTTAGGATTCCTTCTTTATTCTCTCGCTTCGAAATTCGTAAATTGCATCCAGAAAACGATACGAAAGCACTTCATCAAAACTCAGCGGCAAAAGCTCCAAGAAAACCATACAGCGGTCTGGTCCCATCGAAGGGACTCTTATATAGAGCTCACTCGCCGAGACGTAGCCCGCTGCATCTAGGACTTATTCCAACAGAAGTCGTTCTATTAGTTGGATCGATTCTCGTAACATCCGTCCAAATCGATTTGATCGATGCCGCAAGATGTTATCGTTTACCAAGCTCAGCGATCGAGTCAGATGGCCATCTAAGTTCCCGACCGATCTAACTCGGCGCAAGCATGTTATGAAGTTCGTCGCCTATCGAAAGCGGGGCGCTACATGATCAGCTTGCCCGCATAAGTAACTCTTTCTTCTGCAACTTAAATCAGTCTGGTTGCTTTTAATATATATAATCTGAGATAGTGAAGATAGGCCGCAGGGGGCATGCCGAGTCTGTCATGCGGCTCTTCTTTATGCGGACCAATTTGGTCCAAAGTTCTCATGCGGTCAGTTGTGATCCGCATGAACCCCATATTTTCCATGCTTCTACACTCATGAAGCGGTCTTTATTTATTGTCCGTCTCGAGAACCGAAGCGACCTTTTCTCGAAAAGGCATGCTTATTCATTCATCAATCTTTTTGTCTTTATTCACCTCGTGAATGAACCTACATTTGTTATCATTTATTTACTTTTTCGTAAATAAAGCCACAGATAATAAATACTCAAAATCCTCAGTGGAGTCCATCCAAATCATCAATTTTGTCTTTTGAAACCTAGCTGTTTTAAAAAGGTATCTTATCTTTATGATAAATCTGTATTGTCACAGATATCATCTTCTTAGACATGATATCCAGTCTTTGAGTCCCAGCCGACTTGAAGATCATCAATAGAAAAATGAGTTCACGTCCACATTAGCTCTGGATTCTATTTTCTATATCATCACATCAAATCAAGTCATAAAGGAGAGAAAAATCATTCTTTATTCCTTCTTTAAAAAAACATAGATACATCTTAATGAAAATCTATTATATCTCGGATTTTCATTCTAAATATAACAAATGAGATCTATTACATCTTTGGATCTTCTTGTTGGTGCCAGTTCTGTGTCGACTCAATCTGAAGCAACGAGCAAGGCAACGGAATCAACTCTGGTCTTCTCTCTCAGAAAGACGAGAGGAGAACGACAGAGTACAGCAGCTTGAAGACAAGTTGTTGTCAATACAACTGGTGGAGAAACAATGACTCTTCATGAGAAGTAGGAATGAGATCACCCTTGTGATACGATTCCTACTTCTGTGTCTCCACCATCCAACTCTCATGTATAAAGGCCCTTCCTACCATCTCAAGGAAGCCATCTTAAACATATAGAGTTCTGAGCTGTCTGATGTGTGTGTCAAGGTGGTTCAGCTCCATAGTATCCAAGGTCACCGATGCCAGTTCTGGAGAGTTTTGTCAGTCGGTCCCCTGCAAGCATTAGAAAGAAAATGAGAATACAGTGAATGCTCTCTATACAATTGAGGCTGGAACATCATGTGCGTACCTAAGCATATATTTCGAGAATAATAGAATACAAAAGATTTAAAATCACATGTGAGGCGCCACGTGTTGTTCAGAAGTTGGTATTATCAAAATCGAGAAAAGTCTAAAAAAAGAGCGTGGGACGTATCAAAATAGTTACACAACAAAGCTCAAATATGCCGAGATCGAGACGTATCAAGACAGTTACTGTCACGACCCGCACCCTCTGTGAGGGTACGAGCACGTAACAACGCCCAGCCTACGCCGCAGTGTCGGCGGTAGAACGCTGTCCTAGGTCAGAACATCTAACAGTTTAAGGTAATAAACAGTTATACTCCCCGAATGGGGGTGACATAACAGAATATATATCTCAATCACAACTAAGGTAGAACAGGATAAAGATAGATAGATAAATATCCAGAATGAAAACACAGAGATACAATCCAGAAGTCTAAGTGTCTAAATAAAAATAAAAATACATATCCCAAATAACATCTCAGAATCTCAATACAGTAATCCAGGAAAGATAAGGCATCCTAATCTAGGAAAGTGTCGTCAACTGCTAGCAGGTCCAAGTCACTAGTGATGTCTAAAGCTGCACCAAGAGGGGTAGAGACCAGAGCCTCATCATTCACTGTAAAATTTTCAACAGGTCCAGTCAGGACGTGAGCGAGTACAGTACATCTCAACAAAATCATAACAGGTTAGGAAATATAAGCATGCTAGAGAGTAAGATACATGATCTGAAAAAATAACATGATAAAAAGAGAGAGACTGTAAGTAAATAGCTACAGTATATAGAGAACTAACAGTGCTAGTAATTCAGAGCACAAGATGGTTATGTAAACGGCACGATGTTGTACACGAGTAATCTACAGAGGTTTGTACACGAGTAATCTACTAGATTGGATACATAACCACTTCTACTCTCCCGCCCCAATCAATACAAAAGGATCTAGCTAAGTTATGTTATTGTACACGAAGGTCATGTGAATACATGATTATACACGATTCACACGTTTTGTACACGAATGTCACAAATACAAGGAGTACACGATATTCACGATAAAGTACACGAACACGAATACCCGATGTATCCGCTAAGGGGATAACATCGCACAACAAGATCCATATAGTAGTAATCCATGTTTCCAATGTGTCAACATCATGTAAAGTAATCTAAAGCAGGAATATAATCCTAAACAAGATATGAAATGATCAGAGAATGTACTCGCCTGTATCCTGAGAATCTGGAGAATATATACTGTCCGAGGAGTGGTGTCTGTCTCCTATAGAACAGTAAGAGTCACTATGAGTCTAAAATGATAATAAGATGCAAGTTAATGCATTCTACATGAATCTAGGTCAATCTAGGCCAAAGTCAACTCTTGGTCAACTCTGGTCAACCCTAGAAGTCAAACTAGGTCAACTAGGTCAAACCTAAGTCAAACAAGTCTACGCTAGTTGTAACGCCCCAGTCCCAATATACGTAGGACCAAGTACGTAAACATGCCAGCTGTATTCATACGAAGTACGTAGGTCTCGTATGAATACATAAGCTGTAAAATGCAGTAATCCAAGACAAACTAAATCTCATCCACAATAAAAAGAATAATAATATAAAACTCAACTTGAATATTTATGATACAATCGTTAGGCGGAGACAAAGTCCACTACAACTAAGTCGACATGCAACAAATAAAAATAAAACAAAAAACGACTGATAAAGTCGCTTGCACCCAAGTGTGGCTTGGACGCACAGTTTATAAAAATATGAAACAAAAATAATGCTAAAAATAAATAATATGACAGTAAATATAGCAAGGTATACTTGCCTGTTGCGACGCCTGGTGAGCTGCCTGGTGTGGTACAATAAAGGTGGCACAAGATCGACTTCGTTGCAACAACTATGCAAGGGAGCCTCTGTTGATGACACAGAGTATTCCATCGGGTCCAGAACGGTCGACTTAGTTAGGTTTGACTTAATGAAGTGTAGAATTGAAGAGGAAATAGGAATGTCGGGATTGGTCATGGACTGGAAGATAATCGAAGAAAAAAAATGCAAACTTGAATTTATTTAGAATACTAAAAATAGAGTTTTGTTTATGAAAATAAAATAATCTAATTAAATACGTACTTGAAATTTTATAATCAAAACTATGTTAAAAAGCCTAGAAAAATTATCTTAGGACTAAATTTCTTATCTTTATCAAGTCATAATTTATAAATCAAAACAGTGTTTTAAATAGATAAAATATTATAATAATATTTTTGTGCCAAATTGTATTTTGGAAATTTTCTGTAGTGTCAAACATGGCATCAATATTTTTTTTAAAGAAAAGATAGCATATATATAATCTAATATTTGTATTCATAATGATAACAATGATTAAAATATTAATAATAATAATAACAACAGAATAAAAATAAAAATAATATTATTATTAATAATAGTAATAATTAATAGTAATACTCCTGCTCTTCCTATATAATCAAAGGACAGGAAATAATTTTAACAATATTATTAATTATACAGTTATAAAGCAAGCACAAAATACTAAAACAAAACTAAAATAAAATAAAAATCAAACATTCAGTAGCACCACCCCTGTCTTCTCGGGAGGAAAGAGAATAATCCACACGAAAACATAAGAGAAAGAATTTGGAAGAAGAGGAAGAAGAGGAAAAGGGAAAAGAGAGAGTGAGAGAGCGGAAAGCTCGGGATTGTCGTGGTCGGAGAAGTGACGGGTGGAGTCGACGGCGCGTCAGGCTGCTGGAGGCGGCGTGGATTTGGCCGGGCGGCAGGGGGCTTAGGGCTGACGGGGGCGAAGGGAGTTGCGGCGCGCAGAGGTGTTCGCCGGCGGAGTGGGGTCGCGTGCGCGCGGTGCTCACCGCGCGCATCAGGCGGCGGAGGCGGCGCCACGGCGGTTTAGCGGCGGCTACGAGCGAAGGGTGCGGACGGAAGAGAGGAAAAGTCGGGGCTCGACGGATCTCGGCCGGACGGCAGAAGGGTTTGGGGGAAGTCGGCATTCGAGGTGGAGAGGCAGTCCGGCGGTGATGGGTGAGAGGGTCGGAGCAAGGCGCTGGAGCTCTCGCCTACGGCGGAGGGCGCTGGATCTGAGCGGCGGCCGAAAAATCTAGACGCGGCGGCAGTGAAGTCGGGTTAAGGTTAGGGTTCTCTTTTTCTCTTTTCGTTTTTCTGATATGGTTGGTGTGGGTGGCTCTGGGGGTTGCCGGCGATGGGCGCCGTCGATGGTGGTGGTGCTATTTTGTGGTGGTGGCGTTGATGGCAGTTGGGGGTGTTCGGTCAGGAGGAGTCGGGGGGACCGGGCTGGCTTACGGTAGTAGTCGATCGGGTGAGGTGCTGCTGTAGGGAGGAAGTAGTGAGGATGGCAGAGATGGTACGGGTGGTGGCCGGAGTTTGGCTAGGGCTGGGGTGGTCAGGAGGTCGGGAGGGAGACGGTGATGCAGTCGGTCTGATGGTGATACAGTCGGTCTGATACGGGAAGCCGAGGGGAGGCCAGGCGGGAGATGGATAGCTGGGGTTTTGCTTAGGTTTTTGGTTTTGGGTCGTCGTGTTGGGACTGTCCGACACGACAGAAACGGGGTCGGAAGATGTGTCCTGCGTGACACGGGACAGTCAGCATCCGGTTTGTCGGATGAGTAAAAAGTTGTATATGTAAAAAGGAATAATTAGTGGATGGGAGGAAACACGGACACGATACACGGATTTTTGGGTTGTGGAGAATTTGTGGATGGTAGCAATTTATGGAGGAGTACCTGCCTATTTATAGGATGTGGGAATTCCCAGTTTGGATAAGATTAAGAGTAGTTTAAAAACCCCGTTAGATAATTCTCTACTTTATTCAAATCCAAATCCAAATATAAATCCCATTTAAATCTAATTAAATTATATCCCTATAGTTTAAAATCAATTTAAATAAATCAAATCTTAATTATATGTATTAAGTTAATATATTTAAATAAATCCAAAGATTAAATCATAATTTAAATGGCCACAATAACTTCCTTATATATTTTTCAAAATACCAATAATAATAATTTCGAAAATAACAAATATTTTTAAATATATTTTTGAATAATTAAATATTAATATTAATAAATTTTGAAAATGGAATTATATATATAAATTCAAATTAATGTATCTCTATTTGCATAAAATAAACTTTAAGTAAAATATAAATAATTATTATATATTATTTGAACTATATAAAAAAATAGAAAAAAAATGTTTTTCTAAAAATATGTACGCTCGCACATAATCTCACTCGTTGAGCATATTCGTAAAATAAAATTTCGTACACGACGTACAATACGACTGTGCGATATACAATACAAAATTTTAAATCAGAACCAAATTTAAAAAAAATAGTAGAAATTTAGGGGTTTTACATCCTACCCAACTTACAAGAATTTCGTCCTCGAAATTAAAAATAAGTAGGGGGTTGAGAAGATACAAGGGTACGATCAAATCGTTGGACGAGGCAAGAAAACAACATTTAACACAACATGCATTAGGGAATCGTGATTTAGATAAATACGAAAATAATGCACAGATATGGTAATGGATGAGGGTCGCTAGCTAATGCAAGATAGAGAAGGATTTAAGGGTTAGGTAATGATGGTAAGGTAATTAGAGAGCAAGGGTACATGGTTCCTTAGAGTGAAGTTACGCGTCTAGGTTTAGGGGTGTTAAGGAAGTAATTCTAGTCATTTCTAAATATCAAATGATTAGAGATCATGATCAAGAGTCGAAGGGTAGGTCGAATAACTCGAGGCGAGGTTGTAAATACGTGGCTTGGTTGATGGCCACTATAACTATTATGGTCATAGGGGAACACTTGGTGTCTATCTATCAAGTTCGAGTGTTCTGTCTTTCCAATTTAAGTGAAAGACAAAACGAATAAGAGTTCGAAGGATATGTTTATTGAATACGAACACGTGGTTCAAAGACGACTGAGTAGTTTTCAAAAGAGAATTGCCAAGGCAGACGTGGATGAGATTCTAGAGAGCAAGCTTAACTATATCTCCATCCACGTATAACGATAAGTAAAAGCGAACCAAAGTGCACTCGATTGATCAGACCATCATGCACCGATTCTGACTAGACAATATTTAGTGAGCGCGGCTCAATAGCATGTGTCTTGAACAAGTTTGATAATGGTTAAACTTGCAAAACTATGCTATAGTAGCAACATTTAGTTAAGATGGTAAAAATAAGCACGAGAGATTATGATTGAAAGAGACTAGAATTAGTTTGAACTCCTTAAGAATCTTAGTCTTGTTTGGTGCCTATACAGTCGACTTATTGTCTCCTTGTCTAAGGCTTGGTCGACCAATAAGGTATGGTCTTTAAAAATTTATAGTCTAGGCAATCCACTTAGTATCTACTATGGTGAATCATAAGGACGAAGTCTTAAGCTAGGTCATGAGGCATTCTACCCAACTTACAAGAGTTAAACTAGTAGGGTGATAGAACAATGGGTTATGTCCACCTAGTATGGGTTACCCTATTAATCTCTATCAAGCACGAAAGAAGGGCACGAATCACGATAGAAGGGATCAAGCAAGATGCAACTCGAGGAGAAGGCGGTCAAGTATGTGGATGAGATCCTAGACTCTAATCCTATACGCAGGCTTGCTTGGTACGGTAAAGTAACCAAACAATTTATCTCGACCTGCATGGGCCACCACAAAAATATGTAACGCCCCAGTCCCAATATACGTAGGACCAAGTACGTAAACATGCCAGTTGTATTCATACGAAGTACGTAGGTCTCGTATGAATACATAAGCTGTAAAATACAGTAATCCAAGACAAACTAAATCTCATCCACAATAAAAAGAATAATAATATAAAACTCAACTTGAATATTTATGATACAATCGCTGGACGGAGACAAAGTCCACTACAACTAAGTCGACATGCAACAAATAAAAATAAAACAAGAAACGACTGATAAAGTCGCTTGCACCCAAGTGTGGCTTGGACGCACAGTTTATAAAAATATGAAACAAAAATAATGCTGAAAATAAATAATATGACAGTAAATATAGCAAGGTATACTTGCATGTTGTGACGCCTGGTGAGCTGCCTGGTGTGGTATAATAAAGGTGGCACAAGATCGACTTCGTTGCAACAACTATGCAAGGGAGCCTCTGTTGACGACACGGAGTATTCCATCGGGTCCAGAACGATCGACTTAGTTAGGATTGACTTAATAAAGTGTAGAATTGAAGAGGAAATAGGAATGTCGGAATTGGTCATGGACTGGAAGATAATCGAAGAAAAAAAAATAAAAAAAAATGCAAACTTGAATTTATTTAGAATACTAAAAATAGAGTTTTGTTTATGAAAATAAAATAATCTAATTAAATACGTACTTGAAATTTTATAATCAAAACTATGTTAAAAAGCCTAGAAAAATTATCTTAGGACTAAATCTCTTATCTTTATCAAGTCATAATTTATAAATCAAAACTGTGTTTTAAATAGATAAAATATTATAATAATATTTTTGCGTCAAATTGTATTTTGGAAATTTTCTGTAGTGTCAAACATGGCATCAATATTTTTTTTAAGAAAAGATAGCATATATATAATCTAATATTTGTATTCATAATGATAACAATGATTAAAATAATAATAATAATAATAACAACAAAATAAAAATAATAATAATAATATTAATATTAATAATAGTAATAATTAATAGTAATACTCCTGCTCTTCCTATACAATCAAAGGACAGGAAATAATTTTAACAATATCATTAATTATACAGTTATAAAGCAAGCACAAAATACTAAAATAAAACTAAAATAAAATAAAAATCAAACATTCAGTAGCACCACCCCTGTCTTCTCGGGAGGAAAGAGAATAACCCACACGAAAACATAAGAGAGAGAATTTGGAAGAACTAGAGGTAAGAAAGAAGAGGAAAAGGGGAAAGAGAGAGTGAGAGAGCAGAAGGCTCGGGATTGTCGTGGTCGGAGAAGTGACGGGTGGAGTCGGCGGCGCGTCAGGCTGCTGGAGGCGGCGTGGATTTAGCCAGGCGGCAGGGGGCTTAGGGATGACGGAGGCGAAGGGAGTTGCGACGCGCAGAGGTGTTCGCCGGCAGAGTGGGGTCGCACGCGCGCGGTGCTCACCGCGCGCATCAGGCGGCGGAGGCGGCGCCACGGCGGTTTAGCGGCGGCTACGACCGAAGGGTACGGACGGAAGAGGGGAAAAGTCGGGGCTCGACGGATCTCGGCCGGACGGCAGAAGGGTTTGGGGGAAGTCGGCGTTCGAGGTGGAGAGACGGTCCGGCGGTGATGGGTGAGAGGGTCGGAGCAAGGCACTGGAGCTCTCGCCTACGGCGGAGGGCGCTAGATCTCAGCGGCGGCCGGAAAATCTAGACGCGGCGGCAGTGAAGTCGGGTTAAGGTTAGGGTTCTCTTTTTCTATTTTCGTTTTTTTCGATATGGTTGGTGTGGGTGGCTCTGGGGGTTGCCGGTGATGGGCGCCGTCGATGGTGGTGGTACTATTTTGTGGTGGTGGCGTTGATGGCAGTTGGGGGTGTTCGGTCAGGAGGAGTCGGGGGGACCGGGATGGCTTGAGGTAGTAGTCTATCGGGTGAGGTGCTACTGTAGGGAGGAAGTAGTGAGGATGGCGGAGATGGTACGGGTGGTGGCCAGAGTTTGGCTGGGGCTGGGGTGGTCAGGTGGTCTGGAGGGAGACGGTGATGCAGTCGGTCTGATGGTGATACAGTCGGTCTGATACGGGAAGCCGAGGGGAGGCCAGGCGGGAGATGGATGGCTGGGGTTTTGCTTAGGTTTTAGGTTTTGGGTCGTCGTGTTGGGACTGTCCGACACGATAGAAACGGGGTCGGAAGATGTGTCCTGCGCGACACGGGATAGTCAGCGTCCGGTTTGTCGGATGAGTAAAAAGTTGTATATGTAAAAAGGAATAATTAGTGGATGGGAGGGAACACGGACACGATACACGAATTTTTGGGTTGTGGAGAATTTGTGGATGGTAGCAATTTATGGAGGAGTACCTGCCTATTTATAGGATGTAGGAATTTCCAGTTTGGATAGGATTAAGAGTAGTTTAAAAACCCCGTTAGATAATTCTCTACTTTATTCAAATCCAAATCCAAATATAAATCCCATTTAAATCTAATTAAATTATATCCCTATAGTTTAAAATCAATTTAAATAAATCAAATCTCAATTATATGTATTAAGTTAATATATTTAAATAAATCCAAAGATTAAATCATAATTTAAATGGCCACAATAACTTCAATATATATTTTTCAAAATACCAATAATAATAATTTCGAAAATAACAAATATTTTTAAATATCTTTTTGAATAATAAAATATTAATATTAATAAATTTTGAAAATGGAATTATATATAAATAAATTCAAATTAATGTATCTCTATTTGCATAAAATAAACTTTAAGTAAAATATAAATAATTATTATATATTATTTGAACTATATAAAAAAAATAGAAAAAAATATTTTTCTAAAAATATGTACGCTCGCACATAATCGCACTCGTCGAGCATATTCGTAAAATAAAATTTCGTGCGCGACGTACAATACGACTGTGCGATATACAATACAAAATTTTAAATCAGAACCAAATTTAAAAAAACATAGTATAAATTTAGGGGTTTTACACTAGTCTAGCAAGTCTATTCTAGGTCTAACAAGGCTACACAAGTCTAATCTAGACTCACTAGGCAAGCAGACACACTCATAGGCCATAGGCTATATCATGCCTATAAGCCCAACCATAAATCACATGACCACATGACACATTTATCTCTAAAATATAATACACGTATTGCTATACTACACAATCTAATATAGAATACACATATTAACATATGGGCTCCTATGTGTATACCACACATACATATATATCTAATATATATAATAGAACACACTCATATATATAGGATACCTATATATATATATATCTCAATACATATATATATACATATGTATAGAGAAAGGGGGACACATGTATGTGTCCAAGTGTGTGTGAGAGAGTGCAAGAGTGTGTGTAGGCATAGACATGTGAGTGTGGTGTCAAGTGAGGATGTGTTTGCAGGAAAAACAGAGAAATGAATTAGTGTAAGGCATGTGAACATGTGAAACAGTGGCATGTGTCAAATGGAAAATCAGTGAATGGCAAACCTGTGTGTGTACAGCAAAGAATCAACCCAAAACAGTGAACTAACCATAATATGAAATCTGGAATTTAACAGTTGAAGGAAATCTGAAATCAGTGAAGTACAAAAAGGAAAATAGTGGCATGGCAATGGGGTATGTGTAGCAAGAAATCAATGAAGTATGTACATGTGTAGCAGTAAAGTGACAGGATATAAGAAGGAATTTCAGTTCAGGTTAACCAGAACAGTGGGTTATCACATTGAATGGAAATAAAACAAGACAAGTACATTACTAAATTACAGTTTATATTATGGAGGAGACCAATCTCAGTTAACAGTTTATATGAACAAATCATAGCTAGGAAAATCTGGAAAATAGTTGACAGGTTATTAGAAGGAAATTCAGTTCACCCATTCAGAGGATTCATCTCAGGAAAAAGGAAGAACAAACCTCAGTTTACAGTTACAGGAAACCAATATTAAAACATTCATTCAACTCATTAACAGAATGGAAGGGAAACCAATTCCAGTTTGGTTTACAGTAATAAGAGCTAAATTCTCAGGAATAGGAAATTAAACCATTCAAACTCGATTAAGTAGGAAGGAAATTTAGTTCAGTTTACAGGAAACCAAAACAGTGACTAATTACCCAACCTGGAAATCAGTATTTTAAGGAATGAAAGAACACTCAATTTGATCTCAGTTTAATAGGAATGAAATAAAAGGTTAAGGGATTAGTGAATGCATCTCAGGAAAAATAGGAAAAATGTAATAACAGTGACAGGAAAACAAGCCTTGATAGTTTACCTCAACTTTATTCCAGTTGACAGTTGAATGGAAGAAAATAAGACAATATACATTACAAATCTCAGATTTTTGAAAACAGGAATCAATTCCCAGATTATGAAGAACTATCAATCATTCCATTACAGCTCAAGATATAGGATTGAAACTCAAATCAATGTAACAGCCATTACATTCAAAAAACTAACCCAATGCTCAATTCCCATTCACAAACCAAAAGCCCAATTCAAATTGAAATATTGCATTGACATGGATTAACAAACATGTAGGAGAAATTTATAGTTGAAAACATCAAAAGAAACTGGAATTTAGATATTCAGAATACTGAAAAATCCAGTATCAAACATGTATCAGTCGAGCATGCCACTTAACCCCAAACCGAACCAAATTCACATCAAAACCTAAACTAACATGCAAACTAAATCTAACAGAGATTATACATCATATATGGATATAATTTAGCAATAAAAACATGAATTAAATCATTTAAAACTGTAACAAAACAGTGAACCAATGAACCACTGATACACGCACAGTCCACGCAAAGTGCACGCGTGACACCGTGTCCGACACGACACGAGGGGTCGTATCACTTGACACACGTGATGTCAGTGGTCGCCCCTTAGTGTGTGTCAAATATCACGTGTCGAGGTGGCGTGTCCGCTGCGCAAACGCACCCGAGTAGCAGGGCAGCTACAGTGCCGGCGCGCGCGCGCGCACACCCGCGTGTTCCCGTGTCTGTGGTGACTCGACACGACACCAATACGTGCTCAGTGCAGTGGAAACACATAAGCGAGGTCAAAACCCTAATTCCTATTCAGAAAGATTCCTAAAAACAAAACGAAATGCCCTTTGGGGCATTTCATCGAACACATGCATACACGAACTGATACGTGTCCGATACGGACACGTATAGGACTCGAATCCTAGGGTTAGCTACAACTATAGCTAGGGTAGGCCTAGGGCTTCCTAGATATGTAATAAAATCAACATTTCATGGAAGGGATTAGAATATTACCTAGGGATTTGCAATGTAACAAAAAGCCCCAAATGAGAGGATCCTCAAATCACCAAAACTCTCCCAATTTGTTTCTCCCCTAAAATTTCTCCATACCAACAGCAAATACAATAATTTTAGGTCCTATTGTAATTGGTTTGGGGGGAAAATGAATTGAAATGGAATTTCTATGAATTAAGGAAGATGGAGACTCACCTCTATCCAAACTTGCAAAATATTCCTAATGGAGGCTAGTCCTAATTTCTAGGAGACATTAAATAGAGGGGGAATACCAAGGTGGCTGGTCATGGCTGGATTGGGCTAGGGTTAGGGCTCTACAAGTGTTGGGTTGGGCCTCTAAGGCTTAATTCACAAGTCATGACTTGTGAATTCACAAGCCATTCTCTAATCAATTTAAATCCTAATTCCTCCTAATAAATTCTAATGAGTTAAAAGTCACTAACTTAGGTCAAGTTAGGGTTCCATAACCTAACCAAATAGTCATGACCTAGGTTAGCCTCTAGGACAGTCTCCTAAGTCAACACTAGTCAAAGTCTAAAATAGCACCAAATCAAATATACTAAAAAATCACTGAAAATTCTAATAAATATAATTAATAATAACTATCACTAACCATGGTTAGCTAAGACTAGCTATGACTAATCTATGTTAGGTCCAAACCAAGTTAGGCTAATCACAATACATGGCAATCAATTAAATAATATTAAAATCACACCATTCTTAATAATACATTAAATTCCAAATAATATATATTAAATTCAATTAAATTCAAAACGACAAAAATACCCTCGAACTGGAAATGATAAATGAAATACCCTAATCACATGGCTAGGCTCTAGGTTAAGCTGTCTCTAGTGTTACACTATCAAAACACCAAAATCATAAGTCATGATTTAAAATAGTTTTAAAATGATTTAAAAATTACCAAAAATCATATCATGAGTTAAATATCATTATTAAAAGATTAAAATTACAAAATTTTAAAATTGCCCTCATTTGGAAAACTGGGTGTTACAATCCTACCCACCTTAGAAAAAATTTGTCCTCGAAATTAAGATGATCGTACCCCTTCTAGGTCAAACCCAAACAATCAAGGTCAAAAGAGAACTTATCTAAATCATGCAATTGGAAGGATAACATATAGGATTTGGTAAGTGGTATCAGTCTGAGGTCTCATCTAGCCATTCTAGTCATATTAGATCAAAAGCAATCATAAGGTATCAAAACATACAACAATATGGTAGGGTGCAGCAATTATCAAAGACTGGCTAAGATATAGGTCAAGGACTCACCTCCAACTAGGTTTGGTGGCTGGAACTCTCTCCCGAAGGCGGAATCTTGGCTGGGATAAGTACAGCAGGACAGTCTCGCAGCATGTGTGCAGCTGACCCACATAACAGGCACACCCCTTTTCTCTTCCTACAGTAGCCCCAAACATGTCCAGGCTTCTTACAGAAGGTGCAGGTAGGCACTCTCTCAGCTGGCCTCTGCTGAACAGGAGTCTGGACTGGGTAGGCTGGTCTAGGCTGGTCTAGGCTGATAGTCTGGGTGCTCACGGGGCTCTGGATATACACTGCTCCTTGGCCTCTTAGAACTAGGCTCTCCTCCTGAATGTACCAAATCCCACAGCAGTTGGACCCCGTGGCCCTGCTCTTTCAGGATCTCAGCCTGAACTCTCTGTGCCTCCAGCACATCTCGGAGAAGTCTGGATATCTGAGCTCCATCAGGAAACAAACATGCCGAGGGTATGGTATGGGGTACCGCTCCTGGAGGCAGAGGAGGAGACGGGGTAGGACTCTTGGTCTCAGATGAGACTGCAACTCTCTCCTGAGTAACAGGTGGTGGAGGGAAACTCTCTGGTAAAGATGCTAACACCTCCTCGATGGCGGAAGGTGCCACTACCCTAGGGTCAGCCTGAGGGGTCACTACCTCCTGAGCAACAGGAGGTGGGAGCACGCTCCTAGTCATATTCGGAGCTGCAGCGGCTCTCAGACGACGGGCTCGGGTCATGGGTGCCATACTGAAAAAAGAAAAAAATAATAAATCAATCATCAAGGCTGTAAGGCAGTCTACCATCCTATATGAAAATTGGTAATTATCAAAAAATAAAATAAGATAACTACTAATCATCTATAAAGGGGTACTATTTAAGAAAAATCAAAACCAAAAGTTTGAGGGACGAAAACCAATAGCATTGAATCCAATCACAATATAATATATATAGAAGGAGAGAGTGTTAGAGAAGGAAAAGCTAACATTATGTAAATGTTATGTGGTTTGTGTGAAATATACATGAAAGTGTATAGGAGGATTTGGGTCTCAACTATAGCTATCAAGTTACACTATTCATGGCATATTGGTTAAGCAGTCTACAAGGCACAAGCTATTTACTCATAACATGCATGGCTAACCATATATATATATGTGTATCTATATAGCTATATGAACATAACATAGAGATAAAGGATTAGGTTTTCATGGCAGTTGTGAACATTAGTGTAGAGTGTCAAGTGTGCATGGGTTAAAACTTGAAATAAAGGGTTCGATCTTTTAGTTTAGCTCAACATTACATATTAGATCTAAAATTGAACTACACATTTGAAAGCAATGTAAAAATGTTAACATGTATTCAGTTTTCAAGATTTTGGAGAAATTCGAACATCAAAACCAACTCAATGTTCACCACAACCACAACCTAACATATAAGAGTATGAAATCTAACATTATATACCTACACACATCAATGTATACGGCCCAAAACATTACAATTTAAAACTGCAAATTGAACTAAACACTTAGAATCTACGGTTAAAGGTTTAATATGCACACAGTCTCAGATTTGACAATCCAACACAAAACTCAACCAAACTCAACCAAATTTTCTTTAAAACTTGAAACCCTGTATATAACATACATGTGCAGTGATGTAAACAACGACTAATAACATGAAATTTACATTTAATTTATGAATTTAATCTGGAAAACAGAGATTTAGTCACTGGTACTGTACTATATTAGAAATATTAGGATTTTGAGAAATTAACATCAAACATATTAATATGCATTTAGATAGGTTGGTAATCAAGTGTAGCATGCATACGTGTCAGGCAAGTATTTGTGTCCACTATATATATATATTTTAAGGTAATACAAAAAATAATGGCAAGAATAAAATAATGATAAAATCTGTTCTGCTTATCTGTTTAAAAGAAGGAACCATTTTAAAACCAGAGATATAATATCAAATCCAAGTTAAGGTCTAGCAAAATCATCGATTCATTGTATTAGGAAGAATTTTATAGCAAGAAGTTACACTAGGTTTATAATAACAGCTAAGCTACCCCTACTCATACTCATACTCCTAAGTTATTTGATGATGGAATACAATTTATAACAACAGAATGGTACGATAGAGATGATATGTTTAAAAACCTTCTCAAGATACAATCTGATAATCATATGCGTCTGTCCAAAATTATGTTACACAGAGTCCTCGCCATGCCAGTAAGCAAGGCTGCGATAAACGATAGATTCCATAACTGGGGTATGCACCTCTACAATCATGTCGTCTGGAAATCTCGCTATGCCGACTAGTATAGCTGCGAGAAATTCCAAATCTCATAACCAAGATACGTACATCCGAAGTCAGGTCTCTATGTTTCCGCTATGCCAGCTAATATGGCTGCGATAAACTACAGGTTCCATAATCAAGTAGACGTTTTACCATCCCTGTTATTTTCGTCAACATATGTTATCAGAAAATATCGTAACTCAGGCTATAAAATTCATCTCGATAGGAAAATCAAAATCAACAACGATCCATCAAAATCAAATTCAATAATCAAGGAGTGAGAGCGAACAAAATAAGGGAAATGATTCAAATTGAAGTTTAAATAAGATTCTCAAGGGTCGTTCCAGGAATCTCTTAAGGAATTCTAACTTTGATTGAGTACCTTCAAAAATATATCCTAATCCTACTGCAGGCTGTAGTGATACTCTAGTTCAAATACCACTACACAAACTCGACCTGCATGGACCACCACTAAAAACGTGTCACGATCCGCATCCTCTGTGAGGGTACGAGCACGTAACAACGCCCAGCCTACGCCGCAGTGTCGGCGGTAGAACGCTGTCCTAGGTCACAACATCTAACAGTTTAAGGTAATAAACAGTTATACTCCCCGAATGGGGGTGACATAACAGAATATATATCTCAATCATAACTAAGGTAGAACAGGATAAAGATAGATAGATAAATATCCAGAATAAAAATACAGAGATATAATCCAGAAGTCTAAGTGTCTAAATAAAAATAAAAATAAAAATACATATTCCAAATAACATCTCAGAATCTCAATACGGTAATCCAGGAAAGATAAGGCATCCTAATCTAGGAAAGTGTCATCAACTGCTAGCAGGTCCAAGTCACTAGTGATGTCTAAAGCTGCACCAAGAGGGGTAGACACCAGAGCCTCATCATTCACTGTAAAATTTTCAACAGGTCCAGTCAGGACGGGAGCGAGTACAGTATATCTCAACAAAATCATAACAGGTTAGAAAATATAAGCATGCTAGAGAGTAAGATATAGGATCTGAAGAAATAACATGATAAAAAGAGAGAGACTGTAAGTAAATAGCTACAGTATATAGAGAACTAACAGTGCTAGTGATTCAGAGTACAAGATGGTTATGTAAACGGTACGATATTGTACACGAGTAATCTACAGAGGTTTGTACATGAGTAATCTACTGGATTGAATACATAACCACTTCTACTCCCCCGCCCCAATCAATACACAAGGATCTAGCTAAGTTATGTTATTGTACACGAAGGTCATGTGAATACATAATTATACACGATTCATACGTTTTGTACACGAATGTCACAAATACAAGAAGTACACGATGTTCACGATAAAGTACACGAACACGAATATCCGATGTATCCGCTAAGGGGATAACATCGCACAACAAGATCCATATAGTACTAATCCGTGTTTCCAACGTGTCAGCATCATGTAAAGTAATCTAAAGCAGGAATATAATCCTAAACAAGATATGAAATGATCAGAGAATGTACTCGCCTGTATCCTGAGAATCTGGAGAATATATACTGTCCGAGGAGTGGTGTCTGTCTCCTATAGAACAGTACGAGTCACTATGAGTCTAAAATGAAAATAAGATGCAAGTTAATGTATTCTACATGAATCTAGGTCAATCTAGGCCAAAGTCAACTCTTGGTCAACTCTGGTCAACCCTAGAAGTCAAACTAGGTCAACTAGGTCAAACCTAAGTCAAACAAGTCTACGCTAGCCTAGCAAGTCTATTCTAGTTCTAACAAGGCTACACAAGTCTAATCTAGACTCACTAGGCAAGCAGACACACTCATAGGCCATAGGCTATATCATGCCTATAAGCCCAACCATAAATCACATGACCACATGACACATTTATCTCTAAAATATAATACACATATTGCTAAACTACACAATCTAATATAGAATACACATATTAACATATAGGCTCCTATGTGTATACCACACATACATATATATATCTAATATATATAATAGAACACACTTATATATATAGGATACCTATATATATATATATATATATTTTTTTTTTTCTTCTATATATATATATATATATATATATATATATATATATATATATATATATATATATATATATATATATATATACATATATATATATACATATGTATAGAGAAAGGGGGACACATGTATGTGTCCAAGTGTGTGTGAGAGAGTGCAAGAGTGTGTGTAGGCATAGACATGTGAGTGTGGTGTCAAGTGAGGATGTGTTTGCAGGAAAAACAGGGAAATGAATTAGTGTAAGGCATGTGAACATGTGAAACAGTGGCATATGTCAAATAGGAAATCATTGAATGGCAAACCTGTGTGTGTACAGCAAAGAATCAACCCAAAACAGTGAACTAACCATAATATGAAATCTGGAATTTAACAGTTGAAGGAAATTTGAAATCAGTGAAGTGCAAAAAGGAAAACAGTGGCATGGCAATGGGGTATGTGTGTAGGAAGAAATCAGTGAAGTATGTACATGTGTAGCAGTAAAGTGACAGGTTATAAGAAGGTATTTCAGTTCAGGTTAACCAGAACAGTGGGTTATCACATTGAATGGGAAGAAAATAAGACAAGTACATTACTAAATTACAGTTTACATTATGGAGGAGACCAATCTCAGTTAACAGTTTATATGAACAAATCATAGCTAGGAAAATCTGGAAAACAGTTGACAGGTTATTAGAAGGAAATTCAGTTCACCCATTCAGAGGATTCATCTCAGGAAATAGGAAGAACAAACCTCAGTTTACAGTTACAGGAAACCAATATTAAAACATTCATTCAACTCATTAACAGAATGGAAGGGAAACCAATTCCAGTTTGGTTTACAGTAATAAGAGCTAAATTCTTAGGAATATGAAATTAAACCATTCAAACTCGATTAAGTAGGAAGGAAATTTAGTTCAGTTTACAGGGAACCAAAACAGTGACTAATTACCCAACCTGGAAATCAGTATTTTAAGGAATGAAAGAACACTCAATTTGATCTCAGTTTAATAGGAATGAAATAACAGGTTAAGGGATCAGTGAATGCATCTCAGGAAAAAATGGGAAAAATGTAATAACAGTGATAGGAAAACATGCCTTGATAGTTTACCTCAACTTAATTCCAGTTGACAGTTGAATGGAAGAAAATAAGACAATGTACATTACAAATCTCAGATTTTTGAAAACAGGAATCAATTCCCAGATTATGAAGAACTATCAATCATTCCATTACAGCTCAAGATATAGGATTGAAACTCAAATCAATGTAACAGCCATTACATTCGAAAAACCAACCCAATGCTCAAATTCCCATTCACAAACCAAAAGCCCAATTCAAATTGAAATATTGCATTGACATGGATTAACAAACATGTAGGAGAAATTTATAGTTGAAAACATCAAAATAAACTGGAATTTAGATATTTAGAATACTGAAAAACCCAGTATCAAACATGTATCAGTCGAGCATGCCACTTAACCCCAAACCGAACCAAATTCACATCAAAACCTAAACTAACATGCAAACTAAATCTAACAGAGATTATACATCATATATGGATCTAATTTAGCAATAAAAATATGAATTAAATCATTTAAAACTATAACAAAATAGTGAACCAATGAACCACTGATACACGCACAGTGTACGCACAGTGCACGTGTGATACTGTGTCCGACATGACACGAGGGTTCGTGTCACTTGACACACGTGATGTCAGTGGTCGCCCCTTAGTGTGTGTCAAATATAACGTGTCGAGGTGGCGTGTCCGCTGCGCAAACGCACCCGAGTAGCAGGACAGCTACAGTGCCCCCCTGCGCGCGCGCACACCTGCATGTTCCCGTATCTGTGGCGACTCGACACGACACCAATACGTGCTCAGTGTAGTGGAAACACATATGCAAGGTCAAAACCCTAATTCCTATTCAGAAAGATTCCTAAAAACAAATCGAAATACCCTTTGGGGCATTTCATCGAACACATGCATACACGAACTGATACGTGTCCGATACGGACACGTATATGACTCGAATCCTAGGGTTAGCTACACCTACAGCTAGGGTAGGCCTAGGGCTTCCTAGATATGTAATAAAATCATTATTTCATGGAAGGGATTAGAATATTACCTAGGGATTTGCAATGTAACAAAAAGCCCCAAATGAGAGGATCCTCAAATCACCAAAACTCTCCTAATTTGTTTCTTCCCTGAAATTTCTCCATACCAATAACAAATACAATAATTTTAGGTCCTATTGCAATTGGTTTGGAGGAAAAATGAATTGAAATAGAATTTCTATGAATTAAGGAAGATGGAGACTCACCTCTTTCCAAACTTGCAAAATATTCCTAATGGAGGCTAGCCCTAATTTCTAGGAGGCATTAAATAGAGGGGGAATACCAAGGTGGCTGGTCATGGCTGCATTGCGCTAGGGTTAGGGCTCTACAAGTGTTGGGTTGGGCCTCTAAGGCTTAAGTCACAAGTCATGACTTGTGAATTCACAAGCCATTCTCTAATCAATTTAAATCCTAATTCCTCCTAATAAATTCTAATGAGTTAAAAGTCACTAACTTAGGTCAAGCTAGGGTTCCATAACCTAACCAAATAGTCATGACCTAGGTTAGCCTCTAGGACAGTCTCCTAAGTCAACACTAGTCAAAGTCTAAAATAGCACCAAATCAAATATACTAAAAAATCACTGAAAATTCTAATAAATATAATTAATAATAACTATCACTAACCATGGTTAGCTAAGACTAGCTATGACTAATCTTGGTTAGGTCCAAACCAAGTTAGGCTAATCACAATACATGGCAATCAATTAAATAATATTAAAATCACACCATTCTTAATAATACATTAAATTCCAAATAATATATATTAAATTCAATTAAATTCAAAATGACAAAAATACCCTCGAACTGGAAATGATAAATGAAACACCCTAATCACATGGCTAGGCTCTAGGTTAAGCTGTCTCTAGTGTTACACTATCAAAACACCAAAATCATAAGTCATGATTTAAAATAGTTTTAAAATGATTTAAAAATTACCAAAAATCATATCATGAGTTAAATATCATTATTAAAACATTAAAATTACAAAATTTCAAAATTACCCTCATTTGGAAAACTGGGTGTTACAGTTACACAAGTGTAATCCCACTTCTCGAATATTTTTTTAAATAATATTTTCTTCCCATAATTTTTCCATGTATATATATATATAATTCTTTGGATATATTATTTTCCTTCTTTTATGTTTTGTTTGGAAGTGGGCCTGGGCTTCTCAGCCCATTTCTCTTTTCTGTTAAACGTTGGGTTGGCTTTAGATTTGGGAAAGTTGAATTTAAATTTTCATTTGTAACTGATTTTCAAATCAGCTCTCTCTATTACTGGGAGGGTTGCAACTATTTGCGCCATCTTCTTTGAGTTTGCAAGCCTATTTAAACTCTGTGTTCTTCAACTTGAGAGCCCAATTTCCACCTTCTTCCTTCTTCAATGTTGAAGAACCCTAACCCACATTCTGACGTGATGGCGAGGATGCTGATGAAGGAGGCGATCGATTCGTTCGTTGACAACGAAAGCGTCTCGAACCACTAGCAGCAGAAGCGCTTCTCCAGTGTCGATTCCTGGCGGTGACGTTCCTTGCTCCGACGACTACTCCTCAAATTTGTCATGGCTCCGACGGTCATATTTCCTTCACTGCATCGACCTACGAATTTTAGTAAGTTCCTTGTTGATCTCGAATCGATCTTGATTTCTGATTGTTTATGGAAACTTCTCTTTTGGATTGGTTTTGATCCATAGATCTGAACTTCCAGATCAAAGCAGTGGACTCAATTCTTCAATTAGAGAAATCAAACTGGAGTTTGTCTTTGGATCGAATCGATCTTGATTTCACAATCGAGACGATCGTTTAGCATTCTTCTCGTGCTTTGATTTACGAATCTGGTGAGTGTAAATCCTTCATGAATCAATTGGTTAAGAACAGTATGTAGGCATTTGTTTTGGGTTCATATTGCTCTGTTTTGAATTCTAGAGGGATTAATTGTATTATTGGAGTCTGGCTGATCTGGGGTCGTCTCCATCGAGATTATTTTTGTGAGTATTTGATTCTCGTTTGTCTTCTTGGAGTATAGGAATTTCGTTTTGTGCTAACAAGTGTGTCCCATGTTTATGCTTGAAACATGTTTGTTGGGTTGCCTCAACAGAGACTGGTTTGTTTTGAATATCGAGTGATCGTGTCCGAGTCTTGTGGCTGTGTCGCTACGACAGTTTGATCCTCGCCTTCAGGTAATTCCTCTATTTCTCTTATAAATTGTACTCTTATGTACAACTGGCATTCGTGGGACAGTATATTGATCAGTTGCAAGATTCCTGTGCTGAATATATGTTTGCATTCTTGTGCTCGAATTTTCATGTTTGATCAGTTTCGAAATCAACTAGTTATCGTGTCTTGCAAGTTGTGTTTAGATCAGATGGGGAAGTAGTGCTTCTTGGTTGTTTAGTTGTCGAGTGATTATACCTATTAAACTACAGTTATTTTCTTAGCTCTTCATACTTGAGAATAGACTTTGGTTGACTGGTATTTATTTTAGAATGGATTTTGGGTATGAGGATGATACTAGCTTGACTGGTTAGGTCTTTGATTTAGGAATTTAGTGTGTTTGTATACTTAAATCGATTTACTGTAGAATCAGTTAGAGTTGTAACTTGGAAAGTTATACCCAGTTATGTTTACCTTGCTAAAAGCTCGACCATAGACTGTTATCTGGGAATTGAGAGTGGGTCAATAAATTGGATGAGGTAGAAGTTACATTGTCAGATAATTGAATTTGGGATACTGTGGAGTATCAATGGCCCTATCTCTGAGGCATCTCAAGATGTTACAGATCTTACAAACCAGGGTAATACTGTAGTTGTAGTGGACTTTCCATTTCACTTTATGCTGAGGTTTAGAATTATTTGGGAATCATGGGTTAAACCGATACTATGGAGTATCAGTGCTCAAAGGACAGGGTTGAGCACCTATTGCTTCGAGCATGGTTAGAGTTAGATAATTTGTCCATCTTGTTACCTGCGTATAGTATTCCAGAGTACTGAGGTTAGGTTGAGGTTGTGAAATCAACAACTGTTTGAGGGTGATTCACTATAGTACATTCTTTGTATCAGGTTTCAAACTGTAGGTAGTAATTTCAGAGTTGAGGCTTAGTTAGTGAATGATTGTCAAATTGCATCTAACCTATTAAGTTCAGTTTGAGGCTTATCCATTTCATTCATGCTTTATTACTGCAGAACCTGGGTTCTATTGGGAAGTAGTATAATCTGAACTGTGAAGCAGAGCTCCTAACCTGCAGAAAGTTTTGTGGATGACTCGAGTTTGACTGTCTATACTAAATAGAGATGATTGGTAGTTCCTATATATTACTCTAGCTCATGTCAACATTTAATATTTATTTTACTTTATGAGTAAACTTAGGATTGAATGATACTTAGGAACTTAACTGACAGTTTGCTTCCAAGTTGGGATTATGTCCTGATTCAGGACTGGGTATGTTCAACTGATATTGAACTAAGATGGGTGTTCAGGAATTCAGTAATTTTAGATAATATAGTTCAACATTAGACTTTAGGTTGCTTAAACTCAAAAAACCTGAGACTCTATTTGGCTATGGACTGGAATGAGGGCATCAGTCCCATATTTGAACTGTTATGTCAGTCCTAATCTTGAGGACTGAACTAAAATGTGAAGTATGCTGAGAATTTAGAAGTTCTAATTGCCAGGGGATGGCTAGATTAGTGGTTTGCCTGTGTAGCATCTTAATAGATTGATCCGTTAGTTGAGTTACATAAATACTGTCATATTCATAGTTGAATACTTTAACATGTTGCACTTTGGTTTAAATAATTTGTCTTTGTAATATGGAAACCTGGATTGGATTAGTGCTGAAATGGTGTTCCTTGCAAACAATGCATTACATCAGTTTTCAAGTTCTGAAGACAGTGAACCTGGGTGCTATTAGATAGGATAGTTAGATAATAACCTGCAGGAATATAGACTGCTAAGACATGTCTATTTTGTTCCTACGCTTAATGTGTAACTGTAGATTTAGCAAGGATTCAGGAGTACATTGAGAGGAGACTTGATACTTATCAAGTTTCTAAAAATTCAGAACTCTCATTAGTTGGAACCTAGGAGTTCAAAAGATCATAGGTTTGTACCAAGTGATTTTAACCATTTTAAGTCATGTGATTAAGTGAGTCAAGTAGGGTATGCAGGGTTCAGTGATAGTATAAGAGTAAGTTTTGCTAATCTTGTCAATAGAAATATAGGTCTAAATGAGTTGGTTGTTACACTTTAGTATTAATAATATTAAGTTAAGCCTAGTAGAAGTTTCTAATTCTTTAACTGAAATTGTTTAGTAGTAATCAAATTGTAATCATAACAGGAGGATTTCCAGCTGTACATCCCACACTTGATCACCCTGAGCAAGGCAAGTATACTCCTCGAATTTGTTCATTTTCTTATGTCTTGTATATTCATTTTTGTATCACCTTATTGACACGATATATCACGGGATTGTCTTGTTCATGTTTCATGAGTTACTTTTGCCTGGGAGGGGAAATACTACAGATGTGTTGTCACTACCACATTCTAGTTTGAGGGTATTTTTGTCATTTTGAATTTAATATATATTTATTGGAATGGTGTGATTTTAATATTATTTAATTATTTGCCATGTGTTGTGATTAGCCCTAACCTAGATTGGACCTAACCTAGATTGTTCATAGCTCGACTTAGTTAGCCATGGTTAGTATTAGTTAGTTATGATTAATTTTGGTTAAGTCATGATTAGTTAGAGCTAACTAGGTTGCAACTTAGACTAGTGTGTAAACCTAGATTTTAGACCCTTGATTTGACTAGATGATAGGAGAGCCCTTGATCTATTCCCAAAATCCTAACCCTAGAATATTTGGCCGGCCTAGGGATCCACACCCACCCCCCTATTTAATGTCTCCCAAAATACTTGCCTCTTTTGTTCATTCCTCCATTTTTTCAAGAGCAAGGTTTGTTCTTCCTTCAAACTTTTCTATTTTGATCAATACTCATCTATTTTCATTCAAACTTCTTGCATTGTAACCTAATTTCGGTTCTCCTACTGTTGGTGGAGGTTAACTTCAGTTTTGGACTCTATTGGGGCTTTGAGCTAGCTAGGAAGGATCTCCATTATTGAGCTTTCTTGAGGAGGAGCACCACATAGGTAACTTCCTATTCAACCATTAGATTTTTGATTTCTTGGCATATTTGCCTAGCCCTAGGTGTCCTCTAACTGTAGGAATAGGTTTCGTGTGTTGTTGTGTCCTTTACGTGTCCGTATTGGACACGTATCAGTCTAGGTTTAATAGTGTTCGACGAAATGCCACAGTGGACATTTCGACTCTATTTTCGAAATGTTTTTGAATAGGAATTCTCATTTTTATGTGGCTTATCAATTTCCCTTGGACTGAACACGGATCGAGTCGAGTTCGTGTCAAGATTGGACTCGTGGACACACCCCGTGCATGTGCAGTGGACTGTCCTGCTACTCGCGTGTCCGTGCGAGCGTTCTAGGGCACGTGGACACGTGTCCTTAGACACAGAGCTTGGGGCAATGTCTGACACGACACCCCCAAGGCCTCGTGTCCAATAGGTTTGTGTCGAGTGAGAAACTTGACTTGCACTGGACACGGGTACACTGTTGTCTGAACCCAGTTCAGTGTGATTGGGTTCGTGTAGGTTTTGGACACACTTGTGTCTTATTTTGGACACGTGAAGGGTTAGCAAGACACGTGCACATGTTAGTCTCTATTTACCGACCATTAACCTATCATATTAACTGTTATTTCTATTTCAAAAATGGGGAAACTTCTATTTTACTGATACTGTCAAGTATCAGTGAATTAGCTCACTGTTCTTCCATTTGATTTACATTGAATGTTAATATCATGTGATATAAATTGGTTTAGATGCTGTTATAATGAGAATCATGATAGGGTTCAGTTCTTGATGATTTAGTTGGTTAGTTGTGTTCGAAATTACATGAGGGTTGGGTCTCAATCACTGAAGTCTGTCAATGAGAATTCCTGAGATTGAATGGGTTAATTTATGTTATGATTTATTTGTGTTATGATACAACCTGAGAATTTAGCATCTAATTGAAATGCACTGTTGTGAACTGAACCTGGGATTTACAGGGACTGATATACTGTTCTTGAATTACCTAAGATTAACTTGAGCATGAGATACTGTTTGATAGGGGTAAATCGAATGCTCTCTTTTAAACACAAACCTGCCAGTATTCATAATACGTTTTCGATTGGGCATATTGATTAGGATTTGTAATGACTGATACATGTATACTGCTATATTCCTGTCATTTGATTTATGGGAAATTTGATATCATGTTAGGGTATGCTAGGCTCGAGTTTGGCTTTTAAATTTCATTTGGCTTTCAAATTACATGAGATGCGTACACTGTCTTTACTTAACCTGAGATTATGTTACATATCCTGAGATTAATGGAACAGGACACTAATGACACACACCTATAATTGAAACCTGGAAATTTATACTGTTTTCCCACTCTTGCCCACACTGATTTCAGTCAACCTACACACACATCTCACACTGCAACCTGTGATCCCCATTGCCTTCATATATTGCACTCTTTATCTATTTCCTGAGATTATTGGGACTGTTAATAGCAGGGAACACCCTCCTACTAAGTTCCTGTTGTAAACCTGAGAATGGGTTGTTCCTTACACTCAAATGTTTAACTGTTACACTATTTAAATTCTGAATTCCTGAGGTACTGAAATCTGAGATATCAAATGTACACACACTGATTTGTATCTAGCCACACACATCCCACCTTACAAAAATCTGAAAAGCCATTACACTGTTTCCTAACTGCATATTCATTCATTCACACACACATTTATGACAGCCTATTACACTCACACATTCACATGCTCTTTTCTCTCTATCCCTCTCTATATATATATATATATTTTTTTTTTTTCTCACATTTATGACAGCCTATTACACTCACACATTCACATGCTCTTTTCTCTCTATCCCTCTCTCTCTCTCTCTCTCTCTATATATATATATATATATATATATATATATATATATATATATATATATTTTATATATATATATATATATATATATATATATATATATATATATATAGCTAAATGTGTGAATGTGAAAATAGAGGTTCCTATATATATATATATATATATATATATATATATATATATATATATATATACACATTTAGCTATATATATATATATATATATATATATATATATATATATATATATATATATATATATATATATATATATATATATATAGCTAAATGTGTATATATATATATATATATATATATATATATATATATATATATATATATATATATATACACATTTAGCTATATATATATATATATATATATATATATATATATATATATATATATATATATATATATATATATATATATATGGATTGTATGTGTACTGCCTATAAGGGCCTATGGCTTATAACCTAGGTACATAGTGTATGGTATCCTTGTGTGGTCTTGGTATATGGTAAATATGCACATGTGTAGAGTCATATAGACTTGTGTATGGTGTATACTGCTAGGGTAGACTGGTTAGGCCTAGTGAGACTTGATTGGGTCTAGGTTGACCTAGTTGACCTAACTTTGACTGTTTAGTTGACTGAAGTTGACCAGGGTTGACTTTGGTCTAGGATTGACCTAATATCATGTAGACTGCATCATAGTAGCTTACTTTATTAGTTGGACATGTTATGACTTGTACCGTTCTGATTAGGAGCCAGACACCACTCCTCAGGCAGTATTTCACTCAGACGTTCAGGATATCAGGCGAGTACATTCTCTGATCGTTTCATACTTGATAGGATTTACATTTATACTCTAGATTACTTTACTTGATGCTGTCACGATGTTTAACACGGATTGGTACTATATGGATCCCTTCATGAGATGTTATCCCCCTCGGGAGCATCGGGTTACAGTATGTCATGTGCGTTTCACTTTCATCATGTACTCCGGTGCTTTCACCATTCATGTGCACTCTCGTAATTCATGTACTCTCATGTTCACAGAGCCCTCATGTATAGAATCATGTGCACCCTATTATGGGCCTTCATTTGATATCATGTGCAATAACGTAACCTGTCTGGATCCTTGTGTATTGATTGGGGTACGGGGGAGTATAAATGGTCATGTGAACAATTCCAAAGTAGTATACTCATGTGCAAACTCTTAGATTACTCATGTGCAAATTCAAGCCGTTCACATGTTCATCTTGTACTCTAAATCACTAGTTCACTGTAGTTCTCTATTTATAGTATCTATTTACATTACAGCTCTCTTTCTTTTACTTTATGTATATTCTGCAGTATTTTCTGTGTCTTACTCTATTGCATATTTATATATCTTGTCACATTATGAACTGCGTGAGATGTACTGTGCTCACTCCAGTCCTGACTGGACCTGTTAAAATTTTACAGACGACACTGAGGAGTTCTGTCCCACTTATTACGGAGCAGGCATAGACGACACTCTTGAGCTGGACTCCCAGGAGGACCCAGTACTTGCTGATGATACTACACCTGTAGACTAGGCTAGTTAGCTAGGCTAGTTCTATTTATCTTCGTGTTATGTCAGATACACTTGTATATATTGGAATTTGTACTCTGGATTTATGGAGATATTTATCTTAGATTTCAGCTATCTCTCTATCTTGTATTTGTCATCTGTGGATTCTGTGTTTCATCTATTCTATCGTATCATACTTTCTTCCTTAGTTGTGATTGAGTTGTACTTATTTATGTCACCTCCATTCGGAGTGTATAAACTGTACAGGTACCTTATAAACTGTTAGATGTATATGACCTAGGATAGCGTTCTACCGCCGATACTGCGGCGTAGGCTGGACGTACCCACATCTCATGTCCTTACTCTAGGGTGCGGGTCGTGACACGTGTGATCAAACCCTGTTACTATTCATGTGAATAGCTTGGGTCCCGCATCGTGCACGCGGGACCGAAGCCATACCATTTCATGTTCATTAAATCTACCTAAGCCGATCACACACTCTGGATGTATTTTAATATTGCACATTTCAGGTTCAGGTTGTATTTCATGTTCAGGTTGTATTTCATGTTCAGGCTGTATTTCATGTTCAGGATTCATATCATGTTCCCTGTTTTTACTTTCAGTATTCATATTCAGGATTCATGTTTTGTTCTCATTTCTCGTACTCTATATATATTTCATGTTTCTTGTTCATACCATGATGTTCATGTTCATTTCCTTGGATATACTTAGCTCCGCTCCTGACTAGGATATGTTGCAGGTGCTTGCAGGATATTGTTCTACCCTATGGGCCAGAGCCCAGGATATTAGCTGAGCAGGATGGAGACATGATTTAGCTTGAGATTTCAGGTTTAGACTGTATAGCTTTACTCCTAGATATTGTACATTTTATTCCTGATGACTAGTACAATTTTGATATATGGATTTGTGGATTATGGTGATCATTCTGGGAACGTTTTATAGATGTTGTGATTGTATACATTCATGTTTATCTGGTTAGATTTCCCTAGCTTGGTACAGCTTACTTCGTCATGTCTAACGACGAAGGCTGGGCGTGTCTGACTCGTGTTTGATTATTCGGGAGCGGATCGTGACAACAAGTCAAGGCAGTTACGCAAAAAAAGTTCAAATGTACCAGGATCTATAAAGTCAAACTTTTTTTTATTTCATAATGAAAAGAAAAAAGAGACAGACACCACAGACATAGGCACTATGGCCATTATGAAAAATGACACTCTCATATCACGTCATTTCTTCTTTCTGTCATCAGCCTAACGCAAAGCAGTGCTCAACTCCTCCATATTTTGGATCCCCGAGCGATGCATTAGACGGAGGAATCCTTCCCTCTGTTCCAATGTGCCACGCTCTTCGGAAGACGATGGCCCACTACTGGAACGAGCAAAGACTGTTGGGGTCAGGCCAAAACAGTCTAGAAAGTTCTCCGCCCTCAGGGACGGGTCAGCTTCCAGCAAAAATGCTGCAGGCGCAGAGTTCGACTTCTCCCCAAAAGCTTTGCCATTGATGTTCACCTCCTTCTTCATGTTCTCTTTGGATGCCATGAGAGTGAATGAAGATTGAGTTTGAACCTCATGTCCTTATATATATACAGTGAAGGTCGGCCCCTGCCAACTCTTCGTCTTCTCCATAAATGGGCGGGTAACACTTAACGAAGAAAAAAAGAAAAAGACGTTTCGAAAAAGAGCACCCCATAAATAGGTTCGTTATTGGGAATGAACCGAGCACTTAATTATCTCTTGATTAAGAGTGCACAATTCTCATGTAGTGTAGCACTCAGACTGCACGACCATCAGGTTGCGCGATCATGCGCAGCAATCAGGTTGCACTATATTTACGCTGTGCAACCAAACCCTAAAAAGGGAGGGGCAAGTTATGGGGTAAGCCCAACTCTAAAAAGAGTGAGTGAACGTTGTCAAAATCGAGCCAAAGCCTAAATAGGGTTGTCGACAATCGGGTCTATGATCAGATACTTACCCTCCATGGCCGGGTTGGCCGTTTCTCGGCGTGACGAAGGCGGAGCTCGTGTAGAGGACTCGGCCACATTCTTGCCCTTCTCGGCAGCAGAGCGCTTGGGTGCCATTGGTGCTAGTCGAAACTCTCGAAGATCGGAAAGAAGGAGAAGAAATAGGGTTTTGAGGAATCCTAAACGGTGATGAAGAATAAAAATCCAAAGGGTACGGCTATTTATAGCTTTGCAAGTGAGGCTGAACCGCGCAACTTGCGCTAAAGAACCGGACTCGAATTGACTGGCGCAACTTAGATATAGTCATTTCTAATTCAAAGTATTTCGAAACTTTGAAGATTTTTCAAGTTTAAAAAACTTTGAAGGGGGTCTTGTAGAGACTAAAAATTAAGCTATGCTAATTACTTAGAAGTCATCTCATCAAAAAGCATCATATCAATAGGTTGCACCATATCAGGTTGTGCCTATATCAAGTTGTGCCATGTCATATTGTGCCCATCTCAGGTTGCGCCAACCTCAGGTTGCACGAAAGACATGTGGCAGTTTCCTCGAAAGACTAAAACAACATCATCATTACCTGACAACTGACAGCACGTATATCAAGAAAAGTCTGTTCGAATTCTGCACAAAACGACGCTCGAGAAGATTTAGTCAGCTAGCAGTTTGCACAACATGTCAGGTTGTGCGAGGATGAACCCAAGCGCAAGTTGCTACATTGTGCCCCCGCACAACCTGATGAAGCTCGTAAAAGGTGATCAAATAATATCCAGAGCCGGGTGACGTGGCGCACAAGCTACTAACTTCGTAGAACGTGTCCACTATATTGCTCACGACCATGCACCTCTCACTCAAATGATGCCACGTGTCCACAGCAGTTGGTGCAACCACTCGCACAAGTTGCTTCATTGTGCCCCCGCGCAACCTGATGAAGCTCGCGCAAGGTGATCAAACAGTATCCAGAACAGGGTGACATGGCACGCAAGCCACTAACTTCGCAGAACATGCCCACTATATTGCCTACGACCACGCGCATCTCAATCAAACGATGCCACACGTCCACAGCAGTTGGTGTAACTGTTCGCGCAAGTGAACAGGCGCGCAACCTAAAGCTCGCGCAACTCAGAATAACTGCTAAACAGTTATTTCGAGAACTCTATAAATGGAGTTTCAAATCAGTCTCAAAGCATCAGAAATGATCATAATCGCCTGCTAAAGTGCTGTTGCATCCTCCAGAGGCTCGTATCTTCGATATCACATCGTCCAAGGGATAAAGTGATCATTTTCTGATCAGATTCCTATAGTTGTACTTCTCCAGAATTTAATTGTACTTTTTATACTCTTTTTCAGTTTGTAGAAACCAAATCCTTTTTTGTTTTTCACAAACAACGAGGAGACTAGTCTCGGATTAATGAAGCAAACATCCTCGACAAGGTTTAGCTCCTTCAAACGAATGTACAACATCCTATATATGTTGTTTGCAGATTTTTTAGATCAACTTATTAACGTAATAACAAAAATTTGAAAAGCAAAGTATTCAGTTACCTTATGTATATTTGGACGCAATTAGATGATAGGGCATGCATTTTAATAAAATTTTCGAAAGAGAAGAATTGCAACTATTGGGGTACCAAACAATTCGCCAGAAAATGCTACCAAAATTGCAATTTTTTCAACGATCAAGCGTTGTACCAATTTAGCAAAGCAGTCCATTCCGGGCGAATTTTTGAATGACCTTAGACTTCTAGAGGAAGCCTTTGTTGGAGTTTTAACTTTAGTTGGCGTGTTCCTTTGCTCATTGGGAGCTTCCTTGCCCACCTTGGATGCCTAAAATATAACACGATTTCAGAGTAAAAATGTACAAGACTGAAATAATATGATATTTATACAATAGAGACTTCTAAATAAATATTGACTACCTCTCTAATTAGAGTACCATGAAGAACTAAATCATTTGGCCAAAGTATGTGATATCCAATAGCATCCTTAACCTTAGTTAGAGGGATATCTTCAGGTGGAATAGGAAGCAACACATCCTCGTCCAATACCAATTCGATGGACACAATAACATTGGGGGGCTTGTATTCCATAATGGTTCCTTTGGCAATAATATTGTCGACGGAACCCACAGCCAATTGGCAATCTTCTACCTTATTAAAAGAAAGCATATAGAAAATTGCATGTCCCTTTATTACTTCCATTTTACTAGGATTTCAAGAATAAAGAAACTGACATGTAGTACCTTTGTTTTACTCTTCGGACTAGGTTTTGTTGCATCGACATTCTTATCTTGATCAGTTTGGAGAGGAGATTTTTTACTTACAATCTTTTCAGAAAAGTACATACTGGTATCAGAAAAGTAGATACTGATTCAAGTAGACAAAAAAGTTCAAGTAGAAAGAAAAGTGCAAGTAGATAGTGTATGTTCAAGTAGATAGTATGTGGTATCAGAAAAGTTCAAGTAGACAATAAAGTTGAAGTAGACAGAAAAGTTCAAGTAGACACTGATTCAAGTAGACAGAAAAGTCCAACTTTCCATAAAAGTTTAAGTAGAAAGAAAAATGCAAGTAGATAGTGTGTGTTCAAGTAGATAGTGTGTGGTATCATAAAAGTTCAAGTAGACAATAAAGTTCAAGTAGACAGAAAAGTCCAACTTTCTAGAAATAAACAAATAGAAAGAAAAGTTCAAGTAGATAGTGTGTGTCAACTTTACACTAAAATTGAAAAGGGGGATGAAATAAACCTGGTTCATGATCCTTGGCCTCTGCGATCCTTCGGAGGCATAACTCGGTGCATTCACGGTAGGGATTGGAGGAATCGAAAAGTTGGAACCGATATCGGATAACAGCGTAGCACAGAGACCTTGTGAAAGTAAGTTGTTTATCATCTTATTTTTTCTCTCAATCTTATCAAGCAAATTCTTTTTCTTCTCCTCCCAACCAGTCGGAGTTTTAGGAGTGTTGAAAAAAGATCTTGGGGTGACATATTTCTCCATGGCCGTAGCACGACCACTATGCTCAGGCCTCTCCATTGCATATCCAAAATCATCTATGTTTTGAGGAATGAACAACTCTCCATAACTTATTTTTTTTCTTCACTTCATCCTATGAAAAGAATGAATTTATGTTAGCATCTTAATATGAAGTTGTGCAAAAAGAATGAAAATAAAATACAGTTAAGACTTGCTTACAAATTTATCCACCATTGCTTGTGTGACTGGATCATAAACTATCGATGGATCATCACCTTCATCAGCATCTTCATTATCACCCTAGTATTTCTTTTAGAACTGGTGCCTACATCCCGCTTTTGCTTCTTTCGAGCTAGCTTCCAAAATAGACAGCGGTCTACTTGGTCCTTAGTATATGTATCATATTTTTTCTGTTATTTAGGAAAAGTCATTATATAAAATGAACATTCTATAAAATACTGACTTCAAATTCAAAATGAGATATATAAAACTCATTATTAGATCACTTACAATTTCTTCTCTTAAACCGGCATAGTCTTTTCGGCTTAGCCTATGGTTATATACATGCTTCATTCTTCGGCTTTGTTGCTCTTTGCGCCGGGACTGAAATGATAATGTAATTTGTTTACAATAAGTAAGAATTTCTGAAGTTGCAAAGTTAAACATATTTAATAATACAATACCTGAAAGTCGTTAGAAAGATGAGTTGTCACAAACTTGGACCATTCATTTTGATGGATAAAATCATAGTTTGGAGGAGGATTTCTAAGAACTGCAAGGTTGTCCATATTTGCAAGAACATAAGCTGTCAATGTATGCCGGAATGATTTTGATGCAACACCTATTATTTGTATTAAATTTTTTTTAGCTTTTGGATCAACGAGAAAAGATTGCTGCATATGAATATTACTACAGTTTAGAACCAATAAGTACTAATAAATGAACTCAAAATAATTTTTTCTACATAAATAAAAGTTACCTCCACCGATGACCATGCATTGACTTTAATATTTTGAGGGACTTTTTGCCAATCGTCATAAGTAATGGGTATCATAGAACATGCAATAACCCCAATCAAGCTAACACATTCGGCACTAGCCTCCCCAATAGGTTGTCCGGCCTCATTGAATGTGACAATTTTTTTATTATGTCACTTCTTCGCTTGATAGTTCTCTCCATTTTTGTAGGACCTCTTGTTGCTTTTTGTTTTTAGACTTCCTCCACTTGGGGAGGGTTCATCTCTATAACCTGTGACAAAAACAAGCATGTGACAAAAACATTATATTATAATATTCAGTATTAGCAATAGAAAAAGAAACTCTTCCGTCAATTCACCACAACTAACATGTAGGGGAAACTATTATCCCAACATGAATATGAAGAAAGAAGGAAGATCCTATTATAATTGTCTAACACAGCCATAATTGATTAGCCAAAGTTCCTAAAATGAAGAACTAATGATCCATATGCATTGTTTTAAGTTTTAAAGGAAAAAGCTGGAATAGAAAAGAAAAAAACTGAGAAAATGAAGGGTGGAGGGTGCTAATTATGATAATGGCTTTTGGCTTTACTTTTGTTCTTCCCCGTAGGGTTTGTTGGTATAACGACCTTTCCTTTAAGGGGTTGGGTACGACAAAAAGCTGCATATGGCACATGTGACCCAGGCAAAAGATGCATATGCTATGTCTAAAAATGTAGGAATAAAATAGACTGAGACAACACAGATTTAGAGCAACTGCTTTCCATTTGAGGCTGCAGAAATAATTAAAAGTCAAATAGCTAACTTACCATAGGATACCAATCTTTCCTTGCCCCTGTTGTGATGTGGCTAATGGTGTTTTTTGAATCATGATCGGGATATCTCAAATTACTGAAACATGGATATCCAGTTGATACCAAAGTAATCCAAAATATCAAGCAAAATAAATGTAATCCAAAATATCCAACCATTAAATATCAAGCATTAAAAGTATAAAATGATCCAAAATATCAAGCAACCACTTTCATCATAACTCGGCTCCATAGTTGTGACCAGATATGATTCATGGATTGGAGGATAACAAAATATATGTCATTGTATATATCTAACCAATTAACTCTTCAGAATATTGGTCTACTTTGGCACAGTGTGTCTTCTTTTCAACTATTATGTCATAAAATTGGTATATTAGCAGATTCCCATATACTGCTAAGGATAGCAGTAGTATATTAGCATACAAGAGAATTCCCATATATATGTCTCAGGAACAGATTATCAAAGATAGTTTCCCATATATTGTGTCAGAATCCCATATATATATATATATATATATATATATATATATATATATATATATATATATATATATATATATGTCTCAGGAACAGCACTTACAAAAAAAAAAAAATGATGCATACCTCTTTTGATAGACATCACTTACCAAAAACAAACACATAATATGATGCATACCTCTTTTGATGTCCTCTTTTTGTTATTATTGGAAGGTGTCATATTAGGCATGCTTGATGTCTGCAAGGTGGTCGAAAAAATGATATGAAATAATATGCAAGCATGTTGGATCAAACTATATATGTCAAAGAAATAAGTAGAGAAGAATTTACAATATATGTCAAACAAAATAAGTGGATAGTATTAGTAAAAAATAGGCTGAAGTAATCGTATGAGTTCAAAAAACAGAATTCATTTATGTCACATATGAAAAGAAACTTGTGTCCAATATTTACTTATCAACCCAATCCCCTTCACAACTACTCTTTTATAACACATATTAACATCATCTCCAGCATCAAATAATATATCAGTATTCATCGATGCATTAGCAAAGGGATGATGTCCATTGTATTGTCCATGTCTTCATCATCTTCTTTGTGCATATAGTTTTTTTGACCCATGGACAAAACAATAGACCATTGAGGATCAAGTTGGTCTTTTACATAAAATGCTTGCTTGGCCAGTGAAGCTAAAATAAAAGAATCTAATTTGTACCCAACTCGATTAAGGTCCACCAATGTGAAACCAAGTTCATCAACCTTAACACCCTTACTATCGACCCAGTCGCCCTTAAATATTAAAATATTGAAACTGTGATAATCAAGCTCCCATATTTTTGTGATAATTCCATAGAAAAACATATCCCCTACTATAGGATTCTTATCTTTCGAACTTGTAATCTGCATTATCGTAGCTACAAGACTAACTCTACTATTTTGGGGAACTCGAGCGTTGTCATGACCCTTCGTGTGATAGAGACAACCGTTAATAACATAGCCAGAACATTTAAGCACATGGTGGCTAGGCCCTTATGCTATCCACTTCACAGTTTATGAAATGTCTTCTTTTTCATTAAATTGACCGCCAACCTGCGGAGTTTTAGATTTATTAAAATCAAACTTAACATTTGAATAAGTTAGAATATAACTACAATAATATTGCTAAAACTTCTACCTTCGCCTGTAACCATTTAATAAATGTTTGATTGTGTTTGTCCTGCAACCACTTTTTATTTTTAGATTTAAGGGGATGTTATGATTGTAACCACTCCATATGCTCACTGTCAAGACATCATAACAAACTTAATCATACAATTTTCTAACAATTTTCATACAATGAATAAATAGAAAATTTATGATAAAGATGCTTACTCAATATAAGGTTGAATTTCATCTGTATTCTCCAAAACATATAAATGGACTTGTTGCCATTCTTCAAGATCAACTGCAGCAATGCGACCTCTAGGCAAAGGTTTGTCATCTTTAACGTTGCCCTTCCTTGCAAGTGGATTTTCTACTGCCTCAACATATGATAGATAATCGCTACAAAATTCTATTGCTTCTTCTACAATGTAACATTATGCAATGCATCCTTCAGAACGGTTATGATTGCGCACATAACCCTTCAAGGGTTTCATGCACCTTTCAAATGGATACATCCATGTCAGAAAAAACAGGTCCACATATCCTGACTTGTGCAACAAGATGGAGAGTTAAATGGACCATAATGTCAAAGAATGACGGTGGAAAGTACTTTTTCAACATGCATAATGTGACCACGAGATCATTTTGAATATCGCTTAGCTTATTCACATCCACTACTTTCTTGCAAATTGCATTGAAGAAGAAGCAAAATCGAGTAATAGCAACTCTAACCGGCTTAGGCAAAATTGAACGGATTGCCACGGGTAGTAGTTGTTGCATTAATGCATGACAATCATGGGATTTCAGACCATAAAGCTTCAAATCTTGCATTGAGACAAGATTTCTGATATTAGAAGAGTAACCTTCAGGAACCTTTATGTCTACCAATGTTTAACAAAATATCTTCTTCTTATCCTTCGTCAATGTATAACAAGCACGCGGCAAATAAGTTCGTTTCTTTTCAAAATCAGGTTTTAATTCGTCCACAAGATCAAGACGAGCATTGACTCCATCCTTTGTCTTTCCAGGAATGTTAAGCAATGTACCATATATGCTCTCACAAACATTTTTTCGATGTGCATAACGTCGAGTGTGTAGCAGATATGCAAGTGTTTCCAATAATCAAGTGTAAAGAAGATTGACTTCTTCTTCATCCATCTTCTTTCACCTAACTGTAATGCTTTGCACTTTGCATGTTTCTTTTCCCATGAGTTCGAAATTTCACCAACCTTGTCTAATATCTCTTTTCCGCTCAATGGTGTTGGAGGATCGCCAAATTCCTGCTTACCATTGAAAATTTTCTTTTGAGTGCGATGCGGATGATGTCGTGGGAGAAACCTCCCTGTACCAGTATACACATTTTTACGACTATGTTTTCAGTCTAGGCGCATAAGTATCTTCCCCGCATATGGGACAAGCATAATACCCCTTGGTAGTGCAACCAGACAGATTTTTATATGCAGGAAAATCGTTGATAGCCCACAACAATACGGCCTTTAAAGTAAAGAACTCTTTTTTTGTGCATCATAAGCATCAACTCCCTCTTCCCATAAAAGTTTCAAGTCCTCAACTAATGGTGCTAAATAAACATCAATATTATTGTTCGGCTGGTTTGGACCTGATATCAATAGCGACAACATCATAAATTTTTTTCTCATGCACAACCACGGCGGTAGATTATAGGTAACCAATATAACTGGCCAACAACTGTACCTACTACTAAGGGACCTATGTGGATTTATGCCATCAGCTGAAAGAGCTAATCGAAGGTTTCTAGGTTCTTTCGTAAAATTTGGCCACTTGTGGTCAGCTAGCTTCCATGATACGGAGTCTGCAGGATGACAAAGTTTGCCGTCAACTACACTTTCATAAGCATGCCAAGTTAAGTCCTTTGTTGTCTTTGAAGATTGAAACATTCGTTTAAACCAGGGAATAGGAGAAAAATACCACAGAAGTTTGGCAGAAACTTTTTTACTAAAAACTTGATGAGGATCATCAGTTGCCTTCTTCCATCTTGATGTTCCACAAGTGGGTTGGCCTGGGAAGGAGGAGGCCGGCAGGAAGAAGGAGGGAGGGAGTCGGGGAGGAGGTGGGTTGGCCTGGGAAGGAGGAGGAGGCTGGCGGAAGGAGAAGGGAGGAGGCAGGGAGGAGGGGGGCTGGCCGGCGGGGAGGAGGAGGAGGGGGCGGGGAGGAGGAGGCCGGCGGAGAGAAGGGGGGAGGGGGGAGGAGGAGGGGGCTGGCCTTGGAGGAGGAGGAGGCTGGCGGGGAGGAGAAATGAGGGGGCAGTGAGGAGGGGGCTGTCCTGCGGTGAGGAGGAGGGGGCGGTGAGGAGGAGGCCGACGGGGAGGAGGGGGCTGGCCGGCGAGGAGGAGGAGGGGGGCTGGCCGGAGGGAGGAGGGGGGTTGGCCGGCGGTAGGGGAGGTTAGGAAAGGAGGAGAGGGGGAGGCTGGTGGGAAAGGTGGGGTAGTTTAGGTATTTTCTTTTTCTTTTTTTAAAATGGACTTAACGGCCATTTCTAACGGTAAACAGGCGGTAGGGGGCGTTTTGCTCGCACGGGAAATCTAAGGAGGGGCAAACTGCTAAATTTTTCTAATAGGTGTTTCTACACAAAAGACATAGATCTAACGAGAGATTTTTTGCAATTTACCCTCAAAAATTTCCATTAAACAACATAGATTAATTTGACATTACATATTAGCAAACTAATGCAACATTGAAGTAGGAAGAAACTAAGAGTTTATGCATTTCAAATAAAAAATTAAGATACATCTAGAAATTAAGGACCAACGTACACTATCAATTTGTCTTTAGGGAAATCAAGCTTTTTGAGATTGGCCTAAGAAATTAGTAAAAGCAAGCATAAAATTTAGTAAATCAAACATGAAGGGATTACTGTTACTTAGACTTTATTTCACCAAGTTAAGTCTCCTTCATAAATTTTGGAAAACATATGAACATAGGATATTCGGAAAAAGAAAATAAAAAAGAAATCCCCTCACGAAGTAGTATAGTCTTATAGATTGCAGATCCCCTCACAAAGTATAATTGATATGTCATAAACGATGCCACTTTAAAAATAACCCAGATTACCATGACCATGCCCTGAAATGTCAGCCACTTTAAAAATAACCCAAATTTTCACTGAATAAAACACGAAAGGCATTCTCATAGAATCAAAAATAAACAATAAACCTTACAAATTTTGAAGTTCAAAAGTACTTGAACTCCCCAACCAAAAAGAAGTTAAAATTACTTGCGACCACTGAATTTGTAGCCATCAGTTTAATCCTCCAAAGTGACATCGATTGAATTTGATAAAGAAGCTATGAGAAAAAAAATTCGTTTGTTGAACCCTTAGTTGAACCCTATGTTGAATTTGAGGAAGAAGATATGAGTACACTGCAAAAACCCTAAGTGAACCCTTAGTTGCAATACACAAAGAAAAACCCTAAGTTGACGAACGAAGTTGCCCCCAAAAAAATCCTAACGTGAAGAACGAACGAAGTTGGCACAAAAAAACCCTGGGCATAAAATTGAATTTCATAGAGAAAAAATTAAAGACATTATACCGCACGGTAAAGATCGAAGTTGACGCATTGTGAAGAACGGTTAAGATTTTCTCCAGCACGAAGTTGTCGAAGCCTAGGGTTTTTTCCAGAGCGGTTTCGAAGTGGAGGGGTTTTCTCCAGGGCGGTTAGGGTTTTCTCCAGAGTGGTTTATGAGAGGGAGAGAGAGGGGTTTCTGAGAAGGAGAGAGATGAGGGGTTTCTGAGAGGGGGAGAGAGGAGGGGTTTCTGAGAGGGGAGAGTGTCACGCCCCAGAACCAGAATACTGGAGAGCGGGGGCGAACATAGCCAGCTACGTATATTGAAATGAAGTCCATCTCGCTATACGGTCACGGCTGTCTAGATATGAGGGTTTACTACAAGCCAACAGTCTCTTAAGGTCAAGCCTACTGTCTCAATTTTAAGCAAATAATATAATTACAAGATGTTTGACCACCAAGTATACAATAAAAGGCATCCCAAATATTACATATCAGCTGATCATGAAGCTAGTCGTACAAAATGCTAGGACTAGCAAGAGTTAAGTCATACATGATCAACCCTAGGATTTGTCAATCGTGTTACAGCCCGTAGGCAGACAGTAAGTAAAAGTGCATCGAGCTAACAGGTGCTCGTCGGCTAAACGCCTCAAAAGAATAACTTTACAATAGAGTGAGCGAAACAAAATAGAAAATCCACTCGTAGCCCGGGTTTCTTCTAGTCGCCACCATCGGGCTGGAGGTTCGGAAGATCCTCGGGAGCTGCTCCGAAATCTGGCCACACAAAATCAGCTGGGTCAAACCCCAGAAAGAGCAAGTGCCACAAAGGAGGCCACGAAATAAGAACAAAAGCCAGCATATCAGAACATAAGAAAAGAAAAGGAAGAAGGTACAAGTAAATAAAGAGTGCAATAGGACAATAAACGACTAGTGACGTGGGACCATTCCGGGAGCCAGGTTACAACCCTTAAACCAGACAAGGACCGGGGTTGTAACCCTTCGCCTGAATAGCACTCTGTCTCCACCCATTTATTGTTAGAGATAAGTAAAACAAGCATGTACAAGAGTAGCCATGTACAGGGACTAGACAAGACTTAGACAAGGCTGGACTCCATCCATTCATAAGCGGCCAAGCAATTACTACGGCTTACTACTTAACTAACTAGGGTTATCACAAGCCTTAATTACTAACAAGATGCAATGAGAATTTTCCAGTCCCAAGCCCTGCAGACCATCCAGTTATCCTTCCGCGGGTTGAGAGTATGGTTGGCTACATCGCCCCGGAGATGATATACCCTTAGGTGACTTAGAGGGTGCAACACATGACAGTACGCTGGAAATGTGCTCTACTCGTCGGCAAACTACAAGTCCAATTAAGAGCGTCCAGATAACGAGATTGCCTGTGACTAAAAATTCTCCATGAACTATAGTTTGATCTAGTCATTAGCCTAATCCATATTCAGTATGAATCCCTGACCGTGGAAACCAGGGAGTCACGTCCTAGACATGATGTAAGACAAGACAAGTGGATTGCACAAGCAAGCAAGCAGGAACACCTACGGTGTCAAGTTGATTATACGAGTCAAGTTAGCCGTCGCAACAGCATCAAGATAAATCATGTCAGGGCACTTGTCAGGAGTGCGCCACGAAGGGACACTATCATGTCAGGTTGGTCATGTCAGGAGTGCACCACTACGGGTCACTGTCGTGTTATGCTAGTTCCTTGTCATACCATGCCATGTACAATAGTCATTCCAAACATATTAAGTAAAATCAAGTTCATGACAAAAGGCGTAAGGATATAAAATGAGCGTAAAATATCTAATAAAATATCAATATACAGGGCTATAGAAGAGCCAAGCTTAAGAAAAAATAAAACCAAATCTCCATGATTGGACAGATTACGCAAGGGTCCCTGGGGTCGGGTTGCGCAGGAGTCAAGTGCGCCAGGGGCCAACTGCGCAGGAGTGAGCTGCACAAAAGTCGGCTCGCGCTGAGCTGGTTGGCGCAGGGGTCAGATTGCACATGAGTGGACTGCGCATGGACAGATTGCGCAATGAGCAGACTGCGCATGGACAGATTGCGCATGAGCAGACTGCGCAGGATCAGACTGCGCATGGATGGATGCGCGCTGGGGTTGAGCGCAGTTCGCCAAGAGGCAAGCAGCGCGGTTGGCGCTGCGCTAAAGAGTGCAGGCCGAGAGGGGGATGCGCAGTCCAGCACTGCGCTAAAGAGCGCAGGCTGCTGTCTCCTTCTCCAGGCCGAGAAGAACACTCCAAGAACTCCAAAGTTCAAATCTTCATATCTTTATCAAATCAAAACCAAATCTGGATTTTCAAAGGTCTAACTTGAGTAAAATTGAATTCTCTTCCACATGGAAGCATCAAAACCCACAAAATCTCAACTAAAATAGATCAAAACCATGTAAATCCAAAAATAGTTAAAACCTAGATCTAGAATAATGGAGACTTCAAATCATAAAATGCCAAGTTCTAAAGTTAATCTCCATGGCCTAATCTAGCTAATGGACAAATAAAAAGTGATTCTCATGTGGTGGTAAGGTGCACTTGCCTATGGGTGTTGGTATTGTGTAGAGGAAGGAAGAAGAAGAAGATGGAGAAATAAATGAGAGAATTATGACGGAGAGAGAAAAGTAGGTGGAGTTTTAATGAGGGTGGGTTGTGGTGGAATGAGGGTTGAACATAGGCTAAGGTGTTCCAATGCATGTTAAACCAAACCAAACCAAACCAAACCAAATCAAACCAATTCTCCTCCACAAAATAAACCAAGCCAGGTAAAACCCAATTACGAGAACCAAAATCTGTAAGTCAAGCCAATTACAAGTACATGCCAAAATTCGAGAAAATAAATACAGGTCTGAAATACATGCAAGCTTGACAAAATACGTATTCAGAATATGGGTGTTACAGAGAGAGGAAGAAGGGAAGAGAGGAGGGGTGTCTGAGAGGGGGAGTGAGGGGTTTCTGAGAGTGGGAGAAAGGAGTTTCGAAGAGAGCGGGGGAGAGAAGGAATTTTTTGTTATTATGCCCCAAAATTATTTGAGGTAGAACCGTCAATATTTTTAATAACTTTGAAATAATTACCATAATGGCAGATGAAAAAATTGCGGCAACTTTTCCGCATATACATTAGTTAACGGTTATTATCAAAACGTCAATATAAAAGATGCTCTTTCTTGACCGATCCTTCGAAACCGTCAACATACATGCTATAAAATTGTTAAAGTAACAAAAAAAATGTCGTCTCTTGACGTAAGCCTAAAAACGTCAAGATAATCCCTATTGTTAACGGTTTTCGACGACCGTCAACTTATAAACCGTCAAGAAACGATATTTTTTTTGTAGTACCTTGTCTAGGACAGCTTGGGTAATGGTCCATGATCCAAAGATTAAAGGGGTATCAGCATGGACGTATCCAATTAACTAGGATGTACTATGGACCACTCTTAACTTAAAAAAATTATTGTGTAGTGGTTATCATGTTAGACTTACACATTAGAGATTCTTAATTCAATTATGAGCGGCAATAATTTTTTTATTTATATTTTTTATTACTTTTTTTTAATATTATGTATGTGACCCCATATTGAAAGTTCGCCTCAAGCCCCCACGAGCTCACGCCAAGGCTGCACTGTTCCTATGTTTATTAGGATTAATCTTTTTGTAATTAAAAAAATTTGGGCACCTCTATAAATTCTCCAAAATTTTCAAATTTTACACAGACATGCAAGTTGCAGTTTTGTTCTAATAAAATTTAAATTAAGCCGGCTGTACTCACAAAGATAAAACAAAAACGACTTAGAGATGCGAATATCTTTCAACAATATTAGTAACAATTTCAAACTGAATTAGTAAGTTGTACATAATGATATAATAATGCAAGACTATTAAAGCAAATATTCGTTACAAAATAAATTATGGGACAATGAAAGTCTAAATACAATTCAAATTTCTAAATTCTAGAATCTATTTATGCCTTTATAACAAAATTTTAATCCAAATCAAATTAAAAATGTTATTGTTCATTAGATTGTTGGAGAAATAACATAAAATTAGACACAAAATTCACTACCAAAATATGGCAAAATTGCGACGAATTTAGCGACTCCATGAAAGGACGTCGCTATTTTTTGGGAATTTAGCGACGTGGCAACTTGACGTCGCTATTCGTCGCTGGTGGCGACTACTAGCGACGAATAGCGACAGTAATTTATTAAATAGGAATTTGCGTCGCAATGTCGTCGCTAATTATTTAAATATAGCGACGTTTAGCGACGTCTCCTCATGACGTCGCTAAAGTTTTACTTAGGGCATGCCGTTTCCTTTTTCTCCCTCACTAAAAAATTTCTAAAATTTCTAAAAATTTTCTAGCCCCCCACCCCAGTGACCCCCTCGACCTCCGGCGACCCTCTACACCCCCCCCCCCCCGCCCCCGACGACTACCTCCCCCCCCGGCGACTCCCTCCCCCTCGGCGACCCCTACTTCCCCCCTCCCGTCGAGCTCCTCCTCCTCGAGCTCCTCCTCCACCAATCCGAGCTCCTCCTCCTCGTCCTCAGGTAAACCCTAACCTAACTACTCTCCCTCCTCCTCCTCTCCTACGGACACACACACACACGGACACACACACACACACACAGACACACACACACACACGGACACACACGGACACACGGTTATGGGTGTAACTTGGGCGGGCTAAACTCAAACCCAATCGGATAAACCCGTTAATGGGTTGGGTTAGGGTTGAATATACTCGGGTTCGGGCTCGGATTTGGGTTAAAATATTTGAATTTTAATATACATGTGTGTATGTGTATGTGTGCACATGTGTGTGTGTGTGTGTGTGTGTGTGTGTGTGGCAGTTAAGATAGTGTGTGTTCTCAGCTTTGTGTCAATGTATGTCTGAGTTCATGTGTGAGTGAGTGACTCTATGTGTGTGTGTAGATATCCAGAATTTATGTGTGTATGAGTGGACAGGGTGTTAGCAGTAATATGTACATGTGTGTGTGTGTGTGAATAGGAAATCAGTAAGCTAGTTTCAGTCCAGGTTTACCAGTATGTGTGTAAATAGTACCTAGGTTCTTAGGTCAGTGTGTGCATGAGTGTATAGCAGTACATGAACATGTGTGTGTAAATGTGTTCTCAGTTCATTGGGTACATGTGTATGAGTGTGTGTATAGGGAAATCAGTGCAGCAGTAGGTAGTATAGGTTCTCAGGTTTTAGTATAATTGTGTGTAGATATCAGGAAATCAATTTTCAGTCGAGTGCACATGTATTCTCAGGTCAGTGACAGGCTTGTGAGTGTAAACATGTGTGTGATACATGAGAAATCAATGTACACAATCAGTTTACAGGTTGACAATCCAAATGCAATTCGAAAACCCATAAATCCCTATGCGTATATGAACCCTAACATGTATATTAAACTCATTATCAGTTTACAGATTAGATAATATGTTAAGGAAAGGTTTGGTAATAGGATGTGGTTTGTATTAGAGAGTGAGAAAATTATGGAAGATATGTTAGTAAGGTTTTATATTAGAAGTTTTGTATTAGAGTTAGATGTGGGCTAGAGTGAGTGTGACAGATTGAGGTATCTTGTGATACCAAGATGGTATCACAAGACAATTAGGATTTACCCTATGAAAGGGTAAAGTTCTGTAATGGCCATTGATCGTATTACGTATTTTGGCATACGTGTACGTATTTAGACTCGTATTGTATGTCTCCTGGCTTGGTTTGGCTTGTTTGGGTGGCTTGGTTCGGCTTGGATTGCTTATTGGTTCATCATGAACCAAAGGAAGAACCCTTACCTACCACCACCATCATCATTTATTAGTCCCACTCTTTCTCTCTCTTCATTCACTCTTCTTCTTCCCTACCATTACTTCTCCACCAACCTGAGAGAGTGGAAGGTTTAGGCAAGTGCACCTTGCTTCATGGAGGAATCCCATTTTTATTGTTCCATTGTCTTTCTCATGTGTTTCTAACCCACTTTAGTACTTAGCATTTTTTATTTCTATGGTTAAATTCTTGTAAATCTAGCTTTGCGGTATTTTCGATTTTTAGGAGTTTTGATCTATCGAACCTGTATAATCTTGTTATTTGATGGTTTCATGTTGCAGAAAATTCTATTTATCTCAAATTTGACCTACGAGAGTATGCTTAGCCGCATAAGCAATGAATTGCTGGCCGCATGCAAGCATTAAATTGCTTAGCCGCATAAACAATAAATTGCTGGCCGCATGCAAGCATTAAATTGCTTAGCCGCATAAGCAAATGTAAGCATTGGCCGTATGCCAGCATTTATATGCTTGGCCACGCACATTTATTTGCTTGGCCACGTGGCCTAAGCAAATGCTGGCCGCATAGGCTTCCCCCTTCACTAATTGTAGCCGTATATGGCCAAGCGAGCCGCATGGCCTTAGCTTAACTTGCATGGCCATTTAATTAATAATTTTGGTCGCATGGCCTACGTAACAATTTTGGCCGCACGTAATATTTAATTTCTAGCCACATGGCTTATATATTAAGCATTTGTCTTATGCCCCCACCTCATCCACTCTTGGCCACATGGCCTATTTATCATTCTTGGCCGCATGCAGCAAATGTGTGCTGGCCGTATATTGTTTAGTGACAGCATTTATTGGCTGGCCGTATGGCAATTTCATGCAAAAAAAATTTCTGAGCCGCATGAGTCCCCCACAGTCCTTTCCCCTGCTAATATTTAATTACTAAATGTATGCTTGTACCATATTAATTTTAAGTATGTTCCCTGACACGATGGTGATCCGTTGTGGTACACTTTTGACAAATAACATGATATGATAGTGGCCCGACGTGGCGCACTCCTGACAGTAAACATGACATAACAAGATTGAATGGCCTGGACACCGTGGATGATTGTGTTTGTACAATTGAATCGATAATATTTGCATCATGTCTAGGACAGGGATCCATGAGTTTCACGGTCAGGGGTACCAACCGTAAAATAACTAAGGTTAATAACTAGAATAATTTAGTAGTCATGAGAGATTTCTCCAGTTACAGGCGATCCCGTTATCCCGGCCACCATTGTGGACTTGCAGCCCGCCGACGAGTAGGGCACAAGTCTAGATTCACTGATGTATGAAAAAGAACGAGGCACTGCTTAATGAACCCAAGTCGCCTGGATAACCTGGATTAGCTGCAGGGCTTGTAGCTAGAAGAACATCTCACTGTATATTGCTAGTAACTAAGGCTTGTGATAACCTTAGTTAGCTAATGTAGAAGGTTGTAGTCACTGATTGGCCGGGAGCGATTGTATGGTGTAGTTTCAGTGCTCAATTATTGCAAGCTTGATCACACGATCATCACTTTTAACAATAAAGATCAGGGGCTAAGTTCTGTTCAGGTGAAGGGTTACAACCCCGGTCCTTGTTTGGTTTAAGGGTTGTAACTTGGCTCCCGGAGCAGTTCTGAGTCCTCTCTTCGTTTATTGTCTTATTACACCCCACGTCATGCTTGTTATGTTTTACCTTACCAACAGGATTTGGAGACGGGGTTCTATTCAGGTGAAGGGTTACAACCCCGGTCCTTGTTTGGTTTAAGGCTTGTGACCTGGATACTTGAATGGTTCCCTCGTACTCTATTATGATTGTTGTTATTCTTTATTATCAAGCTCTTTGTAACTGCTTTAACATTCAATTTGATGTGCTGGTTTTAGTTCTTAAGTGAAGCCTCCTTTGTGGCACTTACTCTTTCTGGGATCTGACCCAGCTGATTTTGTATGGCCAGATTTTGGAGCAGCTTCAGAGGATCTACCGACTTTCCTGCCCGATGGTGACCAACAGGTGTAACCAGGGCAACGAGTGGATTTATTTTTGCTCTCCTACTCTATTGTAAAATTTTTAATTTGAGGCGTTTAGCCGACGAGCACCTGTTAGCTCGTATTGCATACCTTATTACTGTCTGCCTACGGGCTGTAACATGATTGACAGATCCTGGGGTTGATCGTGTATGATTAAACTCTTGCTAGTCCTCACATTTTGTAACGACTAGCTTCATGATCAGCTGAATATGTAATGTTTGGGATGCCTCACTATTGTATATTTGGTGATCTTACATCTTGTAACTTTACTTGCTTGCTTGAAATTGAGATATTTAGGCTTGTTATTGACCATAGGAGACGGATGGATTATAGTTAAACTCTCATATATCTAGACAGTCGTGACCGTATAGAGGGATGGATTCTATTTCATTATACGTAGCTGGCTATGTATGCCCCCGCTCTCCAGTATTCTGGTTCTGGGACGTTACATGGTTTAAGTGGTGGCCCATGCAGGTCTTATAAATCAAGATATGTGAGGGTTTACCGAATAAATGTCTCAATCAGTACTCGTCCTTGATCTCTGCCCGTATCTTCTAATCCCTGAGATTCTCGACCTGATCACATGCTTGTATCGTTGATCTGTCTTGGTCCTTCCTTATTGTTTCCTATGTCGTCTTCTTCAGCGGCATTGTTCCCGGACCTGCCGATCAGCAATGCGAAGCACCTCCCGTGGACCAGCAGCAACCAGAAGATCAGGCCCAGTACTCAGGAGCAGCCTTCCGGGTCATGCCTCCCGGAGATCCAGAACCCCCGATGCAGCCAGCCCAGCCCGCAAGGCAGGATGATGGAACCTTGGTTGAACTTATCAGGGAGTTGCTTGCATCGCAGGATCGTCGAGGAGATACCTTACATCAGGCAGTGGCAGATGCTCTGGACAGAGATGGACATCACGGGAACAGTGCAGCGAACGGTTGCAAGCGCCTGAACCCTCCATTCTTCGATGGCAGCGAAGATGCTATCGCTGCTGATGCATGGCTTCAGGACATAGAGGTGATATTGGAGGCAGCGAAGACCCCAGAAGATGAGAAGGTGGCCGTGGTGCGCCTGCAGTTATTGGATCTAGCCCGCAGCTGGTGGACGGCGTAGGCCGTTGGACTAGTGGCACCTATTGCCTGGACAGTATTTCGTGAGAGATTCCAGACCAAGTACTTCGATGATGTAGCTCGGTACGATCTACAGACCAAGTTCACCAATTTAAAGCAGATGGGCAGGACAGTCGATGGCTATGCGGCCGAGTTTTCCAGGCTTAGTCGGTTTGCTCCCATCTTGGTGGCGATCGAGTTCGATAGAGCCCAGCAGTTTCAACAGGGACTCCACTTAGAGATTTTGCTGGCGGTGGAGCAGTTTGAGCATCAGACTTTTGATACGGTATTGAGGGCAGCTAGGAGGCATGAGTATACCTTCCAGAGGATTATGGACATGACCGAAGGTCGAAAGCGATCTCACGACCAGATGAACCAGTCGTCAGCCCCAGCCCCGGCAGCTAGAGCTTTGACCATTGGAGCTCCGAAAAGGATAGCTTCAGTTACGTCGGTTCAACCTTCAACCCCGACGTATCCTCAGCAGCAGAAGCAGAAGCAGTCTTCCCCCATGGGCTGCTCTTATTGTGGGAAACCTGGACATGTTGTTTCAGAATGTCGTAAGGCTCGAGGACTGTGTTTGCTTTGTGGAGCGTCGGACCATAAGGTAGGGTCCTGCCCGTTCAGGACTGACTAATCACCAGCCATGACCATTTCATCAGTTAGGGGACCAGCCCCAGCACCAGTACAGCAGCAGTTTCCACCTCCGAGGCCGTTGCCGACGCAGACCCAAGCTTTTCAGCAGCAAAGGCCTCAGTAGTATGCCCAGGCGCAAGTTCAGAATAGGCAGAGAGGATTCCAGCAGAGAAGGCCGGCACCCAGAGGGCATGGTCAAGTGTTGGCTTTAACCATGGAAGAAGAAGGAGTGGCACCAGGTGAGGTAGTGGCAGGTACTATTCTCGTCAACACCTTTCCGGCTTCAGTGTTATTTGACTCTGGTGTATCGCATTCATTTATGTCTGCATGATTCGCGACACGGGTAGGACTGGATCCCGAGTCATTATTAGTAAGGCTCAATATACTTACTGGTAATGGTCTTGTGGGAGTAGATAGAGTATTTTCCTCGTGTCGGATCGTGGTTAGCGGTAGAGAGTTTCCCGCTAGGCTGATAGAATTTCTGATGGCCGATTATGATGTGGTCTTAGGGATAGATTGGTTGAGAGACCAGTATGCTAGGATAGACTGCTATATTGGCAGAGTTGTTTTTAGCATTCCAGGCGAGCCGGAGTTTTTCTTTTCTCGAGGCAAAGTTGAACCTTCTCCTCCAGTATTGCGGATGGCCGTAGCAGCAGTGCAGTTACCCCGGATAGTCGAGAAATTTCTAGATGTTTTCCCAGAAGAGCTTTCAGGAATGTCGCCAGAACGAGAGATCGAGTTTACTATCGACTTGATCCCCGGGACAGCACCAGTGTCAGAGAGAGTCTACAGGATGGCGCCGTCAGAGTTGGAGATATTGTAAAATATGATTGAAGAACTCAGAACCAAGGGATTCATTCGTGCTAGTGGATCGTGTAAGCCCCCTGAATTTTCGGGATTATTTTTGAATTTTCTAAATAATTTATTCTCGATAATTAATTTTGATCTAATTAATTTTGATCATTAAATGCTCTTTACCGTAACTTGGAATTCTAGAGCATCAGGGATGCCAGTCTCTGGAAACTTCCTTCTTGGAGTTTGTAGTAGACGAGATTATCTTCACATTGATATTTCGTATCCCACTCGAACTTGTTCCCTTGTACTCTTTTTGCCTCACGTAAGTTCGGGTCAATTTAGACCATTTAATTATTAATTGATTTCCCACACTTTTCCTTGATCTTCATAAGCACATTACCGTAACTTTTACTTTAGGAGCACCAGACCTGTCGTTTTCTCAGAACCAACTTCTCATGAATAATCTACTCGAGACGCTCTTCACCCATGACCTTTGTGTCCCACTCAGACACTCCATTTTGTGCTTCATTTTCTTCGCACAACTTTCGGTTCAATTCAGGACAATTAATTATCTACCGTAAAACCTGATTTAATTTCTAATTTAATTTCGGGACCCGACATCGATCCAACCTAGTCGACCCAAAATATGGACATGGCCCACATGACGCCTACTACCCGTATGACGCTTCTGTCCCACTTATTTGAGACCCCACATGTTACTTATTTTTTCCATGATTATAAATACCTAAAAATAATTTATTTATTGCACCTAGTCCATTTTAGCCCAACCCGGCTCCACTGAACCCAAAAATCAGCTCCATGTTACCCTCCATCATGACTGCCCATACACCCCACTGATATTTTTTTCTCTACTCTAAATATCTCTTTACATGCAAATATCTAATTCTCTCTCTTTGCATATATATATACACATATATATATAATACATATATATAATCTCTCTCTCTCTCCTTCCCTCTCATATCAGCCACACCCCCTCCCATCAGCCGAACACCCCCCCTCTCTCTAAATATCTCTCTTTCTCTCTCCTCTCCTCTCATTTAATACACACAGCACACACCCACATAATAATTCTCATTCTTTCTCTCTCTCTTTAATTTTGCTCACAACTACACAACACAACACCACCCCCATGGCTGAGCTCCCCGACTCCACTCCTTCTTCCACTCCCCTGGCCGACGGCCAACCACCACCACCTCCTCTCGAGCAAAGGACCCTCTCCTTCTCCATTCATCACCATCACCATCTCCTATCACCATCATCACTACACGCCTCCACCACTTCGACCATCACCACCCTTATCAAACTGTCGCCACCACCATCAACTACACCATACCACCATCAAACACCCCTGTCGCCGACGCAGCCCTGCCGCCGTCGTCGTGCCCGGCCAGGCCGGCCCAGCACACAGCAGCTGCGGCAGCAGCACAAAACAGCGTGCGCACAGCAGCAGGCCGCGCGCGCACGGGTCATCGTGCGTCGCATGGCCGGCCACCCCCACTCCGGTGAACCCCCAGCGACCTTTTCGTGGTGGCCAACGTCATCCGGGACGCGCCATCTAGGTGATTCGTGCGTTTTGCACGGAATCTCGTCGACGCGCGCGCAAACGAGATCCAGAAATGGCGTTCCGTCGTCGCGACTTCGCGTACATTTTTTAAGAAATCCGACCGTGGATCGGGGATTTCTTCCCTCCTCACAATCTCGGTATATACCCCTTCATCCCTCTCAAATTTTATCCGTTAATTTTGTCGTTTGATACATCAAAACCGGCCACCAAATTGACCGTTTAAATTGTGTAATTTTTGGACAGTTTTGCGGAGCCAACTTCGTCGGTTTGTATCACCTCCATCGCAGCTCCGTCTGGCGTACTACTGATTCCTATACAAAGCTGGTATAACCCTCTTCCTATCCCTCCAGTTTCGTTTTATTGTGAGCACGTTTGGTTGGTTGAATTCGACGCCAAAGTTGGCCGTCCGAATTCGTAATTTCCAAGTTGTAAAATTTTATTTTTGAACCCGGGACTCCGGATTCAATTTCTGACACCACCAGTAGACTCATGGCGTCGTTCTGGCATATTTTCATATAAAGTTTGTTAGATTTGGAGGACGTGGGCCCTGGCACGTATTTCGGTGCAAAGCGGGCCCCACAGTCCGGGTCAACGGGACTTTTTGATGCCGGCTAATCGGAATCCAATTCCGGATATACTATTGAGTTTGTATCTTTATTCTGGACTCGTTGACATATAATTTGCTATGTTTTAGTGAACATTGGTTCCGGCACGCATTTCGGTGCAAGTCGCATACCAATATCCGGGTCAACGGATCATTTTGAGATCGGCTCATCGGAATCCAATTCTGGATATACCGTTGGGTTCGTATCGTCATTCTAGACTCGTTGACATATAATTTGCTAAATTTTGAGGACATTGGCTCCGACACGCATTTTCGTGCAAATCAAATTTCAATGTCCCGGTCAACGAACTAATTTGAGATCAGGTCAACGGAATCCAATTCTGGATATACCGTTGGGTTCGTATCGTCATTCTAGATTCGAGGACATATAATTTGTTAGGTTTAGTGCAATTTTATTTCGACACGTTTTTCGATGCAAAGCGGGTCCGATACGGACACCGTTTTGACCCGAAATTACCTTTTTGCCCATGTGTCTAAATTGGACTTATGGACAGGCTATCCCAGCTGATTTGACCATTCTGGACATGTTGGTAATGGTTGTTTCACCATTCGACAACATTTGTAGGTTTTTACCATATTATTATAATCTTTCTCCTTTTGTGGTATTTTGATATCCATCGATTTCAGTGATTTGACAACCACTGAAATTGAATGTGTTGACCCTGTACATGTTTATAGAGACTAGCTTTGACCCCGTTTGACCATAGTTGACTGCTTTGACTGAACGTCGAAGTAGAGTCAACATTGACCTAGGTTAGACTAGTTTTGACCTTGGTTGACCACAGTTAACTATTTTGACCAAAAGTCAACCGAAAGTCAACCGTAGCCTAAATTGACTAGAACTGGACTGAAGTTGACCAGTTGACCCAAAGTCAACTGTTAGTCAACGTTAGTCAAGTTTGACCTAGAGTTGACCTAAGGTTGACCAGAGTTGACCAAAAGTCAACTCTAAGTCAACCCTTGACTTAGATTAACCTAGTTTGACTTGCTTTGACTTGTATTGACCTAGTTTGACTTAGTATGACTTGATTTTTACTTCCAAACCCTTATATTGATATAGTATTCCATCTATAGGTCCTCGAGGCACTGTTCTAGGACTCAGTTGACATATTCTACCAGATCGCAGGCGAGTACATTCTCTGATAACTTTTTCCCAATTTATGATAACTGTTATGATTCATGTACTTAGTGTAGATATGCTTATTCCTGACACATGGTTCTCACGGATTGGTATTCCTGGATCTCGACGAGAGATGTTACTCCTTGTTAGCTTGGGATGTATTGTGCAAGCTCCCATGTAGCTCTTGCGCAATATATGGTCACCGATTCTAGAGAAGACTTGCTCCCTTCTCATAGAATCCCGTGCAGTGACGTGTCCTGTTTGAATCCATTCTACCAGTTGGGGGTGGAGGAGTAGTAGCGTATGCCTGTGATCAAATCCATCTTGCATTCTTGAACAGTGTTAGTCATATACCGCACTTATGACTAGCCAGGCCAGTTACTTACAGGTGCCCAAGCCGATCACAAGTTGAAACTACTACTCACACACATTGGATAGATGACTTACCCTGATTTGTGTACATACCATGATCAGTTCTACTTTTCTGTTCTAGCTCTAGTTCTACAGCTTACCGTGCCATGATACATATATGTATACTCCATGATTTTATTGTATATGCTCTATTTACATTCTTATGGCTTTTATTCTATCTTGAGATCTGTTATGAGATATATGTACTCGTTCCATCCTGACCGGATATATTGACAAAATTTTAGGAGTAGTTGTGCCCTCAGTATTGGACTTCATGATGTTGCTAGCTGAGGTGGATCTCACTATTCTTCTATGTGAGTTACCTGGTAGTTATCCTTAGTTAGTTTTGTTGTTCCATCTTTATTTTCCTGTATTATGATCATTGTAGATTCTAGTTGTTCTAGTGATATTGTTATTATTTCTTGTCTTATCTTCCTTAGTTTTTGTGATGTGACATGAGTACATTTCTAGTTATGGATCTTTAGATGTTGTAGTTAGTATAGTATACTTGATAGCGCTCTACCGTCGATACCGCGACGTAGGCTGGGCATGGCCCACGTATTCGTACCCGTATATCCGGGTGCGGGTTATGACAGATCGCCTTGGGGAGCCCCGATGCTTCTTGTGAAAAAGAAGGATGGTACATCCAGATTATGTGTTGACTATCGTACCTTGAACTCAGTGACAATCAAGAACAGATATCCTCTCTCCAGAATAGATGACTTGTTTGATCAACTCAGAGGAGCGACAGTATTCTTGAAGATTGATTTGCGGTCAGGATACCACCAGATCCGAGTCAGAGAACAGGACATCCCGAAGACAGCTTTCAGATCCAGATATGGGCATTGGGAGTTCCTTGTTATGCCCTTTGGAGTGACTAATACGCCGACTGTATTCATGGACCTTATGAATCGTATCTTCATGCCTTATTTGGATCAGTTCGTGATCGTGTTCATAGACGATATCTGGTCTACAGCAAGAGTGAAGCGGAGCATGAGCAGCATCTCAGAGTTGTCCTCCAGATTCTCCCAGAGCACCAGTTGTATGCCAAGTTCAGTAAATGCGAGTTCTGGCTCGATCGCATTTTATACTTGGGTCATATCATCACTAGAGGGGGAGTAGAAGTGGATCCCCAGAAGATCAAAACATGGCCAGTGCCCAGCACAGTTGTAGAAGTTTACAGTTTTTTTGGATTGGCCGGCTACTACCGGAGATTTGTTTCGGACTTTGCTCGGATTTCAGCGCCATTGACCCAGTTGACCCGCAAGGAGGTGCAGTTTGCTTGGACAGTAAAATGTCAGGATTCTTTTGAGAAGCTGAAGCGATGCTTGATGACAGCACCCGTTCTCACACTTCCAGATGGGACCGAAGGATTTTTGGTGTACTGTGATGCTTCAGGCAGAGGTCTAGGATGTGTTTTGATGCAGCACGGGAAGGTAATAGCTTATATGTCACGACAACTTCGTGATCATGAGAGGAATTACCCGACCCACGATTGAAATTGGCAGCAGTAGTGTTTGCACTCAAGCTTTGGAGACACTAGTTGTATGGAGATAGGGTAAAGAATTTTACCGACCACAAGAGCCTGAAGTATGTGTTCACTCGATCGCATTTCATACTTGGGTCATATCATCACCAGAGGGGGAGTAGAAGTGGATCCTCAGAAGATTGTGGCTATCAAAACATGGCCAGTGTCCAGCACAGTTGCAGAAGTTCATAGTTTTCTTGGATTGGCCGACTACTACCGGAGATTTGTTTCGGACTTTGCTCGGATTTCAGCGCCATTGACCCAGTTGACCCGCAAGGAGGTGCAGTTTGCTTGGACAACAAAATGTCAGGATTCTTTTGAGAAGCTGAAGCGAGGCTTGATGACAGCACCCGTTCTCACACTTCCAGATGGGACCGGAGGATTTTTGGTGTATTGTGATGCTTCAGGCAGAGGTCTAGGATGTGTTTTGATGCAGCACGGGAAGGTAATAGCTTATGTGTCACAAAAACTTCGTGATCATGAGAGGAATTACCCGACCCACGACTTGAAACTGGCAGCAGTAGTGTTTGCACTCAAGCTTTGGAGACACTACTTTTATGGAGATAGGGTAGAGATTTTTACCGACCACAAGAGCCTGAAGTATGTGTTCACTAAGAAGGATCTTAACATGCATCAGAGAAGATGGCTAGAGCAGCTTGTGGATTATGATATCAACCTGCAGTATCATCCTGGGAAGGCCAACGTTGTTGCAGATGCATTGAGCAGGAGAGTCGGAGTTTATTTTCTGACAGCGCAACCAGAGTTGTTAGCAGATCTTCAAAAGATGGGTGTAGAAGTTGTCCTTCCTACCAATGTGGTATTGATGGCCAGCATGCAAGTTCATTCCAGTATAGTTGAGAGGATCAAGATAGCTCAGTCCTCCGATTCTAATCTTCAGCGGCTTAGAGCAGAATGTGAAGCAGGACAACGACCAGAACTATGCATTCATGAAGATGGTACACTTCGACATGGTAAGCGTCTTTGTGTACCCAGTGGAGATATCAGACAGGAGGTCATGGCGAAAGCTTACAGTTCTCAGTATTCGATTCATCCCGGTGGTATGAAGATGTACCGTGATATCCGTCAGCACTTTTGGTGGAATGGCATGAAGAGGGAGATTGCTCGGTTTGTCTCTCGGTGTTTGGTTTACCAATAAATCAAAGCTGAACATCAGAGGCCAGCTGGACTTCTTCAGCCCTTGCCGATTCCAGAATGGAAGTGGAAGCATATAACCATGGATTTTGTGACTGAACTACCTCGATCTCCGACCAGTAGAGATGCTATTTGGGCTATAGTTGACAGGCTCACGAAGGTGGCTCACTTTCTTCCATTCAGAGTTGGTCAGTCGACGGCTCAGCTAGCAGAGATATACCTTAGACAGATAGTCAGACTTCACGGAGTACCAGTTAGTATCACCTCGGACAGAGATTCGAGATTCACGTCGCACTTTTGGCATAGTCTGCAGGAGAGTTTGGGAACTCACCTCCAGTTCAGCTCGGCTTATCACCCGCAAACAGATGGTCAGTCGGAGCGCACGATCCAGAATCTTGAGGATATGTTGAGATCTTGTACACTCGACTTCGGTGGTTCGTAGGAAGATCACCCACACCTGGTAGAGTTCTCGTACAACAACAGCTTTCAAGCTAGTATCCAGATGGCATCATTCGAGGCACTGTATGGAAGGAAGTGCAGATCCACACTAGCATGGGATGATGTTGGAGAGAGGCACATACTTGGTCCAGAGATGATCACTCAGACAGTTGAGGTGGTCAGGAGAGTCAGAGATCATCTTCGCGTTGCACAAGATCGTCAGCGCCATTGGGCCGATTCTCATCGGCGTTCCCTTGAATTTTCTGTCGGCAACCATGTATTCCTGAGGATCTCGCCTAACCGTGGCGTCATTCGTTTCGACATACGGAGAAAGCTTAGTCCTAGGTATATAGGGCCGTTCGACATTATGGAGCGAGTAGGAGATGTGTCCTATCGTCTCGCTCTTCCACTGTCTCTGAGTGAGGTGCATGACGTATTCCATGTATTCCAACTACGACGGTATATCCTGGACCCGAGTCATATCCTGAATCAATCGGAATTGGTTGTTGGTACCAACCTTTCGTATGAGGAGAGGCCCGTATCCATATTAGACCAAAGGGAGAAGATAGTCAAGAACAAGACTATCAAGTTAGTTCGTGTTGCTTGGGGTCATCACTCCTTGGGTGAGTCAACGTGGGAGCATGAGGATGATATCCGATCGCGGTATCCCGACCTGTTTGACTCGTGAGGTATAATATCTTTCTTATGCCTCATGTCTTCGATTCCTTACTTGCACGAATAATTGCTTGATTGCTTGACTAGTATAGCTTGCCTGTGATTAGTGTAGCTTGTCCTTGCATCTCTAGCCTCTTGATTAAATTTCGAGGACAGAATTCTTTTAAGGTAGGTAGAGTTGTAACGACCATTGTTCGTATTACGTATTTTGGCATACGTGTGCATATTTAGACTCGTATTGCATGCCTTCTGGCTTGGTTTGGCTTGTTTGGGTGGCTTGGTTCGGCTTGGGTTGCTTATTGGTTTATCATGAACCAAAGGGAGAACCCTTACCTACCACCACCATCATCATTTATAAGCCCCACTCTTTCTCTCTCTCTCTCTTCATTCACTCTTCTTCTTTCCTACCATTACTTCTCCACCAACCTGAGAGAGTGGAGGGTTTAGGCAAGTGTACCTTGCTTCATGGAGGAATCCCATTTTTATTATTCTATTGTCTTTCTCATGTGTTCCTAACCCACTTTGGTACTTAGCATTTTTTATTTCCATGGTTAAATTCTTGTAAATCTAGCTTTGTGGTATTTTCGATTTTTAGGAGTTTTGATCTATCGAACCTGCATAATCTTATTATTTGATGGTTTCATGTTGCAGAAAATTCTATTTAGCTCAAATTTGACCTACGGGAGTATGCTTAGCCACATAAGTAATGAATTGCTGGCCGCATAAGCACTTATATGCTTAGCCGCATAAGTAATGAATTGTTGGCCGCATGCAAGCATTAAATTGCTTAGCCGCATAAGCAATGAATTGCTGGCCGCATGCAAGCATTAAATTGCTTAGTCGCATAAGCAAATGTAAGCATTGGCCGCATGCCAGCATTTATATGCTTGGTCGCGCACATTTATTTGCTTGGCCACGTGGCCTAGGCAAATGCTGGCCGCATAGGCTTTCCCCTTCACTAATTATAGCCGTATATGGCCAAGCGAGCCGCATGGCCTTAGCTTAACTTGCATGGCCATTTAATTAATAATTTTGATCGCATGGCCTAAGTAATAATTTTGGCCGCACTCAATATTTAATTTCTAGCCGCATGGCTTATATATTAAGCACTTGTCTTATGGCCCCCACCTCATCCACTCTTGGCCACATGGCCTATTTATCATTTTTGACCGCATGCGGCAAATGTGTGCTGGCCGCATATTGTTTAGTGACAGCATTTATTGGCTGGCCGTATGGCAATTTTATGCAGAAATTTTTTCTGAGCCGCATGAATCCCCCACAGCCCTTGCCCCTGCTAATATTTAATTACTAAATGTATGCTTGTGCCATATTAATTTAAGTGTGTTCCTGAGACGATGGTGACCCGTTGTGGTGCACTTTTGACAAATGACATGACATGATAGTGGCCCGACGTGGCGCACTCCTGACAGTAAACATGACATGACAAGATTGAATGGCCTGGACACCGTAGATGATTGTGTTTGTACAATTGAACTGGTAATGTTTGCATCATGTCTAGGACAGGAATTCCTGAGTTCCATGGTCAGGGGTACCTACCGTAAAATAACTAAGGTTAATAACTAGAATAATTCAGTAGTCATGAGAGATTTCCCCAGTTATAGGCGATCCCGTTATCCCAGCCACCATTGTGGACTTGCAGCCTGCCGACGAGTAGGGCACAAGTCTAGATTCACTGATGTATGGAAAAGAACGAGGCACTGCTTAATGAACCCAAGTCGCCTGGATAACCTGGATTAGCTGCAGGGCTTGTAGCTGGAGGAACATCTCACTGCATATTGCTAGTAACTAAGGCTTGTGATAACCCTAGTTAGCTAATGTAGAAGGCCGTAGTCACTGATTTGCCGGGAGCGATTGTATGGTGTAGTTTCAGTGCTCGATTATTGCAGGCTTGATCGCACGATCATCACTTTTAGCAATAAAGATCAGGGGCTAAGTTCTGTTCAGGCGAAGGGTTACAACCCCGGTCCTTGTTTGGTTTAAGGATTGTAACCTGGCTCCCGGAGCAGTTTTAAGTCCTCTCTTCGTTTATTGTCTTATTGCACTCCACGTCATGCTTGTTATGTTTTACCTTACCAATAGGATTTGGAGACAGAGTTCTATTCAGGTGAAATGTTACAACCCCGGTCCTTTTTTGGTTTAAGGGTTGTGACCTGGCTACTTGAATGGTTCCTTCGTACTCTATTATGACTGTTGTTATTCTTTATTATCAAGCTCTTTGTAACTGCTTTAACATTCATTTTGATGTGCTGGTTTTAGTTCTTAAGTGAAGCCTCCTTTGTGGCACTTGCTCTTTCTGGGATCTGACCCAGCTGGTTTTGTATGGCCAGATTTCGGAGCAGCTTCAAAGGATCTACCGACTTCCCAGCCCGATGGTGACCACCAGGTGTAACCAGGACAACGAGTGGGTTTATTTTTGCTCTCCCACTCTATTATAAAATTCTCATTTTGAGGCGTTTAGCCGGCGAGCACCTGTTAGCTCGTATTGCATACCTTATTATTGTCTGCCTACGGGCTGTAACATGATTGACAGATCCTAGGGTTGATCATGTATGATTAAACTCTTGCTAGTCCTCACATTTTGTAACGACTATCTTCATGATCAGCTGAATATATAATGTTTGGGATGCCTCACTATTGTATATTTGGTGATCTTACATCTTGTAACTTTACTTGCTTGCTTGAGATTGAGACATTTAGGCTTGTTATTGACCATAGGAGACGGATGGATTGTAGTTAAACCCTCATATATCTAGACAGCCGTGACCATATAGTGGGGTGGATTCCATTTCATTATACGTAGCTGGCTATGTATGCCCCCGCTCTCCAGTATTCTGGTTCAGGGACGTTACAAGTTCTAAGATACTTCAAGATATTAAATTAAAGTATCAAGATACCATGGCATGGTATCGAGATACGTGGGCATTGTATTAGGATACCATGTTGCGGTAGAAAAGTGCCTAGAAACTATGGTAGAAGCTTGATAGTGAGTTTACCTTGGTAAGGTAATAGGGTAAGTTAAGGTAATTGCCTAGAAGCTAAGGTATGAGTCTAAGGTGTTAGGATATGGTTAGAAATTGATTGTCTTGGTTGGTAATGGTTAGGATTAGTGCTCTTAGACTAGTTTTGACCTCGGTTGACCATTTTGACCAAAAGTCAATGAAAGTCAACTGAAAGTCAAATTTAGCCTAAAAGTGACTAGAATTGACCCGAAAAAACTAGAGTTGACCAGTTGACTGAAAGTCAACAGTTGGTCAACATTACCCGATGGACCCGACCCAACCCGAGTTCAACCCGATCCTCCGGGCTTGGTCTTGGGCTTCATATGTTGAACCCGAGGTCGGGCCGGGCTTGGGCTCGGGTTAGGCTTATGATTCATCTGGTTGGGCTTGGGTTGACCTCAAACCCGACCCAACTCGCCCGAGTTGTACCCCTACACACGGTTACCATGTCTCTCTACTGTAGTATATACTAGGAAGTTCGGACACAGCAAATATCGGTGTTTGTTCCATGTCTATGTCTAGTGAAGGATAATTGCCTAGACTTAGTCAACTTCATCCAGTTTGACTAGTTTGTCCAAGATATTGACTAAGTTAACTCAACTTCACCCAGTTTGACTAGTTACTGTTGTAATGCCCCGCTCCGCACGAGGCATTTGGTTGGCTTATTGGATGGGATCAGAATATTGGACCGTGACTTATGTTGGGAATCGGGAGAGTTGAGACTGATGTAGTCTCTCTTAGCTGGCTAGATGGAATGGATATTGGAACGTGGCTCGCTGGTGGAGCTACGCTTAGTGGAATTTTGGGTGAGTGGAACTGTCCTTCCTCCTCCTTACTCCTTCATGCTTAATAAATGAAGTATTGAAATGCTATGAATTGTCCCTAAATGTCCCATGTTTTAGTTGCTGAATAATAGAGATGCTTGTGCTGAGAATTATTGAAATGTACAACACATTAAACTGTTAATGTGATTCGCTGCCTGAGAATGAATTGATAACATTGCCCCTTATGCTTAACACTGCTGGAACAAGTAGACACTTGAATAATGAGATGCCTTATGAATGATAGAATAAGAAATGAACTGGCTATGCTATCGAATCAATGAACTGAATGAAACACTCGAATCATGTACTCTCTGTATATCTGTTGCAAGAATATGAAATACTGCATGTCCCTTATAAGAAATGAATGAATGAATAAATGTCCCTATGAAATGAATGAATGTTAAGTTCCTCTTAAGAAAGGAATGATATGAGATACGTTGCAATGAAGCAATGAATGAGAAATGATAAAGCTGGGATCGTTGAGATCACCAAATGAAATGATGGGAATGATGAAATGAATAAGTCATTGAATATGACTAATGATGCACTGTTGCCTTTACTTTCCTTAATATATTTTACCATGCGATTATGTTCACAATCGAGTCGGACACGCATTCGCATGGTCATGGACAACTTGTATACAAGGTTTGAGTAATAATTTCCTCGAACGGTTCCTAGGGCCCTGGGAACCGATTCGGCCTAGGAGGAAATAATGATGAGTGCTATGGGAGCACGGATAAGGCGGGGTGGCATAGAGGCTCGCCACCTACTATGCTGACCGCATTATCTTAAAATGAAATGAAATGAGAAGAGTCCATATGGTTTAACAACACCAGTGACCATGTAGCCAGGATGCATGCTAATGAATGTTTTGTGCAGGCAGAGTAAGTATATCAGATAACCTGTAATTGATACAGGTACGAGGAGTCGGCTATCGGTAAGAAATCACATAATTGTGATATTGTATAAGTTGGTTTAACTTGCCTGCTTAACATGTTCCATTTAGTATGCTAGAAAGATGCCTTGCTATAATCATTGCTCAAACACAACATACATGCTAAGTGATGCTTGAAGTGAGAACTGTTATAACATGCTTAAAATGTTAATGTTAACGATGCCTCAATGATGCCTTTTCATGATAACACCTAGTATGCCTCAATGATGCCTTTGCATGATAACACCAAGAATGATAAATGATATGTCCACATGAATGCTACTAAGAATATGTTTACATGCTTCACTCTGATTATTGCCCATGAACTGTAAACTGATGCTAGGCCCCAAATAGAAAGATCACTCTAATAAATGCATGCTTAAATGATCACCTTAAATGTTGGTTTATGCGAGAGGGTTGGATTCTGCTCGCCAGTACATAGATGATGTGCTGACCCACGTTTTGTGGGCAGGTGCTCGTGTTTGGAATGTTCTACACACGAAGATTGGCTTGATTGGTCCCGCGGCATCGAAGATTTGTTGGGCATACAGAAGCTCTCCTTGCACAAGATGATGTCTTCTGTTTATAAAGGGCATAATGTATGGAACATTGTAATCAGTTGTACCAGTAAGATTGTAAGCCAAGTCGGTATATCGAGTTGTAATCCATTGTATCTAAATATCAAATGTAAGCTGTATAGCATTGTTCAGTTGGTTTCCAATGTAAAGTGAGATGTGCTGTAATCATTGTACTTCAATACAAGTCTTGTACTCTTCTTCAATTATCAGTAAAGAGAATAAAGTTCTACATATCTCTGTGTGGCTTCAAGTTACTCTTTTTCTCCGCTGCTATAAAGAAGTGATGTACTTCTATTCAATAAGAGAGATTGTCCTCATTAAATTCAATTTATCTGCTTCTGCTGCTGCGATGTATTCCTATTTGAAGAATAATCGATTATGTACCATCTTTGCCTTGTACAAGTGCAATACCAGACTTGTACGGCATCACGCCCAAGCGAGGACGATCGATTCCAAGAGATAAAATATGTGAATAAATGACTCTATGAATCGGGGCGTGACAACTGTGCTGAACATGTGTGTCAATCTTTGTAGAATTATTTCCAAATGGATATGAATTACTACTTACGGAATCGTTCATGGATGTACAATCGTCGTCCTGATGACATGTGTGGTGTACGAGATGAATACATAGCGGGAGTAGAGCAGTTCCAGCAGTTTGCTAAGGCGTTCCCTCAGTACATGGACGGCACCAAAATTAAGTGTCCGTATGTGAAATATCATAACGTGAAATATTATCCAGAAGTGGAAGTGACATATCATTTGTACTCGAGAGGTTTCACGCCTAATTACTATCAGTGGACCGCACACGGAGAACTTGTGTCTTTAGCATCAGAGCCGGAGCCTTATGTTGAGCCGTATATGCATGCGGGACCTAATTTTGTTTCAGATAATCATGCATACGACGACGGGTACGTGAATATGGTTTTCGATGCTGCGGGGCCTAGTTTCGTTCATGATGCAGCTGAGGAGGCACCGAATGTCGATGCTGCAAAGTTCATGGAGTTGCTGGAGAATGCAATGACTCCATTGTATCCTGGTTGTGAGGATCATTCACCGTTGGAGGTGGTTAGAAGACTGTTGAGCATTAAGTCAGATTTTAACGTGTCGCAAGAATGCTACAATCGAGTGTTAGAGTTGATTATAAAGATCTTGCCGGCGGGTGCTAAGTTACCTAAAGACTTCTATCGGTCTAAGAGGATAGTGAGATCGCTCTGGATGGGATACGAGAAAATCGATTTTTGTCGCAATGGGTGCATGTTGTACTACAAAGACGACAAGGACGCAGATGTGTGCAGATTTTGTGGTGTTGATCGCTATAAGACAACTAGAACAGGAAGGTCTACCGGTGCAAGAAGACCGACCGATTCAATGCACTACTTGCTTTTAACACTGCGGTTGCAAAGATTATTTATGGTGAAAGAGACGGCCGAAAATATGAGTTGGCACATACGAGAACAGATTGAAGGAGTGTTGGATCACCCATCCGATGGAGAAGCGTGGAAGCACTTTGATCGAGTGTATCCTAATTTTGCTTCAGATCTGCGTAATGTCAGGTTGGGGCTATCTTCTGACGGTTTTACTCCTTTTGGTCTTTTGGGATCCCAGTATTCGTGCTGGCCTGTGATTGTCACTCCGTATAACCTACCGCCTTGGATGTGCATGAAGACTCAGTACATATTTCTAACCGTTATAATTCCTGGTCCGAACAATCCCAAGAGGAACATTGATGTGTACTTACAGCCTTTAATAGATGAGTTGAATCAGTTATGGAAAGTAGGCGCTAACACGTACAATGTTTCCAGGAAGCAGAATTTTCGGATAAAGGCAACCCTTATGTGGACCATCAACGACTTTCCGACCTATGGAATGTTATCTGGATGGAGCACTCATGGCCGTCTCTCATGTCCGTATTGCATGGACCGTACTATGGCTTTCTGCTTGAAACACGAAGGAAAACCGTGCTTCTTTGATTGTCATCGGCAATTTCTGCCAAAAGATCATCCGTTCAGAAGGAACAGGAATGTATTCCGTGCCGGCGTTGTAGAGAAGGGTGATCCACCGCCAAGGTGGTACGAAGTCACGATATGGAAGGAGGTTAGAGATTTTTCAAGTGCTATCGAAGATCCTACAATTAGGTACAAGTGTGATAGATTTGGTAGAGATCATAACTGGACAAAGAGGAGCATATTTTGGGATCTGCCATATTGGAGTACCAATCTGATCAGACATAATCTTGATGTCATACATATTGAGAAGAATGTGTTTGATAACATAATTAATACTGTGATGGACGTAAAAGGAAAAATGAAAGACAATCCCAAGGCCAGGTTGGACTTAGAAGAAATATGCAAACGCCCTGCGTTGCATTTGATAGAGGAGAATGGAAAACAGTTCCTATCGAAGTCAATTTTCTCACTGGATAAGGAGGATAAAGTGAGACTTTGTCGGTGGATCCAGGACCTAAAATTTCCAGACGGATATGTGTCAAATCTGAGAAGATGTGTCGATCCGAAGGAAAATAAATTGACGGGTATGAAGAGCCACGATTGTCACGTATTCATGGAGAGGTTAATTCCGATTGCATTTCGGAAATTCTTACCGCAGGCAGTTTGGGATCCATTGACGGAGCTTAGCATATTCTTCAGGGATCTTTGTTCTAAGAAATTGCTCGTTGATCGTCTAGAAAAGCAAGAGAAGGACATTGCGGTAACACTGTGCAAGCTAGAGAGGGTGTTTCCTCCTGGATTCTTCGACTCTATGGAGCATTTGTCGATTCATCTATCCTATGAGGCACGTGTTGGTGGACCCGTCGAATATCGATGGATGTACCCGTTCGAGCGACATTTGAATCACCTAAAAAGAAAGGTGAAAAATAAGGCACGGGTCGAGGGTTCTATTTGTGAAGCCTATATTCTCGAGAAGATTACAAACTTTTGTTCGATGTATTTCAAGTCTCATATTGCAACTAATAGAACGAAAGATTCCAGAAACGACGACAGAGATCATGAATGTAATGATACAATACTGAAGGTATTCAATGCTCCAGAAAAGCCATCGGGTAAAATGAAGAAGAGATATCTGAACGATGATGAGCTAAGGGCTGCTCATGAGTATGTATTACTCAACTGCGACGATGATAAAGTAGAGAAGCTGGAGGGATAAGTAATTAATACGTCTATATTATTTTAATAGTGTTCATTATTATACTATTACATTAATTGAACGATGTTGTTTCAGCATATTTAATGATGATGTGAGGTCAGGTAGGCCATACATAATAGAATAAGAACTAGAACAAGAAATGAGACATTATTTTCCATCATGGTTGAGTGCATATGTAAGACTTGAGAACTCGGTAATTATCTTTCTGTATATGCACTTGAGAATGAGCTTAATTTATTTTTTCGTGGTATTTAGGTCGATCGTCCATACGCAAGACTTGAGAATAAGTCTATTAGAACGCTAGCCAAGGGACCAATTTATGCTACAAAAATATGGCCAAGCTACTGTGTTAATGGGTTTAGGTTCAAGTCAACAACTTGTCCGATCAGAGACAACTTTGTGGATCTCGATTCCACCAAAAATAGCTGTTTGTGTATCAGATCTTCGAACTAGAAAGATGTTGATGCGGACAACGATTTCTATGGCATCCTACGGGAGATTGTGGAGCTGACATATAGTTATGGAATAGAGCCTGCTAAGATTGTGTTATTCAGGTGTGATTGGTTCGATCCGATTGAAGGTCAAGGTTGGAAAGTAGACAAGCACGGTCTTGTGGATATAAAATATCGGCGTCGATATCAAGCCTATGAACCATTTGTCCTATCAAGTCAGGCTCAGCTCGTGTACTTCACAAGTTATCTTAAACGGGAAACAACAAGGTCGGACTGGTGGGCAGTATGCAAGACCAAAGCTAGAAATACCTTTGAGGTTGACGATATAGCTTATCAAGAGGATGAACTACCTCTTGTAACAAATATTATAGAAGTGGACACGACGGAAGTTTCTCATTACACATCTAATTGTGTAGAAAAAGTAGAATTATCTGAAGAGGAAGATGCAGATGAAAGTGAAGATGTAGAGGAGGAAGAAGAAGAAGAAGAAGAAGAAGAAGAAGAAGAAGAAGAAAAGCTAAACGAACTAGATGAATTTTCACAAGAGGATTAAATCTGTATATTTGTTTTATCATCATATTTGACACTTTAGTGACACTTTTTTGACTATGATATTTTTCAAAAATCTGTGATGTCTATCATATAAATATGTATATTTGTTTTATTGTCATATGTTATTATCAGGTATGACTAGACCCGGACGACGCGGAGGATATTATGTTAGGCAGTCCCGTGTGCGTCAGGCTGGGGATGCTGATTCTGTACCCTCATCCTCATCTCCGAGTACGCTAGTGTACCATTCTGTTCCCGGTCTATTACCGGGACAGGACAGTTCCAGCAGGTTGGCGACTCCTCCCTCGTCGTCCAGCATTCCTCCCGCGTCCAGCATTCCTTCCGCGTCCAGCATTCCTCTCGCATCCAGCATTCCTCCTGCCGACGGCTCCATGGGGAGAGCTGACGCCGAGCATATGGAGGACGACGATCAGACTGATCCTGGTCATGTATGAGGTGAGAGCGACCCTCCATGTGCTCCCCCGGATGAGACGCGTATGGAGATTTGGACGGACGTGCCTACGAAGTAAGTTAATTAGTTAATATATATTTCTCAAATAATTATATATACATATATATATATTCATAAAATTTATTATTGCATAGATATCGGCCTCCTGCAGTACAGAGACAGCTGGGGTTATTTCTGAGGCAGAACTATGGTGGGCCTTGGATTAACTACTCAGATGCTCCCGCAGATAGGAAGGCCTTTTGGTTGGCCCACTTCAAGGTAAAAACATTTTTTATTTTTAAATTTTAATAATCATTTGTGTATATTATACAACTCTTTCTATTTTACTTCTTGTAGAGGACCTATTTCTATCCACCACACCGGGTGACAAAGATCGAGGCCCAATTTTCTGCCATCGCAGGCAAGCTCATCCGTGATGCGATCCACGACCAGAAGTCTCATGATCGCTCCGAAAATTCGATCCATGGTTGGATCACGCCAGAGCAGTGGACTGCGATGAAGGCTAGATTCGGCAAGGCCATGTACCAGGAGCGGTCTGACAAGCCAAGGTGGCGCGGTCGAGCGCCAGTAAGTGGTGTGGTAGCTCCATGCCTATGACGAAGCATTTTCGTCGTCTGGTACATTTTTATGACGGACATTATTTTATATATAGTTGGATAGAATGTTTAATACTAATAATAGATAATATATTTTAACAGGTAAAAAAGGGTGATGACCCCAACATGGTGACCGTCTTCCTGGTCACCCATCGGAGGACTGGAAAGTTCATTGACGAGAGGGCGACGTAGGCATATGTACGTTATATTCTTTATATTAATTTACAATAATTTAGAAAAACGGAAAATAGATATCAATATAGACTTTAGTAAACACTTAGACGTTAGCAAACATTGTTATAGGCCGACACAACAAGAAAATATGGTTTCTATGACATGTAAAGTTGTCACAGAAGTTATGAAACTCGTCACAAAACATCTTCTGTGATGAGTACAGTGACGACTCACTTTCGTAGCATATACCTCCGTAGCTAAAAGAATAAGTGACAACTAAAAGAGGAGGCGGCTGCTGCTGCTAGTGCACCAGCAGAGGAAGGGGCTGGTACTTCCTCCCAGTCGCCTACAGCTCCATCGCTGGACGACCTCTGGATGACCGCTGTTGGTGGTCTTCAGAAGGGTACGTACTATGGTACGAGATCCTACGGTGCCTATTTGGCTTCAAAGTCATCCCGGGCCCCCTCTGTCAGTACGCAGTCTCCAGCTTCACAGGCGTCATCACGAGCTCAAAATATTGTTCGTCAGATCGACGAGCTGCATCGCGAGTTGTAGCAGCAGATTTCTGATCACCATACCGCAGAGCGACGATCCGACGATCCGATGATCACCGGACGATTTGATGCGGTCGAGCGCAGTATACAGGAGCTGATGAGTCTGCAGCAGGCTACAGCTGCCAGCTTGCACACGCTCACCAAGTCTACGAAACGCACAGAGCGTAGACCGGTCGAGCTGGAGGGATCGCAGAGGACCATGTCTGCCTCACTCACTCAGATACATACTTCGATTGAGGAGAGTTCTCAGAGGATAGTGAGTACCCTTGCTGTGCATGCTGAGCGACCGCGAGAGCTGGAACAGATATGCCCTTCCGGTCCATCGACGGCGTCGACTCCAGACGTTGTACTGCCTCCTACTGCCCCTATGGTGCAGCTCACACAGGAGCAGTATAAGTACATGCTATCTCAGATGCGCAGCAGGGGTCCTCAGTAATCCAGTAGATTTTTTATCATCTTTGTATGTATTGGCCCTATGGGCCCATTGATCATTGGTACACTGATTTTTATTCTTATTTGACTCTGTTGGACATGTATGTTTGTTGGACATGTATGTTTGTGATATTTACTTTGTTGGTATTTTCATTGAGTACATGTATAATATTTACTTGGACATGTATGTTTGTGATATTTATTTTGTAGACTGTAATGATGGCAGACTGTTATTCATCTATTAATTGTAGACTGTTATGATGGGAGACTGTTAATTATGATGATATCTGCGACGGGGATGACAAATATACCTACGCTGGGTTATAAGCGATGATCTGATATACAAACGAGGTGCTGCCTAAATTTTAAAAAAATATAATGTGTATTTTGTTGATGATGTGTGTCTGTGTTTACAGTGTATGTGAAATACAGTGTTCGGAACCATCGATAGTTTCGATTACTGTTGTATGTTTTATCTTGGACAGAAAGAGCAACAGTTCAGAGTGTACTTCTGAGAGCTTCATTTTCACATCCTTCACTTTCTCGGGACGTCATAAAGAATTCCGAGAAGGTGAAGGACGTGAAGAGGAAGCTCTGAGAAATGCACCCTGAACTGTTGCTCTTTCTACCCAAGATAAAACATAGAACAGTAAGCGAAACTGTCGATGGTTCGAACACTGCACTTCACACACACTGTAAACACAGACACACAGCATAACAAAAATACACATTATATTTTTTAAATTTTTTTATAATATCTGCGACGTATAGCGACGATCTGCGACGTATAGCGACGATCTGCAACGTATAGCGACGTATCCTGACGTCGCTAATTAGCGCCGTTACGTCGCAATCCGTCGCTCAGTAGCTGACGTGGCAGAGAGTTAACGTCGCTAATTTGGTCGCTGTACGTCGCTATACTGCTGACATGGCAGGCATGCCATGTCATCACATAAAAAGAAATAACGTCGCTAAATAGTCGTACTACGTCGCTAATTTGGCGACGTAACATTTCGTCGTCCTCCGTCGCTAATTTTGCGACGACCTAGCGACATTGTGGTGACGTCGCAAACAGCGACGGAGGGCGACGAATTTGTCATCTGCGACTAGCTTTTCCGCGACCTTCATGTTTCGTCGCTAAAGTCGTCGCTAATTACGATTAGCGACGTATTTTTCTTAATTAGTGACGTATCCTGACGTCGCTAATTTGCCTTATTTTAGTAGTGATTCTTAGTAACGAAACAATTGTAAATGCAGCAAGAATTAACAAAAGGTGGTTTGATCTTGCCTACAAGTGAGCTGCGTATTAACAGTGCCCTAAAGAAAATTGATTTGTTGCCTTCAGTAATGGCGGGCTTCTCTGTTTGCAACACTATAACACCTAGCCAGTCAGACATTCTAAGGCCCTTGTATAAATACTAAAACATGATCCATTTTAACCACTAAATTTTTTTCACTAACATTCTAAGGGCTTGTTGTCACGACCCGCACCCTGTATAGGGGCACGAGAAGTGGGTACGTCCAGCCTACGCCGCAGTGTCGACGGTAGTAAGCTGTCCTAGGTTGCTAACTAATCTCATGCAGTGAATATAAAAAGTACTTGTCCAGATATCAGCTCCGAATGGAGGGCAAGTAAAGGGTATGATCTACTCAACACAGTCTAAACACGAAAAGATAACACATAAGTTATACCTAAGGAATTAAAGACAACAACAACTAACTACTAAAATAATACACCAATATCTCAAACCAACTTAATACAGACTCAATATCTTAACTTTAATACAACAAGCCAAAACATGAAAGCTAAAGTAGTCTACTAGCTAATCTCCTGAATCACTCCTGAGAGTCAGAACCAAAGGTAGCTAATCCCTCGCCAGGTCCATGGGAAGTAGGGCATGTGTCCTCAGGATTATCATCTGTAATATTTTCAACAGGTCCAATCAGGACGGGAACAAGTACAACTCATCTAGAAAAACCCAAGTAAATGACAAAGAACTATAAAGCAGTTATAGGCAGTTTTATTGATGAGCATGGCAGTTTTATACAGGTAATGATGGCATAGAGAGGCAGTAAGATACAAGAAAAGAAAGGTAACTAAAACAAGAGAAGAATCATGGCAATGAAGACTGTAATACAAGCTAACTGAACTAGAATATCATGTGTGAGTCCAGACAGTACGATATAAGTCTAATGTAATCCCAGTGTGAGTCCAGTCCATATAATCTGATACCAGATAATTTCCAGTACAAGATGAGTCCAACAGTGATCAATGAAACCAGGGTGAGTCCAACTATGATCTAACAGTGTGTTTTAAAATACCGAGGTCGACATGCAAACGGCTGTAGGTATCAGGCACATCTCTTACAGATCAGGCAAGAGATGGCTATGCTTCCAGTAGATTCCAGTTGGAGATTCCAGATTTGGGGTATGTCTACATGTCTTACTCAATATTTCTCCGCCCAGCAAGTGAATCCAAAATCGACAAAAAGAATCGAGATGAGTCTGGCCAATACATGATGATTCCAGAAATGATTCCCGAATGATACTAATGACTCCAGTGATAGAGGCCAGCAAGTAAGGTATGTGTCGATACATGAATCCAGAAATATCCATACGTGTTGATACAGAGAATCACATAGAACTAACTAGAACTGAAATACAGTAATCGACAAATAAATGAGAGAATTATCAGAGAATGTACTCGCCTGTTACTCTGGAAAAAGTAGTGTAATATCAGATGTCTGTACCAGGGTCACAATGTCCTAAAATAGAGCAATACAGTTATGACATGTCCAAAATGAAGGTAAATGAAATCTACGATGCAATCTATATGAATTCTAAGCCAATCTAGGTCAAAGTCAAACTTGGTCAACACTACAGTCAAACTAAGTCAAATTAAGTCATACTAGCTTACAAGAAATTAAACTAAGTCATACAAGATCAAACAAGGTTAAACAAGTCTAATCTAGGTTAAAGTCAACTCTTGGTCAAACATTCTAGCCAAACTAGTCAAGTTATCTAGGGTTTAGTCAATAATTGTCAGACTAGTAAAATACTAGTCAATATAGTCAAGCTAAGTCGAGTCTAGGTCAAACTTAGACTAACTAAGGTTTTGGTTAATCATAGACTAGTCAATAAGACAATTAGGTTAATCTTGACTAATGGTCAACATCCAGTCAAACTCTATAAGGCTAACTCAAAACCAAACATAGGCTAACCTGTCTTAGGATACCTAAGATACTATACTATAATTACCTATACAAAGTATACCACACATAAATACATATAGTACAATACCAACCTTAATCCTATAATCAAGCTAATCCTATTCTCCAACTCAAGTCATGACTCAACTCTAAGTATCTCACTTAACCCCATACATATCTTCATCTATATAGGATTACCCTCATAATCCATATGGTCAACCTAATCATCTAGTTTAGTCAAACTCAAGTCAAATAGTCCTTCTATGTTCATCCAAGTCATTTTTAGGTCAATTTGGTCATGGTTGACCAATAGTTGACTTTGGTCAACAATTGTCAATTGTCTAGTTAACTAGGTCTTACTAGTCAACTAGTTAAACTAGTCATTTTAGGTCAATCCTAGTCAATTCTAGGTTAACTAGGTCAACTTTGACCTAAGGTTGACTTTGGTCAACCCTTAGTCAACAAGGGTCAACAAGTCAAATTGAGTTAGCCTCTAATGCCATAGGCTAACCACTTAGGCCTATAAGCTATGTCATACGTGTCTATATAACCTATACTTATTAAGTCATATATATATATATCTATATATATAGATATACCCAAGTGTATCTACTACCTATACATATATACCAATATAGGCATAACTATATACAATACCCAAAACCCACATAATTATATATAACACTATATATGATCTAGTAAATAAATATATATATATATATATATATATATATATATATATATATATATATATATATATATATATATATATATGTATATATTCACAAAACTTATATAATATATATATATATATATATATATATATATATATATATATATATATATATATATATATATATATATATATATATATATATATATATATATTCACAACATAAACCACATGGGCCTAGAGCCTATGTGATACCCATATACCCTAGGTATATATACATATATATATACACTATATATAATTCTAAACAATTCTATATATCATTCATATATATATATATATATATATATATATATATATATATATATATACAAACATATATATATACATTATATATATAGAGAGGGAAGTGAGAGAGAGAATGAAATAGAGAGTGAAAGAGTGAATAGAGAGAGAGACTGAAAGAGAGAGGGACAGTGAGAGAGAGAGATCTGGACAGAGAAGGGGGAGGGTTCCAGTGTTCCTGGAACCATGAATTGGTTCCCAAACACACACACACACAGTCCATGTATACATACCTATGTATACACATACACAACTACCTATATACACAACTAAACATCCCCAAAACTCACCTACACACTCACATACATATATACTACATATATACCCTATATACACAGATATTTATACTAAGAAATAACATCAAAATTCGTTTTGAAATTGGATTTAAAAAGCTGGAAAATACCAAAAATCAGGATCCAGTAATCACTGTTCACGGAAAAAAGGATAAACCCAAATTCATGTCCAAAACCCAAATAAGGTATGAACCCATGGGTTGGTAATCGAGCCCCTAGGTGTACATGTGTCGTAGGTGTCCCTAGGTGTCCACCACGACATGACACGACGTGTCCAGTGGTGAAAATACCCAATCGGGTAAATACAGTGCACAGGAATTGCACTGTATCGTGCACGAGTTCATGTGTCTCGTGCTCATGACACACGTGTCCATAGGTCTCGTGCACACGTGTGTAGGTTCGTCTAGGGTCAGGCTAGGTGTCTAGGTACCTGATTCGTGTCCAAGTGTCGCACAGTGTCGTGTCCGAGCCCGTATCAGAGCTCAATTTCTACGTGTGTGCTGTCAGTGCAATTTCAATGCACACACGAATTCGTGTTCGACACTGCACTAGAAGACACGAAACTTGGGGGGCATGTTCGCAGACATTGCCCCCTCGTGTCCACCAAGTGTCACCCTCTCACGTGTTGTGTCGTGTCTGCATTCAGTGTCGGGTAGCAGGACAGCGTGCACAGTCTCGTGCACGCGTGTCGAAGGGTCGTGTGCTCCACACGTGGCACGTAGAGCCTTGTGCTCGTGTCAGTGGGTAGGTGGGGTGGTTAGGTTTGTGTCTAGGTTTCTGTATCGTGTCCACGACACGTGTAGACACGACACAAAGTGTCAAACAGTGGGGTAAATCAGTGTGCACAGTATGGTTTTAACAGTGTGTTCGTGTCCCGTTTTGGACACGGACACGACTCGAAGTGTGCTCAGTCAACTAGGGTTGTGTCCTACATGTCTAGGGCTACCCAAAAATATAATTTGTTTTGCAAAATAACAAAGTTTAATCCTAAGTGGCATTTCACCAAATACTGAAATCAAGAGACAGACACGTGTCCGATACGGACACCAAACCAAGCCTAAATCTCACCAAACTTAGCCTACAGTTAGGGTATACCTATATGCATGCAATTATGAAGAGAAATTATAATAATAACTAGGTTTGGGGATGTTACCTATGAGTGCAAAAATCCAATGAAACCAAGGTAGGGGGGTATCCTCTTCACTTGAGATGGCCAAATTGATCTTCAACCTTGCTAGCTAGCCTCCCTTAGTATCCTCAATGGTAGGGGGTTCCAATGCAAGAAGTTTGGCTCAATTTGGAGTCAAATTGGTTAAATGGTGAAGGGTTGAAGTAGAGGGAAAAAAAACTAGGTTTTAAGTGTAATGAAAAGAGGCTTGAATGAAGGGGGGGTGGTGTTCATATAGGATGGGGGCATGGGTTGGGCTGCCATGGGGGGGTAGGGTAGATATTTAGGGTTCCTTTCCACCTAGCAAGCTTAGTCTCTAAGTCTTTGACCCTTAGATATTTCTAGGTTTCTAAAGGAAATATCTTAGATAGGTAATATCTAGATATTTGTCTAACCTTAGATATTACACATAAAGTTAACATCTAACATTAGCCTCCTAGGTTAGTGACTAATCTCTAGGTTAGGGTAAACTAGGTTAGGGACTAACATGACACTAACCAACTAATTAAATAATAATAAAAACATATAAATCCAAATAATTCCAAATAAATCCTAAAAAATTACCAAAATACCCTTTAGGCTAAAAAGCCCTAATTTGATGTTCTAAACCTATGGCTAGGCTCACATGATCATGGCTAGTTTCTAGGTTATGAAATCTCTAGGGTTTACACTAGGGTTACACTAGTAAAATCACAAAGTCATAAGCCATGACTTAGAAAATAGTTTTAAATTAACTAAAATCATCAAAAATCATATCATGACTAAAACACCATTAATAAGTAATAAAAATAATAAATTTTCAAAAATACCCCAATTTCAGAAAACTGGGTCTTACAAGTCTACCCTCCTTAGAGAAATTTTGTCCTCGAAATTAAGATAGTCGTACTCCTTCTAGGTCAAACCCCCAGTCAATCAGAGTCAAAAGATAACATGCAATCATAGTCCTACTGGTCGTGATTCTACAGTCTCGAACAGGGTAACTACACTATCTAGCACATCACAAGCATATCCTGACAGGTACTAATGGAATCATACAACAAGATGCGAAAGGAAGGACAGAAAAGACAAACCTGCTAACCCGTCACCTGCAGCGTTGGTCTCCTCGACCGTCATCGCAAAAGCTCTACCCCTCTGGTGCTGAGCTACAGGTGGCCTAGCCTCCATATAAGGAGGTGCAATAGGACAATCCATCTTCTGGTGAGTATCAGACCCACAGTTATAGCAAACCTTCAGCCTCTTCCTACACTGCTCCCTGATGTGTCCCTGCTTCCTGCAGTATGAACAACTGATCGTCTTCGGGTCCTGACCTCGATACTGATGCTGCCGGGGTCCCGGGGCTCTAACTGGCGGGGTCGAATGATGTGGTGTGGGAGGATGATATGTCTGCTGGTGTAGCGTCGACACTTTCTGCTAGAAAGCCTGACGCTTGGAGGGTCCCTCAATGTGTACAGAAGCCGGCCTCTTGCAAGACAGAAGACGGTCCTCGATACTCCGGGCTAACTCTAAGCTCTGGTAATAGTCAGTCATACCGTTCGCCACTATAAGAATGCCAATGTCTGGAACTAGACCACGGCAAAACCTACGCGTCATCTCCTCAGGGTCAGCAACTAGGCTAGGAGCGAAATGGCTCAGGCGACTAAACTCTGCCGCATACTCGTCGACAGAACGGTTCCCCTGCTGGATGTTCTGGAATCGTAGCCCCATGGCTACCCTAGCAGTGGTCGAGAAGAATTTCTTCTTGAACTGGGTCTTGAACTGATCCCAAGTGGCTGTCCCTCTCGCGAATAACGGCTCATTCCGGAACCAAACTCCTGCCAAGTCTATCAGCAAAAATCCCGCTGCCTCGACCTGGAGGTCATCCGGCATCCTAACTCCAATGAGCTTCCTCTCTACCGAGTCTAACCAGTCATCTGCTACTACTATGCCCTCAGTCCCTAAGAACTCCTTGGGATTCAGACCCATGAAGTCCTTGATCGTCACTGCTCTCTGCCGCGGCTCTACAGGTGGTGGGACCACGGTACGTCCCTCAGAATGCTCGATGCTCTGGCGAAGTATGGTGGTCTGCTCCTGATGGGTTGCTAGGAACCCCTGGATCAGAATGAGCAGTTGGTTCCCGTCGAGTGTGACGGAAGCCTGGGTAGGTATAGTGATAGGGGGTGGTGGAAGTATTGGGTCCTGCTGGGCCTGTGATGTGGAAGGTGGTTGTGGTATCTGGGTTTGTGGATCTGTGGAGTGGGGGAATGTGGTAGGTGGAGGTGTATCAGTCAACCGGTCAGCTGACTGGATATGAAGGGCCCCATTCTCGGGGGTAACATACTGGGACGAACGAGTAAGCACCATCTAAATTACACATAAAAAGACTTATAAGGACTTATTTAAAGCAAGCAATCATATGCAAGAAAATCTAATTATAATAGCAAACATGTGATGTATTTTCTATGTTGCAATCCTAGTATTCCTCTAGGTGTTCTAAGCGTCATTCCTAATGTTGTCTAATTACCTTAAGTTCATAATTGCAGGCATGCTTGGTACAATAACGTAACCAAACAATTTAGTCGACAGACCTGCATGGGGGCACCACTAAAAATATGTCACGACCCGCACCCTGTATAGGGGCACGAGGAGTGGGTACGTCCAGCCTACGCCGCAGTGTCGGCAGTAGTAAGCTGTCCTAAGTTGCTAACTAATCTCATGCAGTGAATATAAAAAGTACTTGTCCAGATATCAGCTCCGAATGGAGGGCAAGTAAAGGGTATGATCTACTCAACATAGTCTAAACACGAAAAGATAACACAGAAGTTATACCTAAGGAATTAAAGACAACAACAACTAACTACTAAAATAATACACCAATATCTCAAACCAACTTAATACAGACTCAATATCTTAACTTTAATACAACAAGCCAAAACATGAAAGCTAAAGTAGTCTACTAGCTAATCTCCTGAATCACTCCTGAGAGTCAGAACCAAAGGTAGCTAATCCCTCGCCAGGTCCATGGGAAGTAGGGCATGTGTCCTCAGGATTATCATCTGTAATATTTTCAACAGGTCCAATCAGGACGGGAACGAGTACAACTCATCTAGAAAAACCTAAGTAAATGACAAAGAACTATAAAACAGTTATAGGCAGTTTTATTGATGAGCATGGCAGTTTTATACAGGTAATGATGGCATAGAGAGGCAGTAAGATACAAGAAAAGAAAGGTAACTAAAACAAGAGAAGAATCATGGCAATGAAGACTGTAATACAAGCTAACTGAACTAGAATATCGTGTGTGAGTCCAGACAGTACGATATAAGTCTAATGTAATCCCAGTGTGAGTCCAGTCCATATAATCTGATACCAGATAATTTCCAGTACAAGATGAGTCCAACAGTGATCAATGAAACCAGGGTGAGTCCAACTATGATCTAACAGTGTGTTTTAAAATACCGAGGTCGACATGCAAACGGCTGTAGGTATCAGGCACATCTCTTACAGATCAGGCAAGAGATGGCTATGCTTCCAGTAGATTCCAATTGGAGATTCCAGATTTGGGGTATGTCTACATGTCTTACTCAATATTTCTCCGCCCAGCAAGTGAATCCAAAATCGACAAAAAGAATCGAGATGAGTCTGGCCAATACATGATGATTCCAGAATGATACTAATGAATCCAGTGATAGAGGCCAGCAAGTAAGGTATGTGTCGATACATGAATCCAGAAATATCCATACGTGTTGATACAGAGAATCACATAGAACTAACTAGAACTGAAATACAGTAATCGACAAATAAATGAGAGAATTATCAGAGAATGTACTCGCCTGTTACTCTGGAAATCGTAGTATAATATCAGATGTCTGTACCAGGGTCACAATGTCCTAAAATAGAGCAATACAGTTATGACATGTCCAAAATAAAGGTAAATGAAATCTACGATGCAATCTATATAAATTCTAAGCCAATCTAGGTCAAAGTCAAACTTGGTCAACACTACAGTCAAACTAAGTCAAATTAAGTCATACTAGGTTACAAGAAATTAAACTAAGTCATACAAGATCAAACAAGGTTAAACAAGTCTAATCTAGGTTAAAGTCAACTCTTGGTCAAACATTCTAGCCAAACTAGTCAAGTTATCTAGGGTTTAGTCAATAATTGTCAGACTAGTAAAATACTAGTCAATATAGTCAAGCTAAGTCGAGTCTAGGTCAAACTTAGACTAACTAAGGTTTTGGTTAATCATAGACTAGTCAATAAGACAATTAGGTTAATCTTGACTAATGGTCAACATCCAGTCAAACTCTATAAGGCTAACTCAAAACCAAACATAGGCTAACCTGTCTTAGGATACCTAAGATACTATACTATAATTACCTATACAAAGTATACCACACATAAATACATATAGTACAATACCAACCTTAATCCTATAATCAAGCTAATCCTATTCTCCAACTCAAGTCATGACTCAACTCTAAGTATCTCACTTAACCCCATACATATCTTCATCTATATAGGATTACCCTCATAATCCATATGGTCAACCTAATCATCTAGTTTAGTCAAACTCAAGTCAAATAGTCCTTCTATGTTCATCCAAGTCATTTCTAGGTCAATTTGGTCATGGTTGACCAATAGTTGACTTTGGTCAACAATTGTCAATTGTCTAGTTAACTAGGTCTTACTAGTCAACTAGTTAAACTAGTCATTTTAGGTCAATCCTAGTCAATTCTAGGTTAACTAGGTCAACTTTGACCTAAGGTTGACTTTGGTCAACCCTTAGTCAACAAGGGTCAACAAGTCAAATTGAGTTAGCCTCTAATGCCATAGGCTAACCACTTAGGCCTATAAGCTATGTCATAGGTGTCTATATAACCTATACTTATTAAGTCATATATATATATATATATATATATATATATATATATATATATATATATATATATATATATATATATATATATATATATATATATATATATATATATATATATATATATATATAGATATACCCAAGTGTATCTACTACCTATACATATATACCAATATAGGCATAACTATATACAATACCCAAAACCCACATAATTAAATATAACACTATATATGATCTAGTAAATATATATATCATATATATATATATATATATATATATATATATATATATATATATATATATATATATATATATATGTGTATATATTCACAAAACTTATATAATATATATATATATATATATATATATATATATATATATATATATATATATATATATATATATATATTTTATATATATATATATATATATATATATATATATATTCACAACATAAACCACATGGGCCTAGAGCCTATGTGATACCCATATACCCTAGGTATATATACATATATATATATATATATACACTATATATAATTCTAAACAATTCTATATATCATTCATATATATATATATATATATATATATATATATATATATATATATATATATATATATATATATATACAAACATATATATACATTATATATATAGAGAGGGAAGTGAGAGAGAGAATGAAATAGAGAGTGAAAGAGTGAATAGAGAGAGAGACTGAAAGAGAGAGGGACAGTGAGAGAGAGAGATCTGGACAGAGAAGGGGGAGGGTTCCAGTGTTCCTGGAACCATGAATTGGTTCCCAAACACACACACACACACAGTCCATATATACATACCTATGTATACACATACACAACTACCTATATACACAACTAAACATCCCCAAAACTCACCTACACACTCACATACATATATACTACATATATACCCTATATACACAGATATTTATACTAAGAAATAACATCAAAATTCGTTTTGAAATTGGATTTAAAAAGCTGGAAAATACCAAAAATCAGGATCCAGTAATCACTGTTCACAGGAAAAAGGATAAACACAAATTCATGTCCAAAACCCAACTAAGGTATGAACCCATGGGTTGGTAATCGAGCCCCTAGGTGTACATGTGTCGTAGGTGTCCCTAGGTGTCCACCACGACACGACACGGCGTGTCCAGTGGTGAAAATACCCAATCGGGTAAATATAGTGCACAGGAATTGCACTGTATCGTGCACGAGTTCATGTGTCTCGTGCTCATGACACACGTGTCCATAGGTCTCGTGCACACGTGTGTAGGTTCGTCTAGGGTCAGGCTAGGTGTCTAGGTACCTGATTCGTGTCCAAGTGTCGCACAGTGTCGTGTCCGAGCCCGTATCAGAGCTCAATTTTCATGTGTGTGCTGTCAGTGCAATTTCAATGCACACACGAATTCGTGTCCGACACTGCACTAGAAGACACGAAACTTGGAGGGCATGTTCGCAGACATTGCCCCCTCGTGTCCACCAAGTGTCACCCTCTCACGTGTTGTGTCGTGTCCGCATTCAGTGTCGGGTAGCAGGACAGCGTGCACAGTCTCGTGCACGCGTGTCGAAGGGTCGTGTGCTCCACACGTGGCACGTAGAGCCTTGTGCTCGTGTCAGTGGGCAGGTGGGGTGGTTAGGTTTGTGTCTAGGTTTCTGTATCGTGTCCACGACACGTGTAGACACGACACGAAGTGTCAAACAGTGGGGTAAATCAGTGTGCACAGTGTGGTTTTAACAGTGTGTTCGTGTCCTGTTTTGGACACGGACACGACTCGAAGTGTGCTCAGTCAACTAGGGTTGTGTCCTACATGTCTAGGGCTACCCAAAAATATAATTTGTTTTGCAAAATAACAAAGTTTAATCCTAAGTGGCATTTCACCAAACACTGAAATCAAGAGACAGACACGTGTCCGATACGGACACCAAACCAAGCCTAAATCTCACCAAACTTAGCCTACAGTTAGGGTATACCTATATGCATGCAATTATGAAGAGAAATTACAATAATAACTAGGTTTGGGGATGTTACCTATGAGTGCAAAAATCCAATGAAACCAAGGTAGGGGGGGGGTATCCTCTTCACTTGAGATGGCCAAATTGATCTTCAACCTTGCTAGCTAGCCTCCCTTAGTATCCTCAATGGTAGGGGGTTCCAATGCAAGAAGTTTGGCTCAATTTGGAGTCAAATTGGTTAAATGGTGAAGGGTTGAAGTAGAGGGAAAAAACTAGGTTTTAAGTGTAATGAAAAGAGGCTTGAATGAAAGGGGGGTGGTGTTCATATAGGATGGGGGCATGGGTTGGGCTGCCATGGGAGGGTAGGGTAGATATTTAGGGTTCCTTTCCACCTAGCAAGCTTAGTCTCTAAGTCTTTGACCCTTAGATATTTCTAGGTTTCTAAAGGAAATATCTTAGATAGGTAATATCTAGATATTTGTCTAACCTTAGATATTACACATAAAGTTAACATCTAACATTAGCCTCCTAGGTTAGTGACTAATCTCTAGGTTAGGGTAAACTAGGTTAGGGACTAACATGACACTAATCAACTAATTAAATAATAATAAAAACACATAAATCCAAATAATTTCAAATAAATCCTAGAAAATTACCAAAATACCCTTTAGGCTAAAAAGCCCTAATTTGATGTTCTAAACCTATGGCTAGGCTCACATGATCATGGCTAGTTTCTAGGTTATGAAATCTCTAGGGTTTACACTAGGGTTACACTAGTAAAATCACAAAGTCATAAGCCATGACTTAGAAAATAGTTTTAAATTAACTAAAATCATCAAAAATCATATCATGACTAAAATACCATTAATAAGTAATAAAAATAATAAATTTTCAAAAATACCCCAATTTCAGAAAACTGGGTCTTACACTTGTTAATGTAGTTACTAAAACTTAGGAAGACCTAAATCTAAAATTGGAGATTTCACAATAGTAATATATACGGGAGTTAAATTTTTTGGGGCTTTTCGAATTTTGGGATCATGTACGATCGCACAACTTGTGCATGCTCTTAGAAACGGTCCAGCCAATCAACTAGACGACCTGAAGGAGATGGTGAATCCTCTATAATAATTTGAAAAGGTAGAAAAAAATAATAAATTTATGTTTATTTTTTCATTCGATGGAGAATCCTCTATTTAATAGGGGAGTTATGCCCCGAATGAATTAGGACCCCTTTTATATTTTGTTTTTTGTTTTTTATTTAGAAAAAAACATTTTTTTACAAAAATATGTTTGGTAAGTGTATTTATGTTTTTTTGTTTTTGAAAACTAAAAATAAATTTTGTAAAAATACTCAAAACTAGATTATTTACCATGTTTACAATAAATTGAAAAGGACGATGCTGATGATGTAATATATTTGCTTACCAAAAATAAATAAATTTATACTTTTGATGCTTATCAAATTACATGTTTTTATTTTTATAAACAAGTAACAACTCAGATATGTCAAACATGTGTATTGCTTATAAAAGAAAAACTCAAGGCGACATTTAAAAAAAAAATAGATAAACGAAAGTGATATCAAACGATACTAACAATCCAAAAAATTTGGAAGGGAACTTTTGAAATATGTGAGAATTATTGACCAGGTAATTAATAATTTCCATCATAATTGTTAATGAAGAACTTAATTAAATCCAAAGAATTAAACTTTTTTTTTTTGCTTTGTCCGCACGTACGAGATTTTGTGCACGCTGCATTGCAAGCCTTTTGAGCCGGTCCAGTTTTTCCAATTTTCACACACCTACACCCCTCTCCCGAGTGATTTTTCTTCCAGAAGAAGGCAATCGTCCACGCTAGGCCAGCCCACTATTTTTTTCTTCTTAAATTTAGCTTCAATCTCAGCAGTTCGATTCTGAGACCGTCCGCATACCCAGGAATGTTATACCTCTCTTCACTAACCACAAAAACCAGTTGAGTTTCATGAATTAATTAAATCTTGAACCAAATAAATCATTAGTTATTTAAATAAACTATTTAAACCAAAATATTTAGATATTTAAATTTTATATTTTAAAATTTTCAAAACTATCATTGGTGCATGCAATTCATAAGGCTGGGCCTGCTGGCTAAATGCACATCATACACATATACATGCCACTCCTCTTCACAGTCCGTCAGAGCTGATAGACTGTTGTGATCCATGTATAATATAGCCCTAATCTACCTAGGCTAGCTTAATTATATTGAGTGGTTTAGCTGCGTAATACATATAATGCATGCATGGAAATTTCCTATTCCCTCTAGTCCACTACTACATGCATGCATGTGATCCATGAGAGGAAACAACAGTACCAGTTGGCAGTGATCACACGTTACAAGTGGAAGAAGAGTCGAAGTAGAAGTAGTAGTAATAGTATAGAGAGAGAGAGAGGAGAGAGAGAGAAGGGTATGCATGCATGCACGTGAGACCCAAGGTTGCTGTTTGCATGCATGCCTATGATCGAAAATGATCTCTCTCTCTCTCTCTCTCTCTCTCTCTCTCTCTCTCACAGTATACTCTCACGAGAATCCCACATATCCCTCTTCTTCTCACAAGAATCCCCTTAATTTCTTCCAACTCCTAAACCTCTCTGTGTCTCTGTCGTCTGACCTAGCTGTCTTTTCGTACTCTCTCCACTCTTCCAATCTTTCATGCTTGTTCACATTATCAGGATAGTAATTCAAGCTTATCTACTTAATTAATAAACTGTTATTTTCCTTCTTCTTCTTGTATATACGAAGAAACGGCAATGCTATGTTGTCCGCAGTTTTTAATGATCGTCACTGACCCACGGGTCACGTGGTGGCCGCCCATTGGCGGTGGCGGGCCCGACGCTGCAAGGGGAGGGGTTGGTGTCAATTGGGGGTGGGAGGGATGCAGGCTAATCGGCGATCCCTTTTTGCGGACAAAAATGAGTTTTCATATATAACAACTCCCTTACATAGTTAATATCCTATTTTTACACAAGTCTATACCAATAAGAACAAATGAGTTATGATATTAAGTCTCACCCTTATTTTGTCCCCAAGAACAAATTAAGGATTTATATGTTCATGTGTGTGATCCATACGCAAGAGCAGAACCAAAAATTCGAACTGAGGTGGGCTAAGTAGACTAGAGTTGACGAACATGAAAAAAAAGGGTGTACTCAAGTCCACATTAGTCCACAACGTGGTTCTGCCATTGACATACACTATTGAAGTCCAACAAATTCCTAGATTGGTCAAGTCCAAAGGAAAAAAAAAACTTCGGACTTGGACAATCCTCCTCTGCTTAGGACAACCTCCTAGATCCAGCGTGATCCACAAGAGGTTGGGGTCATAGGTGACCCCAGGACCAGCCCACAACAAGGATCAAGGATAACCAAAATATGCTTCGGTTCGAACAAACCCATTCCGGCCAACCTTCCGAGAGTTCTTAAGCAAAAATAAGAACTTTTGGGAGAATATATATATATATATATATATATATATATATATATATATATATATATATATATATATATATATATATATATATATATATATATAATTTAAGGGAAGTTCTCTAAAAAGCATAATTAAGAAGTTGTAAGAAATAAAAATAAGAAAAAAAAATTACCATCCCATGTATAAATTAACGTAGCTGCTACGTTGCCCCCAATTTGTAACCACGGAGTGATTGTCGGCCGACGTGGCGGCCGACCATTGGCCTCCTAGTCTAAATAGAGCCCGAAGATAATAGGAAGGACCAATAGGTCATCACCACCTCGGCCGACGATCACGTCTGCCGTTACAAACTGCTAACAAAATATTATTTTTGAAAATTAATTAGCCTCTCATATGGGTGTAGAAAACGTCAAACGAGAGGTAATGGGAAGTACGTACGTAGGTACACTGAGCACACCCCCAAAAAAAGGCCTACTGGCTGGCTCCTGGCAAAAGTGTAGATAGATGTATGGGGTGAAGGAAGGAGCTGAACTATTGCAGAGAGATGCCCCCTATTCCCAAAATATCACCCAAAGAGCATGGCTGGCTCTTGGTCCATGCATGACTCTGTAGTGGACAAGGAAGGGAAGCTAGCTACTGTCGATGCAGAGCCTACCTTGTACTTCTCACTGTGACTCTTAGCTAGCTAGGCTAGGCTAGGCCCTGCACTGCATCTCTAGCTACTCCACCAGTACCAGTACCACTCTTGCTCAAATTTGAATCATCCCACTTCAGTTCTTCACATCAATAATATATATATATATTTTTTTTCACATCAATAATATATATATATATATATATATATATATATATATATAGCAAATAACCTCTAACCTAGTGGTTAAGAGAGATGTATGCGGTCTGAGTGATAAGGAGATCGATTTCCAGTGGGAGCATTCGCCACAATTACAATTTTTTATAGACAACAAGTAGTAGTATCTTATTGTTTTGGACGCTGCTATTTTGTTTGCAACTTTTGTGACCGTTAATTGGCCCGCCGTCACGTGTCGGCCTACCATTGGAGAGGAGGTCCGGATTTTAAGAAGGTGGAGTCCGGTGAACGTAGAGGGGCAATGGGTGGCCGGCACGTGGACACGAACCACGGATGGTCACGCCCATCTGCAGCCAAAATATCTTTTCCGTATTGTTTTGATACATATTATGATCAGGGTTACATTACATCATTCTCAGGGTTACAATATACAAATTGGGTACTTTACTAGTTAAGATATAATATAGCTAGCTATATATGGATAATGAATGGATTAGGGTTACAATACCTTAATTATTTCGATATAGCATGAAATGGTAGACTTATAATCTTCCTTTAGGGACTACAGTGGAGAGACAGATGCCTTATGGTCCTCTCTGAAAGTGAAGACAAAGAGCCTGCATGCACCTGCTCCTGTGTACCGCTTGGCCAGTCCCAAACCATCAGTATCAACTCTGACATGCACTTCAATACTTTTTGAGCATACCCTTCTCCATCATTTTATGTTTAGTGCATTTCATGTACACTAATTACCCAACCTTGTGGGTTAATATGATCAGATCAATATGGGTTTACCTAGGGTAATCGTGTGTCGATAAGACTTGTTGCCTCCATCTAATTAGAGGCATGTTCCAGTCAGAAAAACAACATCTGTCATACATAAGCTAGTTAAGATTGTCTACATCTTGATTCTTCGTAAACAAGTACCTAAACTCAGGGGCATAGCTAGCTAGTCCCGAGGGATTGTGGCTGGGGCCCCAAAATTTTTAGAATTTTGAGCTGAGAGACTGACTTCGTGCGAGCACAACTCCGCAACCACAACTCAAAATTTTGCGAGAAACGTTGTTCTTCGATCTTGGTAAACTCTTCTGCCTGCACGCTAAATTTCGTTGAAATCCAACATTATTTGATCAGTCGTCGTGAGGCTCAAAGTGGACTACTTGTACATTAATTAATTCTGTTTTGATTAAAAATCGCAGGTTGGATGTTATCTCATTGATCCACACGATACTGATACGAAACGATTTTACCGAAAGCTGCGTGCGGTCGTTGCCGATGTGTGAAAATTGACGGAAGTTGAATTCGTCGGCCGTGCACGACGGATTTGATCCGTATCTGTTTATTCTTCGTGCGTCATTCGGATCGTGGCGAGACTTATGCCATTGGATGTGTAATGTCAAATCTGCTTATGACGTACGAGAATAAATTTAGTGTTGACCGAATCGTTATTTTATAATGTGTTTCCGAATAAAAATTCTGACTACGCCGCTGTCTAGACTAATAAAATTACCACTATCTTTTACTGTGGAACTAATGAGTCAAGATGTAGTACTAGTAGATGGACCCTTAATGTCTTAAGCATATATAAGTGCCAATGTACATATACTATTATGAAGCTTCCAGTACTCCTTCCCTTCCTATCCTTCCTTTGATCAAAGAACAAGAAGCACATCAACCCCACCACCACCTTTTGTTTTTATGTTGTGTGTCAGATGAGTTCAGATGCTTCTGCTCCTTCTGTCTCCACACCATTCCTCTCTCTCTCTCTCTCTCTCTCTCTCTCCCCCACTTGATGGCACTCACAGGCACCAATCAAACAAACGTCGCTTTACTCTCTCTCTCTCTCTCTCTCTCTCTCAATCCCATGCATGACACTACTCAATAACCCCATAATTAGTCCTTCTCTCTTCAAGAAAAAACCAACCATACAAACTATATACTCTGACCCATCGATGGCTTCGCCCATGCAAATGCCACTGACACCCAACAACAAGCAAGGCCACTCCTCCGCCGCGATGGCCTCGGCGCGGCCGGCGGAGCAGGGGCTGAGGTGCCCGCGCTGCGACTCCGCCAACACCAAGTTCTGCTACTACAACAACTACAGCCTCACCCAGCCGCGCCACTTCTGCAAGACCTGCCGCCGCTACTGGACCAAGGGGGGAGCCCTCCGCAACGTCCCCATCGGCGGCGGGTGCCGCAAGTCCAAGAAGTCCTCCAAGTCCGCCGCCGCCGCCGCCGCCTTGTCGCAGCCGGCCGCGATGACGTCCCTCTCCTCCGCGCTCCCGCGGTTCTGCCTCGGCGGCGCGCTCCCGTACGACAATTACATGATGTCGGGCGGGCTCTCCGTCGGCGGCGGCGGCGTCGGCATCGCCGCTTCGATCGAGTCGCTGAGCTCGATAAACCAGGACCTGCACTGGAAGCTCCAGCAGCAGAGGCTGCAGGCCATGCTCTACGGAGGAGGAGACGCGGCGGCTGCAGAGTGCAGCGCCGCCACCGGAGTCGCAGCCGAGAGCGCTGCCGCTGACAACGTCAACAACACAACAGCATGGTTTCTTGAGAATCCATACAGCATGCACAACGTCAGCAGCAGCCACCACCACACTGCAACCGACGACAATGCAAGCGACGACTGGAGCGGGATGCACACGTGGAGCGACGTGCACCAGCTCGCTGCGCTGCCGCAGGGAAAGAGTACGCATGGGCTTATATCTTGACTAAATTATTCAAGGGCTAGCTAGCTAGCTAGAGTTTCTTTCTTTCTTGGAGATCATATGAAATTACTATATATAGTCCCTTAATTTGTGCTTTATGTTGGAATTAATTTGGAAGTTTTATATATGTAATGGGTATATGCGAACTCAAAGTTAATTAGCATTTTGTTATTGTCTTTTGCATCAATCTTTCACCAGTGTCATTTGGTTTTGTTATATGTACTTTGGTTGCACAATTCTAATTAATTACACACTTAGGGTGCGTTTGATTGCAAGGAGGAAAATATATGGAAAAAAAAAAATTAATTTTATGGAATTATTTTCCTAGAAAAAAATTCCATGATGGAAAACTTAATTTTGGTGTTTGATTGCCATTCTTTTCCACCAAAAATAGTTATTTTCCATAAAAATGATATTTTTCTATGGGTTGGACAAGTTTTATTTTCCACCATTTTAGATGAAAATATGAAAAATGATAGTTTTTTGGAAAATAATTACATAGAAAATATAAGCTATCAAACACTACAATTGGTGGAAAATTTGTGATGGAAATATTTTCCATGGAAAAAAAAGCCCAATCAAATATAGCCTTAGTGTGATCATAATCGCAATGTAGCGATACGGGCCAGTATAAGTTCCTAATAGTAGTCCTGCATCAAGAAAGAATAGGTCTCTCTTACAAGTAATTCTTGGATTGTGCTCTTTAATTCCATACCAGTTAATTTGAAGCAGGTAGTGATGCATGCAAATGGTAGAGAGCAACACACAAGCAATGGCGGAGCCATTGGTGGGCTCTAACCCACCCAATTTTTCGAAAAAAGAAGTCTATATATTATGTATCTGACCACAGCCATCTGCAAGCAATATAGTACTACAAGTATAGTAGTTAATACTATTGATTATGGAAGGATAAGCCTAGATATCTAGCCATACCCATTTTTTATTTTTATGTTTCTATACATGTCAGTTCACATCCAGTTTTTATCTCGAATTTTAGTCCGCACAAGTCCACAGCAGTTCACACTCCAGCAGTCTAACTCATTTTTTAAATTCATAGCTTGTCTCTCTCTCCCTCACTATCCCAAATGCTCTTAATGTTCGAATTTACGCCTAACGGAGTTTATCTGCTAAAGTAAATATATATTTTTTGTCAAATTTTTATTTTTCTAGTACGTTGGAAATAGTTCTACATTGGTCGAACACGACACAATAATTTTTAGGGCGTTTTAAGTTCACTCTAAATAAACTAATATCATGGCTCCACCCTTGCACACAAGCTCGACTAGATTTACTATAAATCGCCCAAACCCAAAGTTCTGCATACTTAAGAAAAGATATTAATTAACGTTGAGCTATATTTGGGTAGTAAACTAGCAAAACCTGAATATAGAAATGTCTTTGATAAATTAAAGGAGACGAGATTGAACATAGTGAAATTAACTCGACTCTGCAATCTCCTAAACAATCTCAAAGAGGAATCAGCTAGCTTTGGCTTAACTCACTTACCTAGACTATGACTAACTAACTAGACTCAAGTAAAGCTCAAATATTTAATAAACCTTATATATGGGCAGCTAGATTTGGTTAGTTTTGTTAATGATTAGCTTTAGAACATTGGGATGTTAATTAGGTATTGGCTAAGAAGTACTACTAATTCTCGTCAAAACAAATCAAGTTCGAGGAAAAGTAGTATGCAACACAACACGTAGCTGGCTAGCTCCATCTACTACACCACGCCAGCCAAACTAACATATATCGGAAGTGCTACGTTGACTGCAGACTTGGACTGCAGTTCTGGTCCACAGGCCACGTGTCGTCTCCTTAGTGGTCGCGGGGCTGGTGGATCCGGAAGTTAGCAGAGGAAAAGACCAATCGGGAGGCGACACATGGCCTGCGGTCCAAGCCCGCAGACAACGTAGCATTTTTGGACATATATATATGAAAAAGTCATTCTCAGACCTAGGGATGAGCAACGGTTCGGTTCAAACCGAATCGTATATATAAAAATCGAAATAACCGTAAATTGTATTTCTCAAAACCGAAAACCGTGCCATTTTTATAAAAACCAAACAAAATCGAACCGAATTAATTCAGTTCGATTTTCGGTCGGTTCAATTTCATGGACCAATATACCGGACCTTCAAATTTTTAACAAATTGAGCTTATTTAAATAATAATTTATTTTAAAAGTATGGTATTATTATATTTATAAATTATTATATTACATAGTGTGAAAAATATTAGCATATATAGATTGAGGGTAGAGAGGGAGTGCTCAAAGAAGTACCGACAGACAATAGGAGAAGAGAATACGCTCAGTTAGGGATTATAAAACATTAGTATATGTAAATTGAGGGTAGTTTAATAAAATTTAAATCGATTTTTGTTCGATTCGGTTATCCAGATCAAGAACCGAAAACCGAACCGTTATTTTAAATTTTTAAATTTTCAAGCCGAAAATCGAAACAATAACCGAAAAATCGAATCGTTTGTCATACTTCAATTCGGTTCGATTCGATTCGATTTTCGGTTTTCGACCGTTATATGCTCACCCCTACTCAGATCGAAGGACAACCACGGTTTAAACCTCGATATCACGTGTCTCCCTCCATTAGTCGGGACCGGAGGGCCACCGGGTTCCGACCAATGAGGAAGGATTGCACATGCTCATGCACCATGTCCATAGCTAGCTTTAGTGAGTACGTACTATTGGAGCTACGCATGCAACAGGAAGAGAGCGTACGATCGAGTAACAGTAGAACAGTAGCTCTCCTCAATGCTGTCTCCTGGCTACATATAATATCGAAGCCGATCAAAGCATCCACAGTGAGAAAAATTCCATTCTCCTCAGGGACAGCCTTGTTTAGTCTTCAATAGCTTAGCTAGGTCACCATGCCTGCCTTGTATGATCTGTACGTGCTTCCTTGTGCCAAGTACTCCACAAGAATTTTAGTGTTATGTAGAACACTGCTACTACTTCCTTTGGCACAAAATAAACCGGAAGGAAGGTAACCACTGGCAGGCAGGCCGGCCCGGGGGTTGAATTGTCCTATCCGGAGCTAGTTTTTGTTGTCTTTAGGTCAATTCTGGAGGATCACCCGCGGCCCCTACCTCTATTAGGATTATGTTGAGTCTGGAGGTTGTTCTAAACAGAGGAGGATTGTCCAAATCCGAAGTCTTGTCTGACTTGCCCCTAGGCCGGCCCTGCTGACAGGATTGGCCCCGGAGGTTGGGTTGTCTAAGCCCGAGCTAATTTTGGTTTCCCTTCATCTCTTTTGAAAAGATATAGGGTTTAATTAAGTTGGATTTGAACGAGGCCGATCATTAAAAAAATCAAATAGCACGAGAGATTGCGCTATGGAAGAGGGTTGTCCGAGTCCGAATTCTTGTCAGACTTACCACTGGTCCGATCCTGACCACTGGACCCAAGCCCGAAATGTTTCATCGAGGGAGTGTGGTGGCACATCTTAGGCGGATCCATCATTTTAAGTGATTAGGCAGAACAGAACATGATTCGAACATGCAATCTTCTGATCACGAGCCTAATGTTCACTTTTCACTCTCATTCTAGGGCAGACCTACCTTAGGTCTAGACAAGTGCTCTAAAATGTGGTCATGGCTAGGTCCAGACAGGTACGAAACCAAGTGCTCTAAAATGTGGTCATGGCCACACCTCTATATATATATATAGAAAATTTCAGAAAAGGCATTATAGAATTTAAAGGTATTCCAAGAATAGCATTAGGTTTCCCAAAATTTCAGAAGAAGCAATCAATCAGACTTTGAAAGTCTGGTTGCTGATGTCATATGGATTAAAGAGGATTAGAGCTCCACAATTAGAAAAATAATCGCAAAATTAAAGGATCCGGACTTTTGAAGTCCGGTTGCTGACGTCATCAGCCGGACTTCAAAAGTCCGGTTCCTATATTTAATTTTTTAATTTTCCAACGGCTCTTTCTCTGTTCTATTACTTTGTAACGGTTGGATAGCAAGGACTAGTTTTTTGAAACCTATATATATATATATACGTGTAAATCCAACACTTCACTCATCTTCCAAATTTCATCCCTCAAATTTCATCCCCAAATTTGTTAGCAGTCTTTAACAACAGCAGCCTACTTCCGAAAATAATTTAACAAAAATTTCTAACATAAAACAATTTTAAATATCATAATTTGTAGATTATTTCTTAAAATAATTTCTACATTATTTTACAAAAATATTTGTACAAATTAATTTCTATAAATATTGTCTACATTAATATTGTCTACACTATTTCTACAGGTGACGTCAACATCCGGACTTTTAAAGTCTGACTCCCCCTAATTACAAAATTAACAGGTCCGGACTTTAAAAGTCCGGCCCAGTGCTTTTTATGCAATTTAACAAAATCTAGTGCTCTACTTGGAATTGTAGCAAATTGTGGTGCTTTTTATGCAATTTTCTGTATATATATATATATATATATATATATATATATATATATAGAGAGAGAGAGAGAGGGGGGGGGGGTGTGGCCATGATATATATATCATGGCCACACCCCTCTCTCTCTCTCTCTCTCTCTCTCTCTCTCTCTATATATATATATATATATATATATATATATATATAGAGAGAGAGAGAGGGGGGGTGTGGCCATGATATATATATCATGGCCACACCTCTCTCTCTCTCTCTCTCTCTCTCTCTCTCTCTCTCTCTCTATATATATATATATATATATATATATATATAAGGAAGGATCAAGATCCCCACACTTTTTGCATCCCCATGCATCCCCCCTATTTGCACTATTGGATGGTGCTTTACGTCATCTAATCTTAACCGTTGATTTACCAATGGTTAAGATTAGATGACTTAAAGCACATCCAACGGATGTGAACATGGAGATGCATGGGGATACAAAAATTGTGGGGATACCTATCATTCCTATATATATATATATATATATATATATATATATATATATATATATATATATATATAAAAGGTGAGTTTGGGGTTACCCAAAATTTCAAATATTTAAGTGTAGTAGCAATATATTTTTATATAGTTCGTTGGGTAAACCGGAAAATCCTGTGGAGATGGACATGGTTCGAATCCTCTCTTGATGTTGCTTGTCGGCCTGACATCTTAAAAAATAATATATTTTTATATTTCTTTTTTATGGTAAATATATTTTACTTTTGTGGAAAAAACTCTTGTTTTAATAAATTTACTGTCACCTTCAAAGTTAAATTGTGGTTTCATCCCTGGTCCAGATGTTTCGATTCGATCCTTACTATATACATTTTGTAGATTCTTCAGTGAATCTTTTAGAAACCTACACTAGAGACCTATTCTTCTAGTGTCTTATTGGTACTCATATGAATCTATTATAATAAGAACTTCTTCCGAACATGATTGCATTCTTAAACTCCCCCTCAAACTTGCTTCTTTTTTTTTGTTCCATAAATTTTTCTACAAAGCATTAAAATTTAACAAAGTTGTGCTGGGAGCACAAAATTTGTTAAAATTTTAAAATAATAAACAAAACGTCCATAGTAAGAAGGTTTCTTTTGACAATCCATAGCCAAAAAAAACTAATAAAAAATGTTCATACTAAGATGTATACCGTGCAGGAACGTATATGTGCAAAAAATACCATTACCAAGGAAATGTTCTAATTTCAAAATTAAAAAACCTAAGAAAACATAGGGATGTTTTTTTCCACAAAATTCAAAATTTGAATTATTAATAAAATTTTAAATATAAGTCTTTATCTTTTCGTGATTTGCCTAAAAGTATATATTTTTAATTTGACCGCAAGTAGGTCCCACGGGTACTGTTCCGTAAAGGTGTCACAAAATTTGTTAAAAATACTCTTACATGAGTAATTTGACGCTATAGATCCGACGATATAGATCTCATCGCGATGCAACATACGGAAGAAAAGATATGAGTCTGTATTGTTGCGGTCAAATTGAGAATATACTTATATGCAAATGATGAGAAGATAAAAGACATATGCAAACAATCAGGAAAAAATCAATAGGTAGTTTTGTTTGATATAAATTATTCTTAGAATTTTTGCATATAAGTCTTTGTATTTTCATGATTTACATATAAATCTATTTTCAATTTAACCGCACCGATACGAACTTACATCTTTCCGTGCATACATCGCATTGCTATGAGACATACGTTGTGATGGTATTTTCATCAAAATTTGTGACACTTTTTTCGGAGTAGCACCTGTTGACCCTATAGAGTGACGCACGTGTCCTTAAAAGTGTCGCATAACTCGTTGAAAATATCCTTACAGGGATGATTTGGCGTTACTGCACTGCAAGTTATGTACGAAAAGATGCGAGTCCGTATCATTGCGGTCAATTTAAAAATATACGTATATGCAAATCATAAAAAATAAAAAAAGACACTCAGGGCTCAATACTGCCTGGTGAGCCCGTGAGAATAATTTCTCCAACTGTGGATACTGATTTTGCAACCTACGACTTCAAGAAACATCTGAAACACACTAATCAGAGATGAATAAGATTTGGTGAAGATGGAAAAAGAGGAATTCATGGACCATTTGTAGCATATGTACATCAAAACTAGCCCAATAATCTGAGTAACTTCAAAGATTCTTGCACAGAGATTTACATTCTTGTAAATTATATCAGACCAGCCTGCAGTGACACTGAATTTCCTGGTTACAAGCTATGATACAGTCATACAGCACCTCAACTAAAAATCTTGTCTGCGCCCATGCGACGCCTTCGTAGTCATAATATCTAGCAAGATTGAAGCATCACAAATAAAAACCATCAGGCAATTGAGATCTCAAAAAGGGACTAGTGCTCCAGTGCCAAATATACCTGTTCTTTGTTCAGGCATTCTATTGCTTGCCACATCTCATCAGTCTAATTGTCTTCTACTTCAACTAGCCTCCCACAAACCCACTTCTTAGTTTTTGTTGCACTGGTCAAGGATCTCCCACCTCCTTTGGATGTTCTACTGCCCTCTTCCTCTTTTTCAAGTGAAAAACTCTCGTGCTCGACAGAACCATTAATACTGGATTGGCCAATCTGTAAATCCTTCTTTATAGAATCTTCTCGGACATAGTTAGGCACCACAGAAGTTGAAGGATTTCCGGGTACTAGCTCAAAGCCTTCACCACTTCCTTTTGTTGACGATGGCTCCTGCAACTCCAGAGCATTCTGCAATGTGAGCCTATCGTAATCAAATTCTTCATCAACACCATCATCATCGGAGTGGAAAATAATAGAGCCATTCACTTTCTGCTCTTCTGAAACTGTATACTCATCTGAATCTGTATCATTTTGGGGTAATTCGATATTAGTTTGGACATGGTTCACTGATGCACCACTAGTGCCAAGTGGTTCATCTCCGCTGTCCTGTGAAAGCATTTGACTGCTCTCTATGCTCTCAATTGACCGGGTTGCCTCTGCAATCAGCATCCTGGTCTCCAAGAGCGAAGCACGAGCAAGGGGACTCTTCAGTGCAGCCACCTCGAGAGCTTTGGCAGCCTTTTCTGCTTCTGCTATCAGTAACCTGACCAGATAAAGGTACAGAGTTTTAATAAGTAAAATGCCATGCACTAGAATTGTAACAAGTCAAATTCTTGTAGCCAAAGACATCAAAGCCAGAGAAATGGTTTGGAGGTGCACAGGACAAGCCCGCAACATGCTTCTCCGTAATTTCTAAATAAATTAGCTTCTCAGACATAGTAAGGTGTAACACATGTGGAGGAAGTTTCTAATAGAGGTACTAGAAGTCCTGTTTTGTTGGTGGTGAAGTGAGAGAGAAAAGTAATAGTCTTTGCTTGTTTGGTTACAATGGGAAAGGAAAAAGAAAGCGAAAGTGAGAGAACCTCATATACGACGATTTCCCTTCTCTCCCTTCACCTAGGGAAAACCTTTCTCCCGAGACCAGGAAAAATAAAAGAGATGGACCTTCCTCTCCAGTACGCCTCTCCTTCTGCCTGGATGACTCCGACCTTCCTCCGTTTCTTTTTTTATGCAGTTGTTCTTTTCATAAGTCTATCCACGAATCCAACTTTCTCAATTAACCAAACAAACAAAAGAAAAACTTATTTCATTTTCCTCTCCCACTTCCTTTTCTTTCTCATCCAACACCCCCCCCCCCCCCCCCCCCCCCCCCCCCCCCCCCCAAAAAAAAAAAAAAATTCCCCACCAACCAAATACAACCTCAAGAAACTTGGTTGTATCTGTATCATTTCTCTAGAGAGATGCTACTTCCACATATACATTTTGAATACTAAAATAACACTTTTATGATAGTGTGATTAAGAATTCTAGTTTGTCAAAAATAGAGTTATGCAGCAAAGGTAGCTCAACGTAACCACTACTATAAGCCGGAGATGTAGATTTAATAAGTGATCATGATAACCATGTAAGCCTGAGTTCCAACTTTAAGTTAAAGGAATAAGTTTCAGATACCACGAGGAACCAAGAGTCCAGTGACCTCCTACTCCCATTACTATGTCACAATAATATAAGTATATAACTCTCACTACAACTCTAGAGTTGGTGCAGTGGTGGCAGGGACTATATATATATATATATATTTTTTTAATATATATATATATATATATATATATATATATGAGAGAGAGAGAAGGGGGTGGGGGTGGGGGGGTGAGAGACTTACTTTGCCCTTTCAGTTGCTTCTCTTTTCCTCGTTTCCATTGCTGCCCTATCTGCTCTTATTTTCTTGATCATCTCCAACTTGGAACTAGCCATTGGATCTTTGTACGAAGGATTGGAATTTCTTCTCCTCCTAGATACTACTTTCTTGATACTCTTTGTCTCTTCGTTGACCCCTTTAGGTTGTGTAGGTTTCTTCTTCACAGACTCTCTTTTCACAGATGAAGTTTCACTAGGTCGTTTTCTCCTTGGTCTTTTTTCACCTCCCACAGGTACACCATGATACTTTGAAAGTGCAGAACAAACCCGGCCGCGATATTCCTGATTAAGATGGAGAACAGAGTGAATACAAACCCAAAGGATGCTCTTGGCAATGGTATGACAATATAATCATGTTAAAGACTATAAGTTTTGCCCTTACAGGATCTGCCCATTTGGCAGAGATTGCCTCTGATATCTTCTTCCTCTGCTCAGGGGATTTTGGTGCTCTCTTGCTGCCTTTTGGCCTAGGCATTTTTTTTCGCTTCTCAACACTTTCCAGCCACTCCTGTTTCAGCTGTGCATCCAAGATCTCATATGAATCCCATTGCAGCTCATCTTCACTGGCATAGCCCTTCCTAGAGGCTTCGGATATCATGTTCTGCCATTCAAATAAACAATTTTCTTGAACCATCAACAGTTCACGACGTCGCTGCCAACCTTCCCTTACACCTGCACCAATCTTTATCCTCGTCTCCTCACTGCATTATTATACAAGCAAGAGATTTACAAGACGATGGTTACAAAAAACAAAAAAAAACTTATAAGACTAGACAAGGAAAGCAATGGAACACCAATCAAGTATAAACATTTCAAGATCATTATGAAATGAATTGGGTACAAGACAAAAAATATTCAGCACAGATAGTATGGCTACCATGGTATGTTGACCAAGTTCTAATTTGAGATAACTCTGTTGTATACTTGTATTTTGCAGAACTTAAATGGGAGATTGCTCTAATGGAGCAAACAGTGAAACGAGTTCAGGACAGGATTTTCTAATTCCTATAATTGAGGCATATACAATTAAAATTTGTGAATGTATGTATTCTAGCAGTCTATTTTGCATGTTTTATTGAAAAAAAATATATGGAATAGGTGGGAGGGAGAGATGCATGACGTCTCGCAGTGTTCTAAATGGCGCCCGCCTAGGCGGTAAGCAGTCTCTCTCCGCACCGCTTTTCGGTAGGCGGTGGAGTAGGCGGCCAACAGAGGTTGTCGGCATAGGCGGAGGTGAGGCGGCATAGGCGGACGTCTAGGCGGAGCAATACTTAACAAAATATTTTGGCCAAAAAGGTTTTGTAAGCATTATGGGCCTATGGTTCACTTTTACAAAACTAAAACTTTATAAATCTTCGTTCTACAACTTAGTTATGCATGGAACACCCTTAAAATATGCATATAATGCAAAAAATAGTGGTAAAATAGTAAAAAATAGTAAAAAATGTATCGACCACCTAGGCGGCCTAGGCGGTAGGCAGACTCTCTCCGCCGTGCACCCGCCTACCGCCGTTTAGAACCTTGACATCTTGTGGAGTATAAACATAATGAAAGCTGAGAGAGCATAGAATTCTCTAGGAAAGTCAGCACTAATACAGGAAAAGTACTTCAGAATTGATCAAGAATGTCCTTTATAGATATAATCATGGACTAGTTGCAAAAGCTTCCGAGAAAAACATCCATAAAGACAGTGTGATTAACAGGATAAATTTAATGCAGTACGAGGAGGTTGAACAATTGATAGGATAAAGAAAAATAGGGAGTAAGATTTTTCTTGGTCGTCACTTTTTTCAATAAACATGTAAAAGAACCATCTATAATGGACGAATGTATACAGCAGCCTATTTTTGCAGGTTTTATTGGAATAAAAAATGTAGAATTGTGGACGGAGAGATGCATAAAGTCCTACAGAAAAAGGCACAAAGAGCACAGAAAACATAAGGTTCTCTAGGAAATCAGCACTAGTGCAGGACAAGTACTTTGCATTTCGTCAAACTATCTTTAATGTGAAGATAGTCATGAACTACTTACAGAAGCTTCTGAAAAGCAGTCCTTAAAATATGGTATAGAAATTCAAATCACAAAGATTAATGGAGTACAAGAGGGTCGAAGAATAGATATAAGAAAAGTAGGTTTCGCTTGCCGTCTTGTGCAGCATTCTTTTGCAATGAACATGCAGAACCAACTGCTGATTCGATGTATTCTAGCAGTCTATTTTGCAGGTTCTATTGAACAAAATACAGAATAGCAAGGAGCCCCTGGGATGTAGAGGTGCATGAAGCCTTCTAGAAAAGAAGCACAAAGCTGAGAAAACCATGAGATTCTTAATAAAACTCAGCAGTATTGCAGGAAAATTACTTAGGAATTGGTGAGAATTGTCGAGGGTCTAGATATAATCATTAATACCTCTACAGAAACTTCCGAGATAATTTTCCCTAAAAAGGTAGTGTGGAGATTCAAATCATAAAGCTCGACGAACTACAGGGGAGTAGAAAATTAGAGACAAGATGGATGGAGACAAGGTTCCTGTTATCCAGAAAACAAAAAATATTACATCAGTATTTATAAGTTTCAGCTAGATTCTCCAAAGCAGTCAATGTTATTTTCTGCATACATCTTAGGCACAACCAGAAACTTCCAGGTCTTAGTCCACAAGATCGACCTTGCATTTAATGCACAGTTTGAAGAGAACCATAGACTTTTAGGTTGTTTCTATTGGAAGACCCAAACGAGTATGCAGTCACTGCTATATCTGATGGAAAATTATATTGCTGTCGAAATCTCAATTTTCTGAGAACTCATTTCTCTACAGTACATCTGAAACGAGGCACATGGAGCACGAGAGAGCATCAAAAAGGGAACAGTTTCTATGATCAGCTGTAGTGCCCCGCTCCGCGAAGGCACTAGATAAACAAAGAGATCGGATTGCTGGCTCTGCAACAGAAGACGATTGATCTGGATGAGTGGACAAAGTCTCATTTTATGATTCGCTTACGTCTAATAATAATCTGAGTTTTTGATTGAATGCTATTGCTAATAACAAGATTGAAATCATTGAGTATGCTTATAAGAGAATCCACATGCTGCCATGCTAAGAACAAGAAAAGAGATAACTTGTATGCTAAAAAGAATTGTTGTCAACTAAAAGAAACGAACTGATGCCTGTATGCTAAAGAAAGATTGTTACCTGATAAAAAGAAATGAATGTTTGCTATGCTAAATCAAATGAGATGTTGTCATACTAATATAGATCTTTGTTCTGAATATGACTCATTGTCATGCTTAATAAGAAAAGAGAGAAGCTGTTGGCTATGTGATCCGAAAAGAAGAAACGCACGAAATAAACGTATCGTACATCTGTTAAGGCACGAAATAAACGTGTCGTACATCTGCTAAGGCACGAAATAAATGTGTCGTATATCTAAGGCACGAAATGGACGTGTCGCATATCTGAAAGATCTGATCAAAATCTGTTTCATCTGATAGAAATGATAGAGCATGCATTGGTCGCGGACAACTTGTGCACAAGTAAAATTTGTCTCTCGGGTGGTATCTAGGGTAGGGGTGAGTATTCGGTTTATTCGGTTCCAACCGAACCGAATAATCGAAAACCAAATTGGACCGAAACCGAATAAGCAAAACCGAAACCGAACCGAATTGGTCAATAACCGAACCGAACCGAACCGAATTAAATCGGTTCGGTTTTCGGTTTATTCGGTTCTTGGGTTTTTTTTTGTGTTTTTTTTGTTAATATACATAATAACTAAATATACCTAGATATATTTATTATACACCTATAGTATATACCTATATATATATATACACCTATTGTCAGATCCCTATTTTGGAAATAGGTATATGACTGTATTTCATATTTTTATGATTTTAAATTTTCGTATTTGTTAAAATTTTATTTTATTTTCTGGGTCTCGATTGACCTTGGTTGTTGAGGCATGTCTTGGTTAACTGTTGTTATTAGTATTAATTTATTATTATTATTGGTGTTAGTATTCTTGTCATTTTACCTATTTATTAATTTATTTATTTATTGGTTGCTGGTTGCTTATGCCTACCCCTCCCCTTTACCTAACCCTAACCCCAACCCATGCTCTTTAACTCTCTCTCTCTCCTCTCCCACGAACAGCACAACCCCCCCCCCCCCAATTTTTCCTCTCTCTCTCTCTCTCTTCACTCTCTCACTCGCTCTCAGCTCTCTCCCCCTCTCTCTCTCTCGTCGTCCCCGGCCAGCTCCGGCCACAACCGCCACCATCACCCCCCAGCACTTCCCATCGCCGCCAGCACCACTTCCCACCGCCGCCACCTCCGTCTCTCCCTCCCTTGCTGTTCCCGGCGCCCGCCACCACCGCGGCCGCCCCCATCTTCACCGCCGCCGCCACCACCAGCGCCACCATCATCGTCGCCGTCGCCGTCTCCCTCTCGGCTGGCCTCCTCCGTCGCCACCAGCACCACCACCGTTGCTCTCTTCCTCCTCCGGCCACCTCCCTCTCGGTCGGCGCCACCGCTACGACAAGCACCACCACCGTCGGCGTCTTCATCACCTCCGCCACCACCTCCGTCGACGCCAGCGCCGCCATCTCCCCCGCCCCTTGGCGCAGCTGCTGCTGCCGCCATCCTTTCTCCACCGCGGGGCCGACCCGACCTGGCCGAGCACCCCCTTGGTGAGCTCCTTCTCCCCTATCCCTCTGTTCCCCCTCCGCCGGTGTTCTGACCCGACCATGGCCGAGCTCCCCCGCACCCTCTCTCCCCCTCCCTTGGGCTGTGAGCTCCTCGGGGAGCGAGCCCCTCGATCGGCGCGCCTCGGGCAGCGTGCTGCCTCGAGCAGTGCGCTGCCTTGTGCAGCGTGTCACCTCAGGCAGCGCACCCTCGGTTGGTGCGCTTCCTCGTTCCTCGTGTTTTCAGGTCGTGTGCACCTCGGTGTACGGGTCGCCTCGTTTTGCGTGTACCTTGGTCTATGTGCTGCCTAGGGCAGCGGGACGCCTCGAACCCCGCGCTGCCTCGGGCGACGTGCCATCTCGGTTTGCGCACCGTCTCGTTTTCCGTGCCTCTGCTTTTGTGCCTTTCTTGATTTTCGTGCCGCATCGATTCGCGTGCATGCATCGATTTGCACGACCGTTTTGGTTTGCGTGCCGCGTTGGACTCCGTACCGCATCGATTTGCGTACGCACCTCGATTTGTGTGCCGAATCAATTTACGTGCTCCTTGGACTTTGGATCGTTTCGATTTACGTGCTCGCCTCGATCTGCGTGTCGCGTAATTTGTGGACCATTCTGATATTCGTGATTTTCTCGATCTATGTGCACGTCTCGATTTACGTGCACGTGTTTCCCGTTCATCTCGATATTCGTGCCATCCTCGATTCTCGTGCGCGTCTCGATATGCGTGCACATCTCGGTTTACGTGTCTGTATCGATCCACGTACCTCGGTTTCCGTGCCCGATCCCTGGACTGCTTGCGGGACCCACACGGTATAGCCTTCTGCCATCTCTTGTGATTATTCTATTATTTTATTATTTGGTGCTGATGACTATTTATTGTGTGTTCTGAGGATCTCGATTGGCGTGCTAGCTTGGATCGCGACTGCCGAAGACTTGCTTACCTAGCCGAGCCCTCTAGGCAAGTATCCCTTGCTCATCGACGGCTCTTGCCCTCTCTCCTGGATTTTATTTCATTTAATTAATTTGTACTTGTAAATTTTATAACCATGATTAGTGTAGCCTAGTAGTAGAACTGCCATGATGATAACTTAGGATAGCTTGGTCCGATACCGGGATAGACCGTATCGGACAACTCGGATGGGTCATCCACACCTCCGAGGACACGAGCACGACTCATTTGTACGGATTGTCCCCATGTGCCCCGTGTTCGACTCGCGGTCAGGTAACGGCTTTGGCTAACTTTACTTGTGGCGGTGATTGTGCTTGGGTTAGGGATTTATGGACATGTGTTGTGGTGCGCCCTGCGAGACGGTTATTTTATTATTATGCATGTTGGCTTGGCGCCCAGTACGCATTGTAGCGCTGCTGGAGGCCGGGACTTAGTGGTCTCGGGTTCGAGTGGTTTCCAGTACGCATCGTAGTGCTGCTGGTAGCTGAGACCTAGTGTTCTCAGTCTGCGATTCTGCGATTCCGCGGCGGGTTGCGCCGAGTGAATTTTAGCCCAAACTCGTAGGGTGCTCCCATCCAGATTACAAAGGAGACTCTGCCGGATTTTTCCAGAATTTCCAGTTGGAAATTTGGTTCGAAGGATTAGGCAGAACCATTCCTTTGGTTTGTTGGACTGGATTCATGCATGTTCATCTTGGTATAGTGTACCTGATCCCATTGCCTGCTAGGTAGACTCCCGACTAGGTTATTCGCCTAGCGTCTTGACATGTCTTGTCCGCCGGATTGTGTAAGGAGAGCGGTTCTACTCGGGTGAAGATCTGCAACCCTGGTCCTTGTTTGGTTTAAGGGTTGTGGATCTGATCCAGAGTGGTTCACGTAATCCTTGCCTTTTCGACGGTATCACTCATTGGACTCTTGACCTGTGACCCTTCTTTTTAGATGGTGTTCTAGTTTAGTTGTTATCCCATTATCTGTCCTATCCGCCGGATTGTGTAAGGAGAGAGGTTCTACTCGGGTGAAGATCTGCAACCCTTGTCCTTGTTTGGTTTAAGGGTTGTGGATCTGATCCAGAGTGGTTCACAATCCTTGCCATCTTCCGACGGCGTTGATTAGTGTTGACCCATGTGTTAGGATTATGATCTGATTCGAGGATTGACTATGAGGGAATATGATATTGAGATAGTGATAATGGTAGACTAAGTGGATTCTTAGATAGTGTTGCTAGTTCTTTGGTGATGTTCTAATTTGATCAGATATGTCTTCGAGGACTCTTGGATTTTGGATACTGGTGCGAGTGTCTCGCGGAACGAGGAGAATATCGAGGGTATTATTATATGATTTTTACTCTACTTCCCAAACGTCCAAAACCTGGTACCTTTGTGTATTCCGGTAGTTGGAGAACCTGGTTTGATTGCTGTGTCTTGGTAGTTGAGGGGCTTGTGATAATCGACTTGGAGGATTCTTGTGAGTCAGAGGGCCTAGCATTGTTAGGGGGATAAGCTTGGTATTTGGTGGTTGTCTTTATTGACGTGATATTCACTCCATCATGGATGGGAGACTCTTGATAGATTGATCTGGTGGATGGACCGACTTGATGATTGGGGCTGTAGGCTCCCATATATGCTTGAGATGTTATTATAGTAGAGGTTCTGGTCTTGTACTTGACCTGACATCCATGCCACGATGTGGGCAGATGATTTCATGTGACTGACAGATTTGTCCTTGACCCAGACCTGACTACCTGTATCTGTGCTATAATTCCAGTCACCCTTTGAGGTACTGGCCCTGACCTTGCACTGCGGTGCCCTTGTCTATTGGCACTTTGAGGTGCTACTTCCATGATTGTACGGCATTGCGACGCCATCTTGATATTCTAGCTATATTATATGATTACCTGCACGGGTATCTGGTAGTTGGCCTATAGTCTTAGCGTGGTTAGGATGGCTTGCTTGCTTGTTGCATAATACTAAGGATGGATCACAACTGGGACCATAGGTGCCGAGGTTGATTCTTACTTAGCGTTCTCGTACTGAGGTACGACATCTAGAAGGATGATCATGTGACCACGGCATGTGATTCCGAATAAATGTATGGTTAATCTAGGCAACTTAAACTGGTAGAAACATTGGGGGGGAACGGAATCCCGAGATCGTGCATTACCAGCCTCATCCCAGACATTAGTCATGACCTGCAGGCTGGCCGCCACGGATATTGTTACCATTCGCACTAGTGGATGGCAATATCCGGTTACTTATGTACTATACATTATATACATGGCATGCTCGGCACGGTGGCCTTACGAGGGACCGGTGGTGACATGCAAAGCCCGGTGGCCTTACGAGGGATCGGTGCTCTTCTTACATGCTATACTTGGCCTCGCTAGCCCTGCTGGGACGGCACGATCTGAGGATTCCTATATTGCATTGGGGTAACCCAACCTCCACATAGACAGCCGTAGGCATTTGAGTGGCCGTTTATTTATATAATTGTTTGGGCTTGTTGCTTGCTAAGCTGGCTGGCACGTAACGCTGTCCTGGCGCAGTAATTCATTCCCTTGTTCTTGTTTGATGTAGGGGTGAGTTACTGTTCCGATGACAGACTACGAGTTCCAGTTGGCGATGCAAGCATTAGTGGATGTTAGGATAACTGTGATGATTGTTGGTTTCTTACGTATTAGTAGTTGGATTACTGCCTTATATTCTGTAATCGTGCGTTGGTACCGCACGATCCTTTACCTTATTTACTGTTTTTAGATGCTATTTCTGTCACATTTTATCATGCTGGTTTTCTTCGCCCGTCCTTGAGCCCTCCTTTCTGGTACTTGCTACGGTTGGCCTGACCAACCCTGGATTGTTCCCAGATTGCCTGAGACCGACCCTGTGGATCTTCCAGACTCGACTTGGAGGATGTGCTTCAGTTCCCGACCATGCTAGGAACTGTGGGAAGGTATACTAGTCTACATTATTATCCTGTACTGTAGATTCCTGATTTTCATATGAGTATTCCCTGCCTTCCATATGATTCTCTCTCTTGATGTTGTTTCATTGTGATTTGCCTGTGAACATGAGATCGGATTTAGGCCATAGATTGATTGCATGCTAGGATACCCAGCAAGACTTGACAGCCGTCATCGCCGTATAGCGTATTCGTACCTTATACGGTGTAGCTGGCCTACGTCCGTCCCGTATTCCGGTACTGGGGCGTGACATGGTTTTAGTGGTGGCCCATGCAGGTCTCGTTTTGAGATTTTGTTGGGTATCACATGATTATTGATCTCAGTCCACTATTCCTTGGGATTCTAACTTGCTATACACTTGCCCTTCGCTCCCTTGAACCTGTGAACTGGTCCTCATCTCTACTTGGACCTATCTTGCTTGGCCATGTCTTATTCGTGTTATCTACCTCTGATCCTTATTTGATAGATATGATCCTATAGTTGGTCATGTCGATCACCTTATTTGATGAGATGTTATCTTGTCTCCATCATTTGGGTTACATGATTATTTATCTTGGGTTCTGTACTCTCTACCCGTGTTTCGCCTTGTTTGATTTTCTGTTATCCATTTCGTGCGTTGACTTCGTGTTGACTTAGTATCATTATCGCTCTCTTCGAGCGTTGGCTGGATGGCTGCAGAATGAAGATTTCATCTGGACTCTGAGATTGGATATTTTAACATTTGTTGAGTATCTGAGGGATATTCTTGTATCGATTCGGCTTCCTTGATTCCGGACAGTTCCCCACTCATGATTATCTGTTTCAGATATTATTTTTATAGATATACTTTCTAAACATTATGTTTTGATATGGATTCTTGATTTGGAGTATTTTCCTACGGATATGGAGTATTTTCCTAGAAAAACTATCTTGTGGTTAATATTGAAGATATTTTTGGATGTGTGTTACGATTCATCTGGATTTTGAATTTTGATTGTTTTCTAGGACTCTCATTACATTGTTAGAGATTTTGTGATTTTAGTGATTTGGATATTTGGGTTATGGATTTGATTCGTTTTGGGTATTTGTCAAGAGTACCGGGTGACCCTAGTATACCTTGACGGCGTGGTAACGAAAGTTGCAGCCGCTCGATTATAGTGTCCTGATGCATCTTTTGCAGCCATTCCGGATGGCGCGGCAAGGAATGATCATGACACACATTTTTCGGATATTAGGAACTACGGTCATCGGTTCGAGACAGATATCCTGTATTTTATGATTTGTGAGGATTTTTATGCAGTTGGGATTTTACGTTTTCTGACATTGTTTTCGACATTCTATACTTGTTTTGATTTATGGGGTTATTTCGTGCATGCGAGATTTTGCTTTTCGAGATTGCTTCATTGTTTAGATTTACCTTACGAGTTGATTTATCTAGCCATACACTGTTCTCCTTGATGTTTTCATATTGAGATTTTGTTTGTTTCTTATTGTATTACTTGATTTCTGTAAGGTGGGTAGAGTTTTCATGGCAGATATATATGTACTAGTTTTGAAAACCCTATTTTGATAATTTTGAAATTTCGAGGACGAAATTTTTGTAAGGTGGGTAGGATGTCAGATCCCTATTTTGGAAATAGGTATATGACTGTATTTCATATTTTTATGATTTTAAATTTTCGTATTTGTTAAAATTTTATTTTATTTTCTGGGTCTCGATTGACCTTGGTTGTTGAGGCATGTCTTGGTTAACTGTTGTTATTAGTATTAATTTATTATTATTATTGGTGTTAGTATTCTTGTCATTTTACCTATTTATTAATTTATTTATTTATTGGTTGTTGGTTGCTTATGCCTACCCCTCCCCTTTACCTAACCCTAACCCCAACCCATGCTCTTTAACTCTCTCTCTCTCTCTCCTCTCCCACGAACAACACAACCCCCCCCCCCAATTTTTCCTCTCTCTCTCTCTCTTCACTCTCTCACTCGCTCTCAGCTCTCTCCCCCTCTCTCTCTCTCGTCGTCCCCGGCCAGCTCCGGCCACAACCGCCACCACCACCCCCCAGCACTTCCCACCGCCGCCAGCACCACTTCCCACCGCCGCCACCTCCGTCTCTTGCTGTTCCCGGCGTCCGCCACCACCGCGGCCGCCCCCATCTTCACCGCAGCCGCCCCCTTCAACCTGGCCGCCGCCGCCGCCACCAGCGCCGCCATCATCGTCGCCGTCGCCGTCTCCCTCTCGGCCGGCCTCCTCCGTCGCCACCAGCACCACCACCGCTGCTCTCTTCCTCCTCCGGCCACCTCCCTCTCGGTCGGCGCCACCGCTACGACAAGCACCACCACCGTCGGCGTCTTCATCACCTCCGCCACCACCTCCGTCGACGCCAGCGCCGCCATCTCCCCCGCCCCTTGGCGCAGCTGCTGCTGCCGCCGTCCTTTCTCCACCGCGGGGCCGACCCGACCTGGCCGAGCACCCCCTTGGTGAGCTCCTTCTCCCCTATCCCTCTGTTCCCCCTCCGCCGGTGGTCTGACCCGACCATGGTCGAGCTCCCCCGCACCCTCTCTCCCCCTCCCTTGGGCTGTGAGCTCCTCGGGGAGCGAGCCCCTCGATCGGCGCGCCTCGGGCAGCGTGCTGCCTCGAGTAGTGCGCTGCCTTGTGCAGCGTGTCACCTCAGGCAGCGCACCCTCGGTTGGTGCGCTTCCTCGTTCCTCGTGTTTTCGGGTCGTGTGCACCTCGGTGTACGTGTCGCCTCGTTTTGCGTGTACCTCGGTCTATGTGCTGCCTAGGGCAGCGGGACGCCTCGAGCCCCGCGCTGCCTCGGGCGACGTGCCATCTCGGTTTGCACACAGTCTCGTTTTTCGTGCCTCGGCTTTTGTGCCTTTCTTGATTTTCGTGCCGCATCGATTCGCGTGCATGCATCGATTTGCACGACCGTTTCGGTTTGCGTGCCGCGTTGGACTCCGCACCGCATCGATTTGCGTGCGCACCTCGATTTGTGTGCCGAATCGATTTACGTGCTCCTTAGACTTTGGGTCGTTTCGATTTACGTGCTCGTCTCGATTTGCGTGTCGCGTGATTTGTGGACCATTCTGATATTCGTGATTTTCTCGATCTATGTGCACGTCTCGATTTACGTGCACGTGTTTCCCGTTCATCTCGATATTCGTGCCATCTCGATTCTCGTGCGCGTCTCGATATGCGTGCACGTCTCGGTTTACGTGTCTGTATCGATCCACGTACCTCGGTTTCCGTGCCCGATTCCTGCACTGCTTGCGGGACCCACACGGTATAGCCTTCTGCCATCTCTTGTGATTATTCTATTATTTTATTATTTGGTGCTGATGACTATTTATTGTGTGTTCTGAGGATCTCGATTGGCGTGCTAGCTTGGATCGCGACTGCCGAAGACCTTACCTAGCCGAGCCCTCTAGGCAAGTATCCCTTGCTCATCGACGGCTCTTGCCCTCTCTCCTGGATTTTATTTCATTTAATTAATTTGTACTTGTAAATTTTATAACCATGATTAGTGTAGCCTAGTAGTAGAACTGCCATGATGATAACTTATGATAGCTTGGTCCGATACCGGGATAGACCGTATCGGACAAATCGGATGGGTCATCCACACCTCCGAGGACACGAGCACAACTCATTTGTACGGATTGTCCCCATGTGCCCCGTGTCCGACTCGCGGTCGGGTAACGGCTTTGGCTAACTTTACTTGTGGCGGTGATTGTGCTTGGGTTAGGGATTTATGGACATGTGTTGTGGTGCGCCCTGCGAGGCGGTTATTTTATTATTATGCATGTTGGCTTGGCGCCCAGTACGCATTGTAGCGCTGCTGGAGGCCGGGACTTAGTGGTCTCGGGTTCGAGTGGTTTCCAGTACGCATCGTAGTGCTGCTGGTAGCTGAGACCTAGTGTTCTCAGTCTGCAATTCTGCGATTCCGCGGCGGGTTGCGCCGAGTGGATTTTAGCCCCAACTCGTAGGGTGCTCCCATCCAGATTACAAAGGAGACTCTGCCGGATTTTTCCAGAATTCCCAGTTGGGAATTTGGTTCGAAGGATTAGGCAGAACCATTCCTTTGGTTTGTTGGACTGGATTCATGCATGTTCATCTTGGTATAGTGTACCTGATCCCATTGCCTGCTAGGTAGACTCCCGACTAGGTTATTCGCCTAGCGTCTTGACATGTCTTGTCCGCCGGATTGTGTAAGGAGAGCGGTTCTACTCGGGTGAAGATCTGCAATCCTGGTCCTTGTTTGGTTTAAGGGTTGTGGATCTGATCCAGAGTGGTTCACGTAATCCTTGCCTTTTCGACGGTATCACTCATTGGACTCTTGACCTGTGACCCTTCTTTTTTAGATGGTGTTCTAGTTTAGTTGTTATCCCATTATCTGTCCTATCCGCCGGATTGTGTAAGGAGAGCGGTTCTACTCGGGTGAAGATCTGCAACCCTTGTCCTTGTTTGGTTTAAGGGTTGTGGATCTGATCCAGAGTGGTTCACAATCCTTGCCATCTTCCGACGGCGTTGATTAGTGTTGACCCATGTGTTAGGATTATAATCTGATTCGAGGATTGACTATGAGGGGATATGATATTGAGATAGTGATAATGGTAGACTAAGTGGATTCTTAGATAGTGTTGCTAGTTCTTTGGTGATGTTCTAATTTGATCAGATATGTCTTCGAGGACTTTTGGATTTTGGATACTGGTACGAGTGTCTCGCGGAACGAGGAGAATATCGAGGGTATTATTATATGATTTTTACTCGACTTCCCAAACGTCCAAAACCTGGTACCTTTGTGTATTCCGGTAGTTGGAGAACCTGGTTTGATTGCTGTGTCTTGGTAGTTGAGGGGCTTGTGATCATTGACTTGGAGGATTCTTGTGAGTCAGAGGGCCTAGCATTGTTAGGGGGATAAGCTTGGTATTTGGTGGTTGTCTTTATTGACGTGATATTCACTCCATCATGGATGGGAGACTCTTGATAGATTGATCTGGTGGATGGACCGACTTGATGATTGGGGCTGTAGGCTCCCATATATGCTTAAGATGTTATTATAGTAGAGGTTCTGGTCTTGTACTTGACCTGACATCCATGCCACGATGTGGGCAGATGATTTCGTGTGACTGACAGATTTGTCCTTGACCCAGACCTGACTACCTGTATCCGTGCTATAATTCCAGTTACCCTTTGAGGTACTGGCCCTGACCTTGCACTGCGGTGCCCTTGTCTATTGGCACTTTGAGGTGCTACTTCCATGATTGTATGGCATTGCGACGCAATCTTGATATTCTAGCTATATTATATGATTACCTGCACGGGTATCTGGTAATTGGCCTATAGTCTTAGCGTGGTTAGGATGGCTTGCTTGCTTGTTGCATAACACTAAGGATGGATCACAACTGGGACCATAGGTGCCGAGGTTGATTCTTACTTGGCGTTCTCGTACTGAGGTACGACATCTAGGAGGATGGTCATGTGACCACGGCATGTGATTCCGGATAAATGTATGGTTAATCTAGGCAACTTAAACTGGTAGAAACATTGGGGGGGAACGGAATCCCGAGATCGTGTATTACCAGCCTCATCCCAGACATTAGTCATGACCTGCAGGCTGGCCGCCACGGATATTGTTACCATTCGCACTAGTGGATGGCAATATCCGGTTACTTATGTACTATACATTATACACATGGCATGCTCGGCACGGTGGCCTTACGAGGGACCGGTGGTGACATGCAAAGCCCGGTGGCCTTACGAGGGATCGGTGCTCTTCTTACATGCTATACTTGGCCTCGCTAGCCCTGCTGGGACGGCACGATCTGAGGATTCCTATATTGCATTGTTGGGGTAACCCAACCTCCACATAGACAGCCGTAGGCATTTGAGTGGCCGCTTATTTATATAATTGTTTGGCTTATTGCTTGCTAAGCTGGCTGGCACGTAACGCTGTCCTTGCGCAGTAATTCATTCCCTTGTTCTTGTTTGATGTAGGGGTGAGTTACTGTTCCGATGACAGACGACGAGTTCCAGTTGGCGATGCAAGCATTAGTGGATGTTATGATGACTGTGATGATTGTTGGTTTCTTACGTATTAGTAGTTGGATTGCTGCCTTATATTCTGTAATCGTGCGTTGGTACCGCACGATCCTTTACCTTATTTACTGTTTTTAGATGCTATTTCTGTCACATTTTATCATGCTGGTTTTCTTCGTCCGTCCTTGAGCCTTCCTTTCTGGTACTTGCTACGGTTGGCGTGACCAACCCTGGATTGTTCCCAGATTGCCTGAGACCGACCCTGTGGATCTTCCAGACTCGACTTGGAGGATGTGCTTCAGTTCCCGACCATGCTAGGAACTGTGGGAAGGTATACTAGTCTACATTATTATCCTGTACTGTAGATTCCTGATTTTCATATGAGTATTCCCTGCCTTCCATATGATTATCTCTTGATGTTGTTTCATTGTGATTTGCCTGTGGACATGAGATCGGATTTAGGTCATAGATTGATTGCATGCTAGGATACCCAGCAAGACTTGACAGCCGTCATCGCCGTATAGCGTATTCGTACCTTATACGGTGTAGCTGGCCTACGTCCGTCCCGTATTCCGGTACTGGGGCGTGACATGGTTTTAGTGGTGGCCCATGCAGGTCTCGTTTTGAGATTTTGTTGGGTATCACATGATTATTGATCTCAGTCCACTATTCCTTGGGATTCTAACTTGCTATACACTTGCCCTTCGCTCCCTTGAACCTGTGAACTGGTCCTCATCTCTACTTGGACCTATCTTGCTTGGCCATGTCTTATTCGTGTTATCTACCTCTGATCCTTATTTGATAGATATGATCCTATAGTTGGTCATGTCGATCACCTTATTTGATGAGATGTTATCTTGTCTCCATCATTTGGGTTACATGATTATTTATCTTGGGTTCTGTACTCTCTACCCGTGTTTCGCCTTGTTTGATTTTCTGTTATCCATTTCGTGCGTTGACTTCGTGTTGACTTAGTATCATTATCGCTCTCTTCGAGCGTTGGCTGGATGGCTGCAGAATGAAGATTTCATCTGGACTCTGAGATTGGATATTTTAACATTTGTTGAGTATCTGAGGGATATTCTTGTATCGATTCGGCTTCCTTGATTCCGGACAGTTCCGCACTCATGATTATCTGTTTCAGATATTATTTTTATAGATATACTTTCTAAACATTATGTTTTGATATGGATTCTTGATTTGGAGTATTTTCCTACGGATATGGAGTATTTTCCTAGAAAAACTATCTTGTGGTTAATATTGAAGATATTTTTGGATGTGTGTTACGATTCATCTGGATTTTGAATTTTGATTGTTTTCTAGGACTCTCATTACATTGTTAGAGATTTTGTGATTTTAGTGATTTGGATATTTGGGTTATGGATTTGATTCGTTTTGGGTATTTGTCAAGAGTACCGGGTGACCCTAGTATACCTTGACGGCGTGGTAACGAAAGTTGCAGCCGCTCGATTATAGTGTCCTGATGCATCTTTTGCAGCCATTCCGGATGGCGCGGCAAGGAATGATCATGACACACATTTTTCGGATATTAGGAACTACGGTCATCGGTTCGAGACAGATATCCTGTATTTTATGATTTGTGAGGATTTTTATGCAGTTGGGATTTTACGTTTTCTGACATTGTTTTTGACATTCTATACTTGTTTTGATTTATGGGGTTATTTCGTGCATGCGAGATTTTGCTTTTCGAGATTGCTTCATTGTTTAGATTTACCTTACGAGTTGATTTATCTAGCCATACACTGTTCCCCTTGATGTTTTCATATTGAGATTTTGTTTGTTTCTTATTGTATTACTTGATTTCTGTAAGGTGGGTAGAGTTTTCATGGCAGATATATATGTACTAGTTTTGAAAACCCTATTTTGATAATTTTGAAATTTCGAGGACGAAATTTTTGTAAGGTGGGTAGGATGTCAGATCCCTATTTTGGAAATAGGTATATGACTGTATTTCATATTTTTATGATTTTAAATTTTCGTATTTGTTAAAATTTTATTTTATTTTCTGGGTCTCGATTGACCTTGGTTGTTGAGGCATGTCTTGGTTAACTGTTGTTATTAGTATTAATTTATTATTATTATTGGTGTTAGTATTCTTGTCATTTTACCTATTTATTAATTTATTTATTTATTGGTTGTTGGTTGCTTATGCCTACCCCTCCCCTTTACCTAACCCTAACCCCAACCCATGCTCTTTAACTCTCTCTCTCTCTCCTCTCCCACGAACAGCACACCCCCCCCCCCAATTTTTCCTCCCTCTCTCTCTCTTCACTCTCTCACTTGCTCTCAGCTCTCTCCCCCTCTCTCTCTCTCTCGTCGTCCCCGGCCAGCTCCGGCCACAACCGCCACCATCACCCCCCAGCACTTCCCACCGCCGCCAGCACCACTTCCCACCGCCGCCACCTCCGTCTCTCCCTCTCTTGCTGTTCCCGGCGCCCGCCACCACCGCGGCCGCCCCCATCTTCACCGCAGCCGCCCCCTTCAACCTGGCCGCCGCCGCCACCACCAGCGCCACCATCATCGTCGCCGTCGCCGTCTCCCTCTCGGCCGGCCTCCTCCGTCGCCACCAGCACCACCACCGCTGCTCTCTTCCTCCTCCGGCCACCTCCCTCTCGGTCGGCGCCACCGCTACGACAAGCACCACCACCGTCGGCGTCTTCATCACCTCCGCCACCACCTCCGTCGACACCAGCGCCGCCATCTCCCCCGCCCCTTGGCGCAGCTGCTGCTGCCGCCGTCCTTTCTCCACCGCGGGGCCGACCCGACCTGGCCTAGCACCCCCTTGGCGAGCTCCTTCTCCCCTATCCCTCTGTTCCCCCTCCGCCGGTGGTCTGACCCGACCATGGCCGAGCTCCTCCGCACCCTCTCTCCCCCTCCCTTGGGCTGTGAGCTCCTCGGGGAGCGAGCCCCTCGATCGGCGTGCCTCGGGCAGCGTGCTGCCTCGAGCAGTGCGCTGCCTTGTGCAGCGTGTTACCTCAGGCAGCGCACCCTCGGTTGGTGCGCTTCCTCGTTCCTCGTGTTTTCGGGTCGTGTGCACCTCGGTGTACGTGTCGCCTCGTTTTGCGTGTACCTCGGTCTATGTGCTGCCTAGGGCAGCGGGACGCCTCGAGCCCCGCGCTGCCTCGGGTGACGTGCCATCTCGGTTTATGCACCGTCTCGTTTTCCGTGCCACGGCTTTTGTGCCTTTCTTGATTTTCGTGCCGCATCGATTCGCGTGCATGCATCGATTTGCACGACCGTTTCGGTTTGCGTGCCGCGTTGGACTCCGCACCGCATCGATTTGCGTGCGCACCTCGATTTGTGTGCCGAATCGATTTACGTGTTCCTTGGACTTTGGGTCGTTTCGATTTACGTGCTCGCCTCGATTTGCGTGTCGCGTGATTTGTGGACCATTCAGATATTCGTGATTTTCTCGATCTATGTGCACGTCTCGATTTACGTGCACGTGTTTCCCGTTCATCTCGATATTCGTGCCATCTCGATTCTCGTGCGCGTTTCGATATGCGTGCACGTCTCGGTTTACGTGTCTGTATCGATCCACGTACCTCGGTTTCCGTGCCCGATCCCTGCACTGCTTGCGGGACCCACACGATATAGCCTTCTGCCATCTCTTGTGATTATTCTATTATTTTATTATTTGGTGCTGATGACTATTTATTGTGTGTTCTGAGGATCTCGATTGACGTGCTAGCTTGGATCGCGACTGCCGAAGACTTGCTTACCTAGCCGAGCCCTCTAGGCAAGTATCCCTTGCTCATCGACGGCTCTTGCCCTCTCTCCTGGATTTTATTTCATTTAATTAATTTGTACTTGTAAATTTTATAACCATGATTAGTGTAGCCTAGTAGTAGAACTGCCATGATGATAACTTAGGATAGCTTGGTCCGATACCGGGATAGACCGTATCGGACAACTCGGATGGGTCATCCACACCTCCGAGGACACGAGCACGACTCATTTGTACGGATTGTCCTCATGTGCCCCGTGTCCGACTCGCGGTCGGGTAACGGCTTTGGCTAACTTTACTTGTGGCGGTGATTGTGCTTGGGTTAGGAATTTATGGACATGTGTTGTGGTGCGCCCTGCGAGGCGGTTATTTTATTATTATGCATGTTGGCTTGGCGTCCAGTACGCATTGTAGCGCTGCTGGAGGCCGGGACTTAGTGGTCTCGGGTTCGAGTGGTTTCCGGTACGCATCGTAGTGCTGCTGGTAGATGAGACCTAGTGTTCTCAGTCTGCGATTCTGCGATTCCGCGGCGGGTTGCGCCGAGTGAATTTTAGCCCCAACTCGTAGGGTGCTCCCATCCAGATTACAAAGGAGACTCTGCCGGATTTTTCCGGAATTCCCAGTTGGGAATTTGGTTCGAAGGATTAGGCAGAACCATTCCTTTGGTTTGTTGGACTGGATTCATGCATGTTCATCTTGATATAGTGTACCTGATCCCATTGCCTGCTAGGTAGACTCCCGACTAGGTTATTCGCCTAGCGTCTTGACATGTCTTGTCTGCCGGATTGTGTAAGGAGAGCGGTTCTACTCGGGTAAAGATCTGCAACCCTGGTCCTTGTTTGGTTTAAGGGTTGTGGATCTGATCCAGAGTGGTTCACGTAATCCTTGCCTTTTCGACGGTATCACTCATTGGACTCTTGACCTGTGACCCTTCTTTTTTAGATGGTGTTCTAGTTTAGTTGTTATCCCATTATCTGTCCTATCTGCCGGATTGTGTAAGGAGAGCGGTTCTACTCGGGTGAAGATCTGCAACCCTTGTCCTTGTTTGGTTTAAGGGTTGTGGATCTGATCCAGAGTGGTTCACAATCCTTGCCATCTTCCGACGGCGTTGATTAGTGTTGACCCATGTGTTAGGATTATGATCTGATTCGAGGATTGACTATGAGGGGATATGATATTGAGATAGTGATAATGGTAGACTAAGTGGATTCTTAGATAGTGTTGCTAGTTCTTTGGTGATGTTCTAATTTGATCAGATATGTCTTCGAGGACTTTTGGATTTTGGATACTGGTGCGAGTGTCTCGCGGAACGAGGAGAATATCGAGGGTATTATTATATGATTTTTACTCGACTTCCCAAACGTCCAAAACCTGGTACCTTTGTGTATTCCGATAGTTGGAGAACCTGGTTTGATTGCTGTGTCTTGGTAGTTGAGGGGCTTGTGATCATTGACTTGGAGGATTCTTGTGAGTCAGAGGGCCTAGCATTGTTAGGGGGATAAGCTTGGTATTTGGTGGTTGTCTTTATTGACGTGATATTCACTCCATCATGGATGGGAGACTCTTGATAGATTGATCTGGTGGATGGACCGACTTGATGATTGGGGCTGTAGGCTCCCATATATGCTTGAGATGTTATTATAGTAGAGGTTCTGGTCTTGTACTTGACCTGACATCCATGCCACGATGTGGGCAGATGATTTCATGTGACTGACAGATTTGTCCTTGACCCAGACCTGACTACCTGTATCCGTGCTATAATTCCAGTTACCCTTTGAGGTACTGGCCCTGACCTTGCACTGCGGTGCCCTTGTCTATTGGCACTTTGAGGTGCTACTTCCATGATTGTATAGCATTGCGACGCCATCTTGATATTCTAGCTATATTATATGATTACCTGCACGGGTATCTGGTAGTTGGCCTATAGTCTTAGCGTGGTTAGGATGGCTTGCTTGCTTGTTGCATAACACTAAGGATGGATCACAACTGGGACCATAGGTGCCGAGGTTGATTCTTACTTAGCATTCTCGTACTGAGGTACGACATCTAGGAGGATGATCATGTGACCACGGCATGTGATTCCGGATAAATGTATGGTTAATCTAGGCAACTTAAACTGGTAGAAACATTGGGGGGGAACGGAATCCCGAGATCGTGCATTACCAACCTCATCCCAGACATTAGTCATGACCTGCAGGCTGGCCGCCACGGATATTGTTACCATTCGCACTAGTGGATGGCCAATATCCGGTTACTTATGTACTATACATTATATACATGGCATGCTCGGCACGGTGGCCTTACGAGGGACCGGTGGTGACATGCAAAGCCCGGTGGCCTTACGAGGGATCGGTGCTCTTCTTACATGCTATACTTGGCCTCGCTAGCCCTGCTGGGACGGCACGATCTGAGGATTCCTATATTGCATTGTTGGGGTAACCCAACCTCCACATAGACAGCCGTAGGCATTTGAGTGGCCGCTTATTTATATAATTGTTTGGCTTGTTGCTTGCTAAGCTGGCTGGCACGTAACGCTGTCCTGGCGCAGTAATTCATTCCCTTGTTCTTGTTTGATGTAGGGGTGAGTTACTGTTCCGATGACAGACTACGAGTTCCAGTTGGCGATGCAAACATTAGTGGATGTTAGGATGACTGTGATGATTGTTGGTTTCTTACGTATTAGTAGTTGGATTGCTGCCTTATATTCTGTAATCGTGCGTTGGTACCGCACGATCCTTTACCTTATTTACTGTTTTTAGATGCTATTTCTGTCACATTTTATCATGCTGGTTTTCTTCGCCCGTCCTTGAGCCTTCCTTTCTGGTACTTGCTACGGTTGGCCTGACCAACCCTGGATTGTTCCCAGATTGCCTGAGACCGACCCTGTGGATCTTCCAGACTCGACTTGGAGGATGTGCTTCAGTTCCCGACCATGCTAGGAACTGTGGGAAGGTATACTAGTCTACATTATTATCCTGTACTGTAGATTCCTGATTTTCATATGAGTATTCCCTGCCTTCCATATGATTATCTCTCTTGATGTTGTTTCATTGTGATTTGTCTGTGGACATGAGATCGGATTTAGGCCATAGATTGATTGCATGCTAGGATACCCAGCAAGACTTGACAGCCGTCATCGCCGTATAGCGTATTCGTACCTTATACGGTGTAGCTGGCCTACGTCCGTCCCGTATTCCGGTACTGGGGCGTGACACCTATAGTATATACCTATATATATTTAGTATATACCTATAATTAATATATATATATATATATATATAAACTAAATTTTCTTATTCAGTTTTCGGTTTTGGACCGAAACCGAAACCCAAAACCGAAACCGAAACAAAAAATTTAGTATTTTCAAAACTGAAACCGAACCAATTTTTTTTAAACCGAACCGAATCTCTTATTCGGTTCGGTTCGGTTTTCGGTTCAAAACCGAATAATGCTCACCCCTAATCTGGGGACGCCTGGAACCACTCGGCCTAGGAGAGATTAAGAACACCCTGAGGTAAAAGAGACATCATGTTAAAAGGGTAGCCGATATCTGAGTCCTTAGCGACGAGCTGAACCAAAGAGTCACAACGGCTAATCATGGGAATCCCCATGGACCATCATATAGAGAAGTGTTGATTGGTGCAGAGCTGAACCGGAGAGTCACAGCTGCCAATCGAGTCTGCATGTGTCAAGAATGTTTTGCTAAGAGCTAACGATGCAGAGACGAACAGGAAATAAGAATGTTGGTTATATGTTTATGCTAATCCTTGTCTTATGCAGGGATGGACCGTCGACTATGGTAATAATCACTGAAAAAGTGATACATTCGTTACTAAGTTTCCTGAATATGAATTGCTTAAAGAATAAATTGTTGCCAAGAATTGCTATGTTTCGTCCAAAGAAGTTATGATAATCATGCCTGTAATCTGCCTGAGAATGTCTTGAATAAGAGAAAAGAATGCTAATGCTATTGTCCCTAATGAAATGATATGGTTCATGAAACACGCTGCGCACTGCACATGAAATGAATAATCATCGTACTTGAAATGAACAGTCCCCTTGTATGCTTGAGATGAAATGAAATGGAATAAATTGTGGCTTTTCAAAAATGTTTTCAAAAGAGATGTAAACTGACTCTATGCATGAAATGAACATAGGTAAAAAGTAGCAAGATCACATCACAAGAAACCTTTTCTCACTAAATGAACAGTGATCGTTTCAGACAAATGTAGCTCTTTGTTCACAATCACCAGTATGCTGATATACTGACCCACCATCAGTCTGCATGCAGGTGCAATATGCATCGAGAAGGATAGTCCGAAGCGATAGCCCGAGCCTCTATCCTCAGGAGCAAGAAATCAGAATAGATGCCAAGAGAAGGACATCTGTTGCCAAGAGTTGGTTTTATATATAAAGGGATGTAATGTATGGGAACGGAATCATTATAATCTGTAAAGTATATACCTATATATATTTATTATATTTATTATGTACCTATAGTATATACCTATATATATATATACACCTATAGTATATACCTATATATATTTAGTATATACCTATAATTAATACTTATATATATATATATATAAAATATATATATATATATATATATATATAAACTAAATTTTCTTATTCAGTTTTCGGTTTTGGACCGAAACCGAAATCCAAAACCGAAATCGAAAATTTAGTATTTTCAAAACTGAAACCGAACCAATTTTTTTTAAACCGAACCGAATCTCTTATTCGGTTCGGTTCGGTTCGGTTTTCGGTTCAAAACCGAATAATGCTCACCCCTAATCTGGGGACGCCTGGAACCACTCGGCCTAGGAGAGATTAAGAACACCCTGAGGTAAAAGAGACATCATGTTAAAAGGGTAGCCGATATCTGAGTCCTTAGCGACGAGCTGAACCAAAGAGTCACAGCGGCTAATCATGGGAATCCCCATGGACCATCATATAGATAAGTGTTGATTGGTGCAGAGCTAAACCGGAGAGTCACAGCTGCCAATCGAGTCTGCATGTGTCAAGAATGTTTTGCTAAGAGCTAACGATGCAGAGACGAACAGGAAATAAGAATGTTGGTTATATGTTTATGCTAATCCTTGTCTTATGCAGGGATGGACCGTCGGCTATGATAATAATCACTGAAAAAGTGATACATTCGTTGCTAAGTTTCCTGAATATGAATTGCTTAAAGAATAAATTGTTGCCAAGAATTGCTATGTTTCGTCCAAAGAAGTTATGATAATCATGCCTGTAATCTGCCTGAGAATGTCTTGAATAAGAGAAAAGAATGCTAATGCTATTGTCCCTAATGAAATGATATGGTTCATGAAACACGCTGCGCACTGCACATGAAATGAATAGTCATCGTACTTGAAATGAACAGTCCCCTTGTATGCTTGAGATGAAATGAAATGAAATGAATTGTGGCTTTTCAAAAATGTTTTCAAAAGAGATATAAACTGACTCTATATGCATGAAATGAACATAGGTAAAAAGTAGCAAGATCACATCACAAGAAACGTTTTCTCACTAAATGAACAGTGATCGTTTCAGACAAATGTAGCTTTTTGTTCACAATCACCAGTATGCTGATATACTGACCCACCATCAGTATGCATGCAGGTGCAATATGCATCGAGAAGGATAGTCCGAAGCGATAGCCCGAGCCTCATCCTCAGGAGCAAGAAATCAGAATAGATGCCAAGAGAAGGACATCTGTTGCCAAGAGTTGGTTTTATATATAAAGGGATGTAATGTATGGGAGCGGAATCATTATAATCTGTAAAGTCCTGAGAGAATGTAAGCATTGTATCAGAGAGAATTGAGAGCTTGTAATCTGTTCAAAGAATATCAATAAAGAGAATTGTTCTTGTTACCATTATGTTCAACTCATATATCTGTAAAATATTCGCTGTAGTTTCAAATATCTGCAATATGTTCCGCTGCGTATTGTCTACCTAGTCTATCTTGTCTTGTTACATGTCTTGGCTTTGTGCAAGCGCAACTTAGGCTTGTACGACATCACGTCCAAGCGAGGACGAATGGTCTCACAGAGTCCGAAGCGAGTACAAAAGGACTCTACGGGATCGGAACATGACAGAATGGTATCAGAGCAACACGATCCTCTGGCCAATTTTGAGATGTTCTCCTGATTGGAAATTTTCTTGCCTGCTTGATATCAGCGATGAGATGAACGTTCCATACAATAAGTCCGTAAATATTTTTATGATGCCGGCATATGTTTTATCGATTTGATTGATTGAGATTGAAATGCTTTATTGAACAAGATTTTTGATATGATCTGAATTGAGTTTCATGGATTGATGATGGCGAAGGATAAGGACTATCGCTGCAATGGATATCGTAAATTTTTTCTTAAGTTTCAAGGACGAAACTTTTTCTCGGTGGATAATTATGTAGTGCTCCGCTCCGCGAAGGCACTAGATAAACAGAGAGATCGGATTGCTGGCTCTGAAACAGAAGACGATTGATCTGGGTGAGTGGACAAAGTCTCATTTTATGATTCGCTTACGCCTAATAAGAATCTGAGTTTTTGATTGAATGCTATTGCTAATAACAAGATTGTAATCATTGAGTATGCTTATAAGAGAATCCACATGCTGCCATGCTAAGAACAAGAAAAGAGATAACATGTATGCTAAAAAGAATTGTTGCCTTCTAATAAGAAATGAACTGATGCATGTATGCTAAAAAAATATTGTTGTCTGATAAAAAGAAATGAATATTTGCTATGCTAAATCAAATGAGATGTTGTCATGCTAATATAGATCTTTGTTCTGAATATGACTCATTGTTATGCTTGATAAGAAAAGAGAGAAGTTGTTGGCTATGTGATCCGAAAAGAAGAAAGGCACGAAATAAACGTGTCGTACATCTGTTAAGGCACGAAATGAACGTGTCCTATATTTGCTAAGGCACAAAATGAACGTGTCGTGTATCTGCTAAGGCACAAAATGAACGTGTCGCATATCTGAAAGATCCGATCAAAATCTGTTTCATCTGATAGAAATGATAGAACATGCATTGGTCTCGGACAACTTGTGCACAAGTAAAATTTGTCTCTCGGGTGGTATCTGGGGGCGCCTGGAACCACTAGGCCTAGGAGAGATTAAGAGCACCCTGAGGTAAAAGAGACCTCATGTTAAAAGGGTAGCCGATATCTGAGTCCTTAGCGACGAGCTGAACCAAAGAGTCACATCGGCTAATCATGAGAATCCCCATGGACCATCATATAGATAAGTGTTGATTGGTGCAAAGCTGAATCGGAGAGTCACAGCTGCCAATCGAGTCTGCATGTGTCAAGAATGTTTTGCTAAGAGCTAACGATGCAGAGACGAACAGGAAATAAGAATGTTGGTTATGTTATGTTTATGCTAATCCTTGTCTTATGCAGGGATGGACCGTCGGCTATGGTAAGAATCACTGAAAAAGTGATACATTCGTTGCTAAGTTTCCTGAATATGAGTTGCTTAAAGAATAAATTGTTGCCAAGAATTGATATGTTCCGTCCAAAGAAGTTATGATAAGCATGCTTGTAATCTGCCTGAGAATGTCTTGAATAAGAGAAAAGAATGTTAATGCTATTGTCCCTAATGAAATGATATGGTTCATTTCAAGCACGATGACTATTCATTACATGTGCAGTGCGCAACGTATTTCCCCTTGTATGCTTGAGATGAAATGAAATGAAATGAATTGTGACTTTTCAAAGATGTTTTCAAAAGAGATGTAAACTGACTCTGTATGCATGAAATAAACATAGGTAAAAAGTAGCAATATCACATCACAAGAAACGTTTTCTCACTAAATGAACAGTGATTGTTTCAGACAAATGTAACTCTCTGTCCACAATCACCAGTATGCTGATATACTGACCCACCATCAGTCTGCATGCAGGTACAATATGCATCGAGAAGGATAGTCCGAAGCGATAGCCCGAGCCTCATCCTCAGGAACCAGAAATCAGAAGAGATGCCAAGAGAAGGACATTTGTTACCAAGAGTTGGTTTTGTATATAAAGGGGTGTAATGTATGGAAACGGAATCATTATAATCTGTAAAGTCCTGAGAGAATGTAAGCATTGTATCAGAGAGAATTAAGAGCTTGTAATCTGTTCAAAGAATATCAATAAAGAGAATTATTTTTGTTACCATTATGTTCAACTCATATATCTGCAAAATGTCCGTTGTTTCAAATATCTGCAATATGTTCCGCTGCGTATTGTCTACCTTGTCTATCTTGTCTTGTTACAGGTCTTGGCTTTGTGCAAGCGCAACTTAGGCTTGCACGGCATCACGTTCAAGCGAGAACGAATGGTCTCACAGAGTCCGAAGCGAGAACGAAAGGACTCTACGGAATCGGGACGTGACACCAGCTGTCAACATATGCCAACTCTCCATGCTGATGCCAAGATCCTAGGCAGGAGACCTATGACAGAGAGGGCCTTGTCATAAAAACATAGAACACAATCGGAGGGTAGGTACATTTGTGTATTTTGTCGTGCAGTTTAAGCTCATGCAACAAAGTTGAGTTCTCCAAGTTCCCCTAAACTAGAATATATGTTAAAAAAAGAGGTAATTTAATATGATTTTCTATAGGGAACTGCATTCATTTTTACTCCACAAGCAAAAGAGCACAAAAGAAATGACAATCCCAAGAGGTTTATATATCACTCATGAATTTATACTATTTTTCCTTCGATCCATTAATCTAAAACTATCAATAAATGCAACTTTCATTCCTGATAAGTATATATCTATCATTATTTCATTCCATTACTTACCATTTCCCCTATAACCATATGATCACTTTGGCAAAGTAATAACGGAAACCTATACGAAGTATAACAGAATAACAAGGTTACCAGATGCTAATAATATTATTATTTCCATTGTTGTTAAAATTATTCATTATCATCAATATATGAATATATTTTCTTTCTTATTGTGTTTATGATTTTTTTATATTATAAGTTTCTGAAAAGGTGGGTTGTAAGTCTCACAAACTATATTTTCTTTCTATAAGTTTCTAAAACAGGGACAAGACTTAATTTACCTTTTAAGGAAGAAGCCAGATTATCATTAGAATTTTCATACGCCACAATGACACAAAAGAACTCCATTGAGCCATTAGATCAATGTTTTGCTCTATAACATGACATTGAGGGCATCACTTGCCGCGATAGCAGGGCTGGTGCTTGTCCTAAGAGGTTGTGGGTTGTAAGTCTCACAAACAACCTCTCCATAAAAGGCCCTCCAAATCCTGCATTAGCGGAAACTCATGGCACTAGGAAACCCCTTATACTCCACAACAAGGAACATTGGGAACTATGAGCAATCAATCAGTCTCAAGCAAAAAGGTGTTTTAAACATATGTGCATCAAGTATCGGAAAGTACTGGAATATCCAACCATATCCGACTAGGATGCAGGAACATTCCAAGATTGGCTGTGTCCGTGTCAGAGACACAAAAAACACATGGACACACAATAACCAATGTTTGTGGAAGTGTCGTGTTGCTGTGTCCATGCGATGTAGGTATCCAATATAAGCTTCTGTTATATCTTTTTTTAAGGAAATATATTCTAGAATTAGAAAAAACTTTCCTGTTCATAAGATATTAAACAAGAACAAAGTTCAGCTTATTTACTTCACAATTCCTTCTTAGTAGGGAAAGATACTCATAAGGTAGTTGATAGAATATATAAAATGATATTAGAATTCCTTTTTAGGGTTAGCTATTAAGATTTGTTCTCAGGCATCCAATACAAGCCAGTCAAAATTTCAGATTAGTGCCTTGATCTGGCTGTTAATGAAGAAAATTCATCATACCAAACTAGAATCTCAAATGTGAAAGGTGGAACAGAAATATTTACAACAGTGAATTAGTAGCCAATTATCTCAAGAATTAAGGAGAAAGGAAGTAGATAAGCTTCATCTTGGAATATCAACAGCAAAACAAAACAAAAAAAATTGAGATAACCCACCTCTGAGCATGTCCCAAATTCACCAATTTCATTTTGACCTGCATAAACCATTCTTGAGATCACTTGAAAATATAAAGCATAATAAACATATAAAGGAATTAGCAACTCTTATATTGACGTCGTAGAAAAAGATGTAGGTTGGAACATGAGAGGCTGAGAATAGAAGATAGATCATTGCATGCAACTTTCACAAGTGGAGAAGAATAAAAAGAAGAGTGAAACTGGAACCAATGAGAAGAGGAAAGTGAAACAGGGAGAGAAAGCAATCATGCATGCTCCTACCCTCCCTTTATGTATATATACACATACATACATGCATGTTCATGTAGTTAGTATGTAGTAGGCCATGGTACATATACTACTAGCCCATTCAGGCATGAGCTCGTAATTCGCCCATAATAGAATAATTGACCAATCTGGTGTCTAATTCGGTAACAGACGTGAAAAAAAAGTCATCTTCTTTGAATTTTCCATTATTTCTTTCCTTCTACCACCAACACCGTTATCTTTTGTTCACTCTCGACCACCGTGTTAGAGAAATCAATGTTGTAGCCTATTGGTTTATCTGGTTGAAACTTGTTTATGTACTATCCAACTCTACTATATTTAATTTAAAGAGAGGATTCAAATTGAGATATTATTCTTTTCTACAACAATAACAAAGCAAGGTTCACACTATCGGTGTTGGAATCGGTTCTTGACCCTTCTTACGAGTATCGGTATCACGAGTTTCGGTAGTATAGGATCGGATATCCAGAGTTCCATTTCGGGAAGATAATGAATAAAAGGAAATTCTTTAAGAAGAAAAAAAAAAAAAAAAAGGGATACGTTTAGGCATATTTTTACGGATTATTTGTAGTTTCCCCTTATTTTTTAGTTAAATATATGCAACATTGTTGAATTATTCACCCACAATAAATATTGTGCTTATTTTTACTTGCTTTTAGATAAAGTACTCCCTCAATAGAGAGTTTTGAATGGAATAATGTTAAGATATATAAACATTGTGAATTATAGTATAAAACCTCGACAAAATAATAGTGTTTACATTGTGTTAATAAGGAATTTTATTGACACATTATAGCATGTGATCTTCGGCATGATTGAATCATGGTGTCGACATCATCTTTGTCATACTTCTCTTTTTTTGAAGTTATTTCTTTGTTGATTTGCCGACAAAAAGCCACAATTTCGATATCGACCAATTTCAACAGAAGTGAGTATCGGATCGGACATGCTAAAAACGAAATGATATGGCTGATATGCATTGTTATTGGCCGATACTACTATCTTTGCAACAAATCCTCGGATGTTTGAATCCTTGCCTTCCATTCAGGTTTGCTAAGGTCCATGTCCTCTGTAATACTAACAAAACCATGTCCTTCTTTAAAACTTCAATCTATGTTCACTTCGGCCGACCTCTAATCCTACTGGCTCCTTTTCTACTACCTAATCCATATCAGTGTTCTAAATGGCGGCCGCCTAGGCGACGCCTAGGCGGTAGGCGGTCCCCCCCACCGTTTTTCGGTAGGCGGTGGAGTAGGCGGCCAACGGAGGCTGGCAGCATAGGCGGAGGTGAGGCGGCGTAGGCGGACGCCTAGGCGGAGCAATATCTAACAAAATATTTTGGCAAAAAAGATTTTGTAAGCATTATGGGCCTATGGTTCATTTTTACAAAACTAAAACTTTACAAAACCTTTGTTCTACAACTTAGTTATGCATGGACACCCTTAAAATATGCATACTATGCAAAAAAAACAATGGTAAAATAGTACAAAATGTTAAAATGTATCGACCCCTAGGCCGCCTAGGCGGTAGGCGCTCGCCTAGGCGGTAGGCGGACTCTCTCCGCCACACACCCCCTACCGCCGTTTAGAACCTTGATCATATATTATTCATTTGTCTCAAAAGAAACATTCTACATAAGTATGGGCATCCCTAGTCCTGGACCTTCTTCTCTGTCTCACTTCACCTCTATCCCATCCCAAAACCCTCCTCTAACACGCCCAACAACCCCTTCCCACCCACCTACATGACCCCCTTTCATCCTCCTACTGTCATCCTTACCTTCTCCATTCTCCCTCCCCAAAAAGAATCAAGCCCCTTGCCACTCTCTCTCATTGTTACCTACTCTAATTCTCTCTCGAGTCCGACAAAGTTATCCCTGCCACTGTACAATCCACCTTCTAACTCCCATCACCCCCCTCCAAACCTAGCTCCTACACGTCTCTTGGCCACCTCAGATCCAATCCCAATAGTCAACCTCCTTTAACCCATCTCTTGACCCTCTTCCACAAATATGCTCCTGATTCATATATCTGATTCTATAATACTACAGAAACATTGTACAGATTTTGAACCATCTTTTAAACTAATAGCTAATAGTTAGTAAGTTATAAATTGCATTTCTTACATGACATCACCTTGGGATCCTGCATTGCTATTCTGGTTCTCTCCCGAATCCTTTGAACAGTTTCTGTAGCAAATTCAATGTTTAATAATTACGTAATAAAAATATAAAGAAATACTGAAGAAATGAAGAGGGGCCAAGAGACAGTATAGGATTTCGTACCTGCACTGTGTTTCCTGCCCTTATTCCATGGAACATTTCCCTTGTTTTTTTGAAATCTTCATTCTTCGTAACCTTTCTTTCTCATCCAGTTCAGAAGAATCATCATTTGAAGGTAGAATACCTTGATCCTCCGAATTAGGATTAAATTGCCAGTCGGAATCACATCCGTTATCGTTCTCACTGGGTATCCAGCATTTTGGTTCAACAGTTGCAACTGCCTTAATAGAATGTGCATGTTGCTTCTTAGGAGACCATTCTTTAAAAATTGATGTTCTAGGAATTTGAATGTAGCCTTTCCATTCAAGGCTGAAGGTTTTTCCTTTAATAACTGGCTTCCTCTGTGCGACCTTCCCATTACATATTTCAATCCTAGCGGCACATATATGACTATGGACGGAGCGACGAGAAATAACAATATCTGCTCCAAAAATAACACGATACTTATAACTTGAGAAGCGAGATTCAAAGAGTTTTTGGAATAGAATTTGAGAGCTGTCTGCTAATGATAACATTTGTTGGTGAAAATTTGCCAGCCACTTGCTACATGACATGGTACAAATAGAATAACATTTTCATGAGTCAACAATTTCCTTTCTAAAACAAGGTAAGACCTAGTTTCAATCCTAAAACATGAACATCAAACTACTGCATACTAAATTATAACACCAAAATTAATCTACCGCATATGAAATGACAAAAAACCATCCATGTAAAGATACAAAAACAAGTACAAATGTTACTACGAAAATTGACATGCATGTGAGGATATTATTTAGACATTGAATTTATCAGCACTACAGGGTTTTGATTGCAGGAGTCACCTTTCCTTGTCAATATTCCAGACCATAATGTGCAATTACAACACACACAACAACAACGTCTTTATCTGAAATTTTAAGGTATGTTATTTGAATCCTCTTTTTCCATTCAGCTTCGCTGATGGCCTGTCCCTGGACAAATCTTTACAAACTCAATTCAAGTTCGCTCAGGGTCCTAGGCCTATCCCTAGTTCTAGAATCTACTTTGACTAATACGTTAAGTGCTATACCTAACCGGTGCATCTATTGGTGCATGTTACACATGATCAAACCAAAGTACCTGAGACGATTTTCCCCATCTTATCTTCAATTGGCACCTCCAACTTCCTATGAGTAGACACTCATTTCTTATCCTACCTTTTTGATGTACTGCACTCATCCATCTTGTCGCCCTTGTTAGCACTGATGGTCTTTCAAGTGTCTTATACAATTTTCCTTTCAACTTCTCCATCTCGACCAATATGTTTTAATTATATGAACAACAGCCTCCATCTTGGTCATGATGAATGATTGATCCTAAATAACGAAAAGTATCCCGTATCTTTTATCCATCAAGATGTACTCATTTATTTGCGAGTCTTGGGAGAAGTTAAATTTCATCTACTCTGTTTCTGTGTGTTTCGGTGTACTGATTTTAAAACGTTTAAATTCCAAAGTTTTATCTCCATAGTTCTACTGTGAATCCAATCCTTCCCTACTGCAAGGCATGGTAGTAAAGCGTGCCTCGCACCCCACCAGACGAGGCGTCTTTCAGCAAGGTGCAACCAGGAAAGGCGCGCATTATGTTTTGTTTTGTTTTTAAAAAAATTGAGGTGAGTCCTTACCTCATACAAGTGGGGGTGGTACTCATTTCCATGGTTGCCAAAGTTGGCTATAGTCAGAACTGAAAAGGCTAAAATTTGCCAAAAGTGTACGAAGAAAAACACAAAATTCGTGTTGTATTGCAGCTATGCTAGTTCACTTGGTTATGTCTTAACATATTTTTGTTAGTTTTAATATATTATTTGGTTTTTATTTCTTATAATACTAATCTATTTATTATGTATATTTTTAATATATTTTTTACTTTTGCGCCTCGCTTCGCGCAGAGCGCGCCTTAGTGGTTTGCGCCTCGGACAATACGATCCTTACGCCTCGAGTGCGCCTTGCGCCTTTGACTACCTCGTTGCAAGACAACAAACTTCCCTTCCCCGTTAACCAAAATATCTAAAACTGGGAGAAGGGAAAAAAAAATTCCGAAATCATAACTTCTAGAAACCTAAAAGAGAGTTAAAGTCTCTATCAATGCACCAAAACTCTGGGTCTGCTTGGCAATTGTAGGGTAGCGGTTATGAGGTATTTTTAGAGTACGAGTATGAGCGGTTATTAGAGGTCCGGTTTTGGGTGGTTTTATGTAGCGGCTTTTAAACCAGTTAATCAATGCTTGAAAATTCGCTAAAGAGCGGTTCTAAAAAATTTACACGAAATATTATTTTCACAAAAAAATATTTTTCAAACACAACAAACACCCAAATTAAGTTTTCGATAGAAACTTTTTAAATTTTCATGGAATTGTTTTCCTAGAAAATAATTCCATGGAATTAATTTCTTTTCCACATATTTTCCACCTTGCAATCAAAGACATCCAACCCAAATCGTGAAACCACATAAAGAAATTGGAACGCATCTTAAAGGAATTTATAAAAAGGAGCAGAGAGAGAGAGGTGACCATTTCCGGCGGGGCGGAACGTGTTGCTCTGTAGAGAGAGCTTCAGTTGGGGATCTCTGTACAAGAAAAGCTCCCTACTTGCCATTCTCTCTCTCTCTCTCTCTCCCCTTCCTTCCTTCTTTACTTCCTGTAGAGAAAGAAGAAGAAGCAGGAGAACTGGTGGTGGCGGCGGTGGTAGTGGCGGCGGTGGTGGTGGTTTGTCCTCCTTCACTCCATCTTCTTTGTGTCGACACACGGGTTGATGCGCCTTATCTCTCGCCGATCAGCACAGCAGCAGCAGCAGCAGCAGAATGTTTTATTGCCAACGCGCACCCAACCCAATCTTTCCAACCTAACGTAGGCCTCCAATTCCTGGGCTCTGACCGGGCTTCGATTCGTTTTGGGCTCTTGCTCGGATTCGGCTTTCCGAATCCAAATGTTCATCCTCTCTCGCGTTTTGGGCTTCGATTCGTTTTTGGGCTTCGACTACGTTAGGAACTGATGCAACAATAATTGCACCAACCGCAACCCAAATGTTGATCCCTCTCTCGGATCTGTCCTCAATTGAAGTTTGACGCGACAGCCCTCCGACTTCTGCTCCTTCAGTGTTTGGATATCTCATTTTTTGATTTAGATTTATCTGTTTTAAATCTAATCCGACGGAGGAGATAGAGATGATAATGGGAAGGACAAAATAGTTTTTTTTACAGTAATATATATATAGAGAGAGAGAATAAGGGAGGTGAGGTACCACCCACCGTGAGATGGCACCATGTCACCCCATGCTATTATCATGTACTTTAGTGCATGATGATAGCATTGGGAGGTGACATGTAGCCACCTCCAGGGTGGCACCTCACCTCCTCATCCTCTATATATATATATATATATATATTATATATTATATATATATATATATCTATATATATATATATATATATATATATGTTAGTCCCGGGGCTTGATCAAAGATGGTAAAACAGATGCAACAAAGATCTACGAAGATACAAATACCAAATAACCGATTACAATATGGAGGAGGAAAATAGAGAAGAGAATATCTCTCGTTCTTCCTTGCAAACGTGTTGCAATTGGGACAGAACGAGTTACAATAATCTAGAGAGAGATGAGAAGAAGAACAATGCTGGGGTGTCAAAACCGTTGCTCAAAGCAATTCGCCCCACACGATCTGCTTCCAGGAACCAGCAAGTTTGAAGAACTTGTGGAACGCTCGAAGTCACCTCTGTTCTGACTCCTCGGATGGACTTGCAATGGCGGCAGCAACTCTCTCTCTCTCTCTCTTTCTCCTTTTCTGACTTATATTTTCGTAGTACCACAAAGGAGGCCAGAAGAGAGTATTTATAGAGAGAGGGTGGAAACCCTAGCCGCCTCTTCAGTTATGGAAAGATTGAATCAAATCTCAAAAAGATAGCAACGAGATTTAATTCAAATCCCACAAAGATAGCAACGAAATTAATTCAAATCCGCATATGAGCCGCATGCCGCATAAGACCGCATGGCCGCATATGAGCCGCATAAAGACCGCATGACTGCTGACGTGCTAAGTGCTAAGTGCGCCAACAAAATGCCACATTACGCCTCATGAGCCCATGAGCCCGAGTCCGAGTCCAAGTCCGAGTCGCTAAGTCCCTTTGGGGCTTAGCTCCAAATGGAATTAATCTAAGAGAATGACAAAAGCATTAATGCTTAATCCTTGGAGCCTTATTCTTACCTCCTAGTAAAATCACCCACATGGTTTCCTCCTTAGGGTCACCACCCCATGTGCATCTCTCAACAACACACCCAAGTATATATGTTGAGATAACTCATGGTGCATTTCCGATGTGGGACTAAAATTTTACAAGACATGTTGAGAGCAAGCTCTCTCCATGTAAAGAAAGCACCAACAATCCTCCACATATCACAACATATATATATGTGTCCAGGGTTTAGCGTTCCCCACAGTAATTGTCCATTTTGCATTAGGATAGATGTCGCTGACGACTTGAATCTTCCCGCATGGGTTAAATAACAATGTGATACAAGAATGGACTACGCCTTGAATTCTATACCACAATTGTAATTCTTCACACTCACAAAGTGTAGTTACGTGTGCTTCTGGCTGCACATTAAAGGCCCTGTGCCAGCCTTTCAGTGTATAATTTTGGGCGTCTACAAGTTTACCCTCAAGAGACGGCCTGATATCTCTTTCCATACACTATAGGTGAGTTCTTTATTAAAAAGATATGGCATGAAGCCTTGCGCTTCCTTGCGGTGCTACGCCGCCATGACATGGCCTGAAGCCGAGGCATTACCCCTACCTGGGAACCTCATCGTAGTGTCATACTACTGTAGCATGAGGTCACAAGCCTCTTTGTAGTGCCAAACTACCCAGCATGAAGCCTAAGGCTTCCTTGCGGTGTTACGTCGCAACGACATGGCTTGCAATGCCGAGGCTTTACCCCTACCTGGGTACCTCATCGTGGTGTCGTGCCACTGTAACATGGGGCCATCCTCCCCTTCGTAGTGCTGTCTACAACTCTTTAATTACGTCATACAGCATTAGGCTACCTGCCTATTTGCGGTGCTACGTCGCTATGACTTGGCTTACAAAGTCGAGGTATTACCCCTACCTGGGAACCTGATGGTAGAGTCATCCCACTGTAGCATGGAGTTTCACTCCTTGTAGTGCTGCTCTACCGTGTTTCCTGTAAAGCACACCAGGCATTCACTCTGCCTGAGAACTTATTAAGGCGTTTAAGCCATCCTTCCACAGGATCTGTTTTTTCTGCAGAAAAATACATAGTAGACAACAGTGGTTATGGGTCCGTATCCCTTCCATGTTCCAGAGAACAAGTACCCACTGTTACCTGATAGTTTCCCAGTCAGTGATCCTCCTTTGAACCAAAAGTTAGATGCCTAGTAGATTTCTCTTTGAACAAATAGCATAAAACTTTATGGTAGGATTACAAAGACACACTATCAGAATGCCTTCAAGCCCATTTTACAAGCTGTGTCATCGACCAACTGGCGCTTGAGGCCCTTTGTGAACGGATCTGCCAAGTTCTCCTGACTCCGAACATCAACCACTGCAATTATACCTCTTTTGATAAGATCGTGTACTGCCCTGTGCTTCAACCGCACAGTCCTCTTCTTCCCATTGAAGAGGTCATTTGATGCTACCGCTGTAGTCGCCTGGTTGTCACAGTATATCGGTATTGCCGGTATCTGAGCCCCAACCACTGGAAGATCATACATGAGCTCCCGAAGCCATTCTGCTTTATCTGCTGCAGTTTCAAGTGCATAGAATTCAGATTCCATGGAAGAATGAGAGAGTATAGTCTGCTTATTCGACTTCCACGATATAGCAGCTCCACCCAAGGAAAAGACATATCCACCTGTGGATCTCTCGCTTTCCACCTCTGAACACCAACTAACATCACTGAAGCCTTCTACTACTGTCGGATACCCGTTGTAGTGCAGTGCATATGTCTGAGTCTTCTTGAGATATCTCATCACCCGCTTCACAGCTTTCCAGTGCTCAACCCCTGGGTTGCTTGTGAACCGACTCAGCATTTCCACGACGAAAGCTATGTCAGGCCTTGTGGCAGTGGTTGCGTACATCAAACTTCCGATAACGCTAGAATACTCCAGCTGCCTGACGCTTTCCCTTGAATTTGGCTTCAGCTTCTGATCACACCTGTATGGCGTATCGATCCCTGGAAGATCCTTATACCCACAGCGTGTGAGCATCTTCTCAACGTAGTGAGATTGTGACAGCGCTACTCCAGTGTCTGTCCGGATGATCTTTATGCACAAGATGACATCTGCATCCCCCAAGTCCTTCATACTGAACTTGGTTGAAAGGAACTTCTTTGTCTCTGTGACACAGCCTATATCCGTACCTAGGATTAGCATGTCGTCCACGTATAGACAAACGATGACTCCTCTTCCATCAGCGAACTTTGTGTAAACACATTTGTCCGTCTCGCTGACTCTGTAGCCGTTTGACCTAATAACTTTGTCAAACTTCTCATGCCACATCTTGGGAGCTTGCTTCAAACCATACAATGATTTCACCAACTTGCAGACTTTGTCTTCAAGACCTTTGACGACAAATCTATCTGGCTGTTGCATGTAAATCTTTTCGGTCAGCTCTCCATTCAGGAATGTTGTCTTTACATCCATCTGATGTATCACCAACTTATGTATAGCTGCTAGAGCGATTAACATCCTGATGGTGGTCATCCGAGCTACTGGAGCGTACGTGTCAAAGTAGTCTATCCCCTGTTTCTGAGAAAATCCCTTGGCTACCAGCCTGGCCTTGAACTTTTCAATAGTACCATCTGCCTTCATCTTCTTCTTGAAGATCCATTTACATCCGATAGGCTTTTCTCCTTCAGGTAGATCTACCAACACCCATGTGTTATTGGAGGTGATAGAGTCAAACTCGTCATTCACTGCCTCCTTCCAGAAGATAACATCTCTGGTCTTCATCGCCTCATCATTGGTAAGCGGATCTGCTTCCACATGATAGGTGACAAGTCATCTCCGAAGTCTTTCGGTCTCCTCGCTCGCTTAGCTGACGGCTCTGCGAGTTCTGGTACAAGAGTTGTTTCATCAACAACAGTTTCTTCTTGGACTACTGGCCCGTATGAGATTTCAGTCTCATTTGCACCTATATCATTTTTCGGAATGTCCGAAAGAACAATATTTTTGTCTTTTGCAAACTTGTCTTCAAAGTATTCAGCATCGCGAGATTCGATGATATGATTTGACTCAATATCAAGGAATCTCCTAGCATCACTCTTCTCGGCATACCCCAAGAAGATCGCCTTCGTAGTCCTTGTTCCTAGCTTCTGAATCTTCAGATCTGGGAGCTTCACATACGCCAGACACCCCCACACTCGAATGACATTCAAGTTTGGTCTGACTTTGAACCAGAGTTCATGAGGAGTTACGTCTGAAGTTGCATATGGCACTCTATTTAGAATAAAAGTGGCCGTCAATGCAGCTTCTCTCCATTAGCATTTAGGAAGACCCGCGGTTAGCAGCATTGAGTTCATCATTTCTGTCAACGTTCTGTTCTTCCTCTCCGCTACTCCATTGGATTGAGGAGAATATGGAACAGTAGTCTTGCATATGATTCCATGTTCTTTACAGAACGATACGAATTCATGAGACCTGTACTCCCCACATCGATTACTTCTTAACCTCTTGAGTTGTTGTCCAGTCTGCCGTTCAGCTTCGGCCCTGAACTCTCTGAACTTCTCGAAGGCTTCGTCTTTAGACTTGAGCAAGTAGACGAACGCGTATTTTGAGAAGTCGTCGATGAAGGTTATGAAATACTTCATCCCGGCCTTCGTGGAGAAATGTTTGAAGTCACAGATATCGGAGTGCACAAACTCCAGAAGATCTGTGCTTCGATAGACCCGATGAAAGGGTTTCCTTGTGATCTTCGTCTGAGCACACACTTCACACTTCTCCACCTTACCCCCATATTTGGAGATAAGTACCCTAGACTAGACATTTTGTTAATTCTTTTACAATGAACATGTCCTAGTCTATTATGCCACAACTCAAGAGAATAATCGGAAAATGCAACTGCATTAATGTCTTCAAACTGGTTGACAAGCTAAATTTTAAACATTCCTTCGGTTTGATAAACCTTCCCGAAGTATGTTCCTTTCTTGGACATCACCATCTGACCAGCATTGATGTCCATCCTCAAGCCTGCGTTGCAAAGCAGGCTCCCAGAGATCAGGTTCTTCGCAATCGCCGGAACATGCTTCACACCTTGAAGCGTCAGAGTGTTCCCAGAAGTGAGTTTCAGTTCCACGATCCCGATCCCCAGAACTTCAGCTTGGGCCTGGTTCGCCATGACAACCTTCTCAGATATCGGCTGGTACGTGACGAACTATTCCTTGCCAGAACAGACATGGCAAGTCGCACCAGTGTCTATCCACCAGTCAGAGTCAACCCCCACAGTTGTGACCTGTCCGATCATAGCAACAATGTTAGAAACCAATGAAACCTTATTAGGCTCACCTTTCTCTGATTGTTTAGGCTTAGATCTGCATTCACTCTTGTAGTGGTCTTTCTTGCCACAATTGTAACAAGTCACGTGGGACTTAGTCTTCTGTTGCTTGAAAGAAGGACCCTTCACTTTTAGATTAGTGAAGTCCTTCTTCTTGGGATGAGAAGCCGCCTGCTTCCCCTTGGGATCTCTCGTCTGCACAAGATTGGCTTTAGCCAACTGTTTGGACAGAGTGTCCACCTTCTGTTGGGAACGCATCTCGTCCTCAACATGGATCTCTTGAAGTAGATCTCCCAAGCTAATGTCTAGCTTCTTTCTGTGCATCCTTGCATAGAAGGTACTCCATCCAGCAGAAAGTTTTGAGACGATCCCTCCGACGACAAACTTGTCGGGAAGGGGCATCTCTTCGTCTTCCAGTTTCTGACGCAGCTTCAGAAATTCCTTCACCTGTGGCAGCATGGACTTTTCGTCCTCAAAGAGCAATTTGTGATATTTTTCAACCACAAACATTTTGCTCCTGTTCTTGTCTTCTTCATACAGATTTTCCACAGACTCCCATATGTCTCTGGCAAGTTCCTTCTTTGAGTAGGATTTTGCCAGGAAATCTTCCATAGCATTCAGGATGAGAAGCCTGCAGATGTTATTTTTCCTTCTCCACTTGGCCTGGAGTTTGGTAGCCGCGTTGATTGCGGCAGTAGATCCAGTGTCTGGAACAGAGGGTTCTTTCTCCAACAGAACATGATCAACGTCTTTTAGTTGAAGAGTTAGGTAAACATTTCTCTTCCAAACTTGATAGTGCTCTCCATCGAACTTTTCCAACTTGCAGAAGTCTGATTGGAGGAGCGAAGCATTAATATTTTCCATCTACACGGATCTTGCTTTGAGATTGTTAGTCCCGGGGCTTGATCAAAGATGGTAAAACAGATGCAACAAAGATCTACGAAGATACAAATACCAAATAACCCGATTATAATATGGAGGAGAAAAATAGAGAAGAGAAGATCTCTCGTTCTTCCTTGCAAACGTGTTGCAATTGGGACTGAACGAGTTACAATAATCTAGAGAGAGATGAGAAGAAGAACAATGCTGGGGTGTCAAAACACCGTTGCTCAAAGCAAGATTCGCCCCACACGATCTGCTTCCAGGAACCAGCAAGTTTGAAGAACTTGTGGAACGCTCGAAGTCACCTCTGTTCTGACTCCTCGGATGGACTTGCAATGGCGGCAGCAACTCTCTCTCTTTTTCTCCTTTTCTGACTTATATTTTCGTAGTACCACAAAGGAGGCCAGAAGAGAGTATTTATAGAGAGAGGGTGGAAACCCTAGTCGCCTCTTCAGTTATGGAAAGATTGAATCAAATTTCAAAAAGATAGCAACGAGATTTAATTCAAATCCCACAAAGATAGCAACGAAATTAATTCAAATCCCACAAAGATAGGATCTGAATTAATCGCATTGATTCAGCCTTTCTATAACTGACTTGTAATCTGCACAGTCAGCGGAGCCCTCCATGCGGCAGTAGCATTTGTCACGCCCCAGTACCAAAATACGGAGACGGACTAGGCCAGCTACTCCATATGAGGTACGTAACGTCATACGGCGATCGTGGCTGTCGAGAGACTAGGGGGTATCAATCAAATCACATCAGCAAATAAATGAACATTGAAGATAAAGCAGTAAGGCGTCCCCGACGCTTCATCAAAATGATCATGAGAGACTAACTTTATAATTTAGCTATCTCAGAGAGTCAGGAGTACAAAATTATACACAGCTGCAGTCTGTTTAATTATAATTATGTACTGACACAAAATATCAAGTAATCCGGCTAACAGGTGCCGGTGGCTAAATGCCGCACAAAAATATAAGCAGGAGTGGTGGAGAAGAAACCCACTCGAGTCCCCGAACCGCCATGCTCCTAGTATGCACCATAGATGTCAGGGAGGAAGATCGTGTCCTCTGGCTCTGCTACGAGATCTGGCCAAACAAAACCAGCGGGGTCAGCCCCGAATAGCAAGTACCGCCAAAGGGGCACAAGAGTTAAGATTAAAAACCCAGTTAAAAGAATGATTGATAATAATAATGCTCATGCTACTATTATAGGGTAGCGCAACATCCTCGAACCCATGTGGCACCCTTACAACCAAACAAGGACAAAAGGTGCCGCATGGAGTTGGGACGTGTCGTACTCTATAACTTTCACATAAGTTAAAGGGTATAAACTATAAAATCTCCTGATCGTGACTTCGGTCGATAGCCTATCATAGCACAATAACCAACACAACAATCAAACAAGAACATGGGTTGGATCATGTACCATGATAGACCATGTTCCTCAGTCATTCACAGAAGTAGCACTTCACAACCAGAATAAGTCTTCCGTTCATAACTTCGGTCCACAGCCTGTCATAGTACGATAACCAATCCAACAATCAAACAAGAACATGGGTTGGATCACGTACCATGACAGTCCGCTTCCCTCAGTTATTCACGGAAGGTAAGTAGGATACAAGCAAGTTATTTTCGCGGCCAATCAAGTCTACGAGTTTCTAGTGGGATGAGGTTATCCTCGCATCATGTTATTAGAAATCCTCAGATCGCATCTTTCCAGCAAGGCTAGCCAACCCAGGGGTTCGCGTAGACAGGTGTCATTGAGCACAGGTCCCTCGTAAGGCCACCTTGCCAAGACATATAATATATAGCAGGAATTAATCGGATACAGTCATCCACTCGTTGCGGATGACACAGTATTCGTGGAGACCAGCCGGCGCGTTGGGACAATATCTCAAGGCGGCTGGTGTAACACGATCTCGGGATTTTGCCCTCCCCATGCATCTAGTAAATTTAGTTGCCTAGTTTAACCCTAGGTGAAATCTTGGACTCACATGTTGTGGCTTGCATGATTATCCTCCTAAAAGTCGTACTCAAGTACGAGTACCCCAAAAGAGGATCCATGTCAATCAGTATGTCAACATGTTCTACCCTCCTTGGTGTAATGCATCATTGCAAATATGCCACGTGGAGTTACGAGTCATTTGTCGAGCATGAACGAGAACTGGAACATTTAGGTACAAGTATCAGGTAGGAACACTTTGTTCACCGGGGGCACATTAGTGCTCATATCATGCTCAGGACAAAAGGCGTAAGGATATATAGCATACACAAACATTTACATATATATATATATACAATATAATATATACATATAAAAATATAAGGTATAGGGGAGTCCAGGTCAGAGCGCGCTCAAGTCAGGCTACGCTTAGGTCAGCCTACGCTCAGGTTAGCCTACGCTCAGGTTAGCCTACGCTCAGGTCGGCCTACGCTCAGGTCGGCCAACGCTTAGGTTAGGCTACGCTCAGGTTAGCCTACGCTCAGGTCGACCTACGCTCAGGTTAGGCTACGCTCAGGTTAGCCTACGCTCAGGTCGGCCTACGCTCAGGTCGGCCTACGCTCAGGTTAGGCTATGCTCAGGTCGGCCTATGCTCAGGTTAGGCTACGCTCAGGTCGGCCTACGCTCAGGTTAGGCTACGCTCAGGTTACTCCATACGACTCCTCCTCAAGGCAGCGTATGAGGTCCATACGACTCCTCTTCAAGGCAGCGTATGGGTCCATACGACTCCTCATCAAGGCAGCGTATGAGGTCCATACGACTCCTCATCAAGGTAGCGTATGCAAGACATACGCTTCCAAAAGGCAGCGTATGGGGCAGACTGCGCTGCGCTAAAGGCAGCGTATGCAAGACATACGCTTCCAAAAGGCAGCGTATGGGACAGACTGCGCTGCGCTAAAGAGCGTGCGCAGCTCAGTGGCGCAAGCTAAAAAGCTCACGCGCACTGTTCAATGTCTTCTCCAAAACAGCAAGAACTCCATGGTTTGAACCCAAAGCTTCAAAAGTCCATAACTTGGTCAAAATAAGTCCAAATCCAACTTTTCAAAGGTCAAAATTGGGTAGAACAAAATTCTCTACAACATGGAACCATCAAAACTTGAAAATAATGAAGTTTGCTAGATCAAAACCAAGAAGATCCGAAAATGGTTAAAACTTAGATCTACAAAAATTAAAGCTTCAAAATGGAAAATTTCAAGTTCTAAACTAGTATAGAATGAGGAGAAGAACATATTTTGACAAATAATTTTGTAAGAAAATATCAACAACATTTATGGATCCCTCTTTTGAGCAAGTTGGTACTTGCCTTGGTTGGTGGAGGAAAGTAAATGAGAGGAAATAAATAAGAGAAGAGAGAGAGAGATGAGTTATTATATAGAATCTTGAACCCATGGGTTCATGATGAACCAAATGGTTCATGATGAACCATTGGTGAACCAAGAATAGGTTACCCAAATGAGCCAAAACTGTAGGCCCAAATGCAAAAAATAAATTACGAAATAATATTTTGTCGAATATTTTTGGGAAATGCATGAAGAAATACAGCATATAAATATCGTATAAATACAAAGTAAATACAATTTATCGGTTTACGTATTAAAATACGTATTCCAGGATCGGGGAGTGACAGCATTCCTGGCCGCATGAGCCGCATGGCCTGCATGGCCGGCATAAGTCCGCATGGCCGCATGACTGCTGACGTGCTAAGTGCGCCAACAAAACGCCTCATGAGCCCGAGTCGCTAAGCCCCTTTGGGGCTTAGCTCCAAATGGAATTAATCCAAGAGAATGACAAAAGCATTAATGCTTAATCCTTGGAGCCTTATTCTTACCTCCTAGTAAAATCACCCACATGGTTCCCTCCTTAGGGTCACCACCCCATGTGCATCTCTCAACAATACACCCAAGTATATATGTTGAGATAACTCATGGTGCATTTCCGATGTGGGACTAAAATTTTACAAGGCATGTTGAGAGCAAGCTCTCTCCATGTAAAGAAAGCACCAACATATATATATATATATATATATATATATATATATATATATATATATATATATATATATATATATAAAATAAATGACCTCTAGTCTAGTGGTTAAAAGAGATGCATGCGGCCACAATTACCTTCTTTCAAAATATAAAAATAAATATATTTTTGGTTAATTAGCGTTGGTTGCCAAAAATATTCGAAAACTAATGTGGGGCTAAAGATGTGCATGCAACTTATGGGCGGACCATGAGACGATGCTTGACCATGTTGACCAATTAAAAATATGTTAATAAATAATTTAAACTAGAACTCAAGAAGAATGATAATGTTTCCAGAACCCACAAGTCTAATTAATCTTAAAATATTTGTTAACATATTTTGGATAATCAACACAAGCCAACTGTTATCTCTAAATCCAAATATTAAACTGGGCATCTTAAGTTACCCAAACATTAATATATAAATATTTTCAAAATCCAAAATCTAGGAAACCAAAGGTTTTTTTTTTTACAAAGACCCTTCTTAGAGCATCATTAGTAAGGTCTAGATTTAGAATGTAGGAGCTCATTTTGTAGAATAATAAGTCTTATTTCTAGTTCTAATTTCTACAATTTCGGTCCCAACCCATCCATGGGTCTTAAGGGTTGGGCCTCCCAATTTCTAGATTCTAGATTGTAGAAACTCGTTTTATAGAATAGTAAGACCATCTCCAATGGGGGTTTCTATCTTCCATATTTCTATGGAAGAAATCCATTTTAGAAAAAACTTCTCTCAATCGTGATTTCTATTATCATTTCTATCCTAAGTGGCAATAATGTAGGATGAAAACTTTCTAGGAGGGTTTTTACATGTAGAAACTCTCATAGAAATTCTTCTATCTCTCATGACAATTATTATTGGGTCCCACACCATTAAATTAATTTTTTTACTATGTGACACATAGGATAGAAATGGAGAACCATTGGAGAACATTTTTGTATGTCTACAATTTCTATGTAGAAACTTTTCCAACTAGGATAAAAATCTCCTTAAAGTATAATGCCAAGTAGGATAAGAACTCAATTTTAGAAATTACCATTGGAGATGCTCTAAGTTCCAATTTGGAGCCCAACTTTCTAGATTCTAAACTTTATATATTTTTTCCTACATTAATTTTTGACCACACAATTTTTGGGACCGAAGCTCACTTTGTCATTTCCTACTATTCTCATACAAATCCAACCCATTCTATATTTACCTTTTTTTTGAAATTTTGAACTCCAAATTGCATCGGAGAGTCCCAACTATTAATGATGCTCTTAGTAAACTTTCTAGATCCACCACTGTGAATAAGTCACCATGTACTCCACTAACAAGGTATCTGCATGTGTACGCATAGGCTGTCACAGTTGTATGTAAATAATAGGGTTATTTACACTAACTACCCCTATGTTTTTGATTTATAACACGGGGTACCCCTGATTTAAACTATTTACACTAACTACCCCTCCCTTTAGAAAACGTAGGGGTAGTTAGTGTTATAATTTTTTTATTTTTCCTTAAAGTAGGGGTACCCCGTGTAATAAACCAAAAACATAGGGGTAGTTAGTGTAAATAGTTTAAAAGTAGGGGTACCCCGTGTTATAAATCAAAAACATAGGGGTAGTTAGTGTAAATAACCCTAAATAATAAACATACAAAGCTACAAATTAAACGGGGGATGCTATGACTACAACCAAATCTCTATAACTTACTTACAATTGCCGCATGGCAGCTTCCAATTGGAGGGGGGGGGGGGGGGGGGGGGGGGGGGGGGGAGGGAATGACATGGCGTCCTCCTATTGGCCCCCTCTCTCCCCTCTTAACTCTCTAATTGGAAGGTGCCATGTGGACGTTGTGTGTAGGTTGTAGAAATTTGGTTTGGGTCAAAGCATCACTCAAATTAAAGAGAATATTTTTTGTAGCATATCATAACCGAACGTTACAATTTTTCAAAATTTACTAATACAGGGCTCTCCCGCCATACCGTATGGCATAAATTTGACATGTCCAATTTCTGTTAGACCGTCTGGCAGAAATTATGCAGGAGGAAATCGGGACAGCGGTGGGGTGTATACACGAACACACTTATACATCCATCAAGCCAGCGGATCCCCTGTACAATTTTCGTCAGACGGTCTAGCATAAGATAACCTGTATTGGTAAAATCTTAAAAATTGTAACATTCTCTACAATTTTAGCGAAATTCAGTGTGCTACAAAAAAAAGTTTAAATAGTTGGTGACTTCACATTCGCACCATGGACCATGCAATCATGCATGTACAATCATATTATCAAAAAAGGAGAAAAAGAAAAGGTAATTTTTAAAGGTATTCTATATTTTATTTCAGTGCAGCTGTTAGGATTGTCAACAAAATTAAAATTCTAATATTAAGAAGAACTGCCAACTTCATTGACAGACTATCTTAATATTCAAAAAATTTAGAATTGTCAATTTTATTGGTAATTTTAGGGCTGAACTGTTCTGAAGTAAAATATAGAATATTTTTAGAAATTAACAACAGAAACTACTAAATAGATAGATAGGTAGATGAGGATTCTGACATTGATGAAGAAGCCAAGCAAGCAAGCAGCAGCTGGGAATCTTCCTAAACTAATAACACAGTCAACAACAAGGAGTATGGTTCCCCAGAAAAGCCCTTTTGTTTTTTCCTCGGTCGTCTTCTCCCCGACGCTACGTAATCTGCATCGGTACTTCTGCTGCGACGTCCAATGCCCATGACATGCACCATGTTGGAGAGTGAGGTGGTGAAGTCAGCGTGAATATAGGGCCTGGACAACTACGCGACACCAACAAAAGAACAAGAAACTAAAAAAATCGTACACTAAACAAATTATAATGCTTTGAATATATATATATATATATATATAAAAGTAGTACTACTACAGTTGTAATTGTAAACTTGTAACTATACAAAATTATATAGATATAGATATATAGATGTTTGTGACATACGTACATGCACGGTGATCGAGCTATATATATCTTTGACTTGTGAGTGGTATGTAGAACCCGAAGGCGCCAAACAAGTAGGAGACGTCAAAGAAGATCGACAAGGGCTTTCCCAAAGGACGGACGTCGACGTCACATCGATCATGCACACACACAACTAGGTACCTGCTTAGAGTCTTTCCCATTGGCCTATCCGCACATGCTCTCAACTAAGGGGGGGGGGTTCCATTCAAATCTGAGCTCATTTTAGATGCGATAAACCCATCTTTTATATATATATATATATATATATATATATATATATATTAATTTGGATCTCATATCCTAGTTATCAAAGCTTGAAGTGGAATAAAAGTTTTGTTATAATTTTTTCTTCTTTCAAATTTGTATTATAACAAATGTATAAATTTATAATTTAGTCTCTTACAAAAAAAAAAAGTATATGTACAACTCCCACCATTTTTTAAAAAAATAAGACGCTCTTCTCGGTCTCATCTTACCAGGATTCTATGCCCCTATCTCCGGTAACCATAACGGTCACCGAGTTCGGAAGTAAGTGTGTGTGTCACCGAGTTCGAAAGTAAGTGTGTGTATAATCGCTTTTTGTAAGTGTCCTTACATACGAAGGGAATGATAGGTTGGAACAACTAACATGATTGCCTACAGATGATCCAAACCAGTCTTGGAAGATAGTGGTGACCCGAGTTAACAGGGACGGATCCATAAACTATAGCTAGAGTGGGTTAACATATATTTGGATGGGCTAGAAGTAAGCTAATTCATATATAAAAAAATTAAAAAAATTACATTAAAATATGTTATAAAAAAGGAAAAAAAATTGGTGGGCTCCAGCCCACCCCAACCTATGCTGCATACGCCCCTGCGAGTTAAGGAAACATAAGATCCCATTCACTAGGTATGCATTATGCACAATTCAGGGGCGGATCCAAGGCTGCCTTGGAGTGGGCTGGAGCCCATCCCAAAAAAAAAATTTACATTTTTTTTTTCATATAAATTTTTCTTTATTTTTTATATAGATTTATCTACTTCCAGCCCACCCAAAATTTTGGCAGCCTACCCCAACTATAGTTTCTGGAGTCTACCCCAACTATAGTTTCTAGATCCGTCCATGGCACAATTGATTTTGTTCATTTCTCATGTTAGGTTTTGCACCCTTTTAGCCAAATCCATTTATGACTAAATCGTCCAAAAGGGTTCATAAGAAACCATATGTTTTGTAAGCGAAACCTTCGACTGAGATTGGGAGCAGTGTTTTAAAATTCGGAACGTATCGACCGGTTTAACATGCTAAATTGTGAATCAGTAGCTTTTTTGGACCGGTTTAATATCGATCTATTGTTTCTTTTTTCCAAAATCGGTCAATCCGGTCGATCCGAACGGTCATATCATCGAATCATTTGATCCAGTTGAATTTTGAATCGCCTTTAATCCTAATTTTTGACTTTTATTTTGAACTTTACATACTAACAAAAAAAATAATTCTTGACTAATTCTACTATGATAAATATGCATAACTTCCAAATAGTATAGATATAGTTGTGTATTATCTAATATATCCAATGTAAGAAGGTAAGTCTAATTAGCTGGTTCAACCCAAATTAATTTATTGGTTGGACTAATTTAATTCAGCCCAGTGTTCTCATTGGGACGATATTGAGTCCTGTTTTTAAAATATTCTTTTGGAGAGATCGAACTGATCAGACATGATACTACAAGAATGATGTTTCATGCTGCTATTTGGGAAGAACAAGTTTTCACCAATGTCATGTGGTGAGGTCGGTCCACTGAATAATTTCTTCCCATTTTGGCACACTAATCTGTTGATGGAGAATTTCCAATAGTACAATTTTTTTTCCAGATGTTCGGCGATACGTATGGGACTTTGTGCACGTTATATTGCATGTTTGTGGGACCCACTGTTCAGGGCCGGCCCTAAGCTGATGGAGGTCCGAGGAAAAACTTTCAAAATGGGCCCCCATACATAATGTAAAAAAAGTGTAAATAAAATAAAATTTTGTTGCAGTCAAAATTTGAACAAGGACCTCTTAAATAGAAGTCTAGCATTATAACCACTACACCACAATGCCTTTTGTTAACAATAGTTCCATGTTGGTGTCCCCTTTCGTCAGGGGGTCCTGGACCGTCGTCCGACCTTCCCTGGGCCAGGGCCGTCCATGCCACTGTCCCTCCAACTCCCATCAAATAAATGGAAAAAAATTAATAATACGTTCACATGGCTCGATCTACTAATCTTCCACCACCCAACCATATAGTCTTATACCCCTCTTCCATAACCATAAGAGTCACTCGAGTTTGGTCCAACACTACAATTAGACTGGAGAAATGCATACAAGTATTTATTATGTCTCATGTGAAATTAAGTCCATTCAGAGAACTTGGAGTAACCTAGGATATGCATGCATGGGAATTGGGAGACAGAGATCTTCAAATAATCAAATATGGTTCAATACAATGCTTTTCAATCTCGGCCAACACGTCTTTGTGGTGAACTTTCCCATGGATGGAGAACAATACTCCGTTGCGACCACGCCACCCATGCAGCAACCGCACGAGCGCGCGCACGCACGCACGCGCACACCAGAGTGCGTTGCTCACGGTCTTCCGAGCCGAAGCACACTGCGGGAGTCTCGCGTGCGGTCGTAATATTGCAGGACCCAAAGTTACACAACTACCAACTAGTAAGCATTAATTAACTAAGCCTAGTTAGGAAGTACGTAGATTGTTTGGAAATTCCAAAACAATTGCTTCCCTTCCCTTAAAAAGATTGCATTTAGATCTTTATATTGTCCAGAAAAATATTTGGTCTCGTCGTGACAATTATTTTGAGCTCATGGTTTATGTCTCCATAATCAGGGGCGACCCTGAGTTAATGGAGGTCCTAGACAAATTTTTAAATTGGGACCCATATATAATATAAAAAAATTGAACTAAAAAATGATACAACCAAGGCTTAAACCTAGGACCTCTTATGTACAAGTATAACAAACTACCACTACACCACAAATGTTTTGTGATAAAGGAGGATCATATTATATATTAGTTCTATTTTCAATATAAAATTACTAATATATATATATATACATTTAAATTAATATTTTGGGCCCCCAAATTTCATGGGGCCCTGAGCGGTCGTCCTGGCCGCCCTGGGCCAGGGCCGGCCCTGTCCATAATATTCATAATTTATGTTTAGTTTTAGGATCCGGTATAATATTTAAAATTTGTGTTTAGATCTACATTAATTTTGGACGGCTAGCCTAAGTTAACCATCATAACCAAGGGCAGATCTAGAAGTTTGAAATAGGGTGGAATAGGTTAGGTTGTGGTGCCTGGAACCTGGAGTATGGATAAACTCATATGAAAAAAAAAAAAAATCTATATGTGTATGAAAAAATTAAAAATTCAGGCTTCAGCCCACTTGAGCCCTAAGGTTGCTCCACCTTTGGTGATCAAAATCCTCTTATGGACAATAGGGAGAGACCTAAACACAAATTTCAAACAGTGTACGAGACCCTAAAACTAAATAATCCTATTGCTTATTATTATTTTTATAAATCAATATAAAATATGGTTTGGTAAGTGTAATTTATAAAAAAAATTGTAAAAAATTAGTTCAATTTTGGTGAGAGCGTCGGAAAGCATGGAAGTTATTTTCAAAAGTTGTACACCAACCCCCCAAAACAGTAAATTATATTGCAAAAGGTTGCAATTTTTTTCCCAAGAATATATTAGGTCATCAAAAAATAGGAGGATTAATGTCACCCATAACCAGGGACTGCTCCAGAAAAATTAGCCAATGGCTACTCGCGATACTGTGGACAACCGAAAAGGTCTTGGCAACTTTGCTACTTAATTTAATATAATATCGCTTGAAAACGGTTGAACTGTTTAAATCGTTTGTAAATTCTCTATTATTTAACTAAAAAATTATGGAAGATAATAACTTCCTTTCTTATCTTTCCGCAAAAACTTTCTCTTTTATTCACATATACATAATAAATTTAAATTAAAATATAAAAATATCTATAACAAATTTTAGTTAAAATATAAACATATATATAACAAATCTTAATTCAAATATATTTAGAGTCCGAAATAAAATTAAAAATAATTACTGGTTTAATAATAACTATAACAGTAGAGACTCGTATGTTTACATCATTATTTGTTAAAATTCTAAAAAAATACTCCATAAAATTTATTTATTTTTTGCAAAACAAGCATGCCCGCACGCACTTGCAAGAGGATCCGCCCTTGTCCATAATATTTGGCTGTTCATATACCCAATTTTCTAACTATTTCCGTTCGCAGTATTGCTTGAAAATATGGTGTGATTCCAGTCAGGGTTGATCCATGAAGTTTGATATTAAACTCAGATCATATATAATTTTTAATGTGGAATTGATGTTTGTAACCAACTCTTTTGTTAATCTTGATAACCAATAATCTCCATCTTAGCTCGTATTCGAATAAGTTCGAACGATTAGGAATTTCAACATATTGTCATCTCGATCCATTCAACTATAGAGCTAAACCGACATGTCCATCCACACCATTATTGAATGTCAACAACAAATTTAGCTCCATCTTGGATCTGACAACTATCTAGACCCACCTTTGAAATCAATATGTATACTTCCTCCAATCTTATATAAGTCCGGTCTGTTGCATCCAGACCATCTTATGGCGAACGCTTCTAACTCTATCTTAGAAGCAAACTTTGTGTAATTCCTCCATCCTTACGTCTCTTGTCTGAACCATCCTATGGAGAGAACTCTACCTTAATAGCCAACTTGAATCTGATTAAATGTATCACGAATGTTCAACACAATATCTTTCCTGAATGAACTCACCCAATCGAGTTTGACGTCGAGTCGAAATTTTTGTAAGAAAAAAACTTTTGTACAAGGTTCGAAATGGTGGTTTGGAACAGGATAGACAAATGATCCAGTAGTCAATTTAACTCGCTATGAAAATAAATGTATTTCGATGCCACTTATTAGAAACTAGTGGATAACCCGTGCCATAATGGCACGGACACGAATCCGGCCTTTTCGACGTAGGCGTGCAGGCACCGGGCCAGCGCTAGGGAGTTCCGGACGAAGACGCGGCCTCCGAACCCGGCCTTCTCGATGCAGGCGTGCAGGCACCGGGCCAGCGCCAGGGACCCGAGCCCGGCGGAGGCGGACACGGCAAAGACCACGGTGGCGGTGTTCGGGGCGGCGTGGGGCCTCATGGAGGCGAAGACGCGCAGGGCCGTCGCGGAGCGTCAGAGGGCAGCGAGGCCCGAGACGGCGGCGGTCCAGGAGACAACGTCCCTGTGCGGCATTCCGTCGAACACCCGCAGGACGTGGTCGACGGAGCCGCGTCGGGAGTAGGCAGTGAGTAGGACGGTCTGCACGAAGGGTGTAATGCCCCGCTCCGCACGGTGCATTATGCTGAGTCGTTGACTCGAAGAGTTGCGTTGACCCGATAATGTATCGATGCAAAACGATACGAGAGTTAAGTTGTCCCGAGCAATGCATCAAACTAAGTTGATGCGAAGAGTTGCCTTGCCCCGAAAGAATGCATCGAGTTGAATCGATGCGAAGCGCCGCGTTGCCCCGAAGGATGAGTGCGTTGAATCGGCTCGAAGATTCTAAGAAATCGAATCGACCAAGGCGCAAGTCCAAATCGATGCAAGTATTGATTTTAGTTGGTTTCATGTGCAGGTTATACTTTGACGGAAAAATATTAGAGGTCGATCTTTTGCAATATTTAGTAAGGGGTCCGCGAAATCAAATCGTCGCCTTGCGACGGGCTAAGACTTGGGCATGCTAAGGCGAATTGGGCGTATAACTCAACGAAGCACGAAGTGCTCGAATGGCTAAGTCAGGAGAGTGGCCGTGCAACAAAGTTAGGGAATCGAGCCGCATCGGCTCGACGAAACGACGAAGGTGTATCGACTCAAGGTGGGAGGATTGACTTCTTTTTACTACTTCATTCGATAAGTCAAATATATCATTGTATGCTAAAAGTTAACCTATCGACGCCACGGACGTGGTCCGATCGGAGATAAATCATAGTGTGAGTCAAACACTAAGTTAGAACAATTGAAATGAAACGTGCATCAATATGCACGAGTCGCTATGGAACATTGGATATCGCTAAGGCGAGCGCCTCGGTGCGCAAGCCGCAAGAACATAGGATAACTGTACTCGGCGAGTGCCTTAGTGCACGGACCATACTGTGTCTTTGCTGCACGAGTTAGACGGCTAGAACATTGGAAGACAATAGGCGAGCGCCCTAGCGCGCAAGCTCCGAACATTGAATGCTAAGTTATAGAACAGGGAAATACGGTCGAAACGTGCCTACGTACACGGGAAAGGAAAAGATGGCTTCGTTGCGAGAGAATACAGTTGTGGCATGAATGTGGCAGAACTGTCGGATATGATATGGTGCCTCGAAAGGTGTTCGAGACCTTCGGGTCGTTCGATTGACGAGCATTGAGTTGAGGCACGATGCCATTGAATCATTGAAACGAAGTATGAAACGTGAGAACATAGAAAGTTAACGGAAGAAATACGAGATGATAAAGTCTGAGTCTTGGACTCAAGGCTATGCTTGGTTGTTTGAATGATAGTGCGTTGCATGGTCGAATAGAATGGACTTGAGATAATTGCGATGATATCTTCTGTGCACGGAACGTTCCCTCCGAACGGACGCACCGGGGCACCGGGACCGTTCGACCTAGGAGGGATGATAATCTTTGATAGGCGCACATCTGCGAAGTCCGATTAGCACTCGGTCGTAAATGTGAGAAGCCGCAAATGATGGTAGGCACGCGGTAAGTTTTGGTTGTTGGGATAGCAACCCAACCCGTGAAACGCCGGGCTACCCAAATTCGATTTCGAGAGAGAAAAGAAGGAGAGAAAAGAAAGTAAGGAAAAATAAAAGAGAAACTCCTTTAGTCCATTCTGGCGCGGATACGCCCACGACTTTCATATAGTTAAGGAACGATGGATTGAAAGTGTAGGCGCAAATGCGTCCCGCATAGAGATCCTGCTTAGAGATGCACATATAACATGACAGGAAAGGAATGCGGCGTATTCACCTTGCGTCGGTGCAAGGGCGAGTGCGTCGACTTGGTAAGAAGTCACGAATCAAATACGAGATTGTTTGTTTGCTTGCCTATTCAATTCGATAACATGCTGCTATGATAACATGCTTTACGCTTTCGAATATGCCATGAAATTGACCCTAAGAAGAACATAGCAAGATCATAAGCTAAGTTGCATGATTCAACATAAAGATTAAAATGTCGGTTTGGAAAGATGATCTTTGCTTCAGTACATGCGAGGACGAACGTACTGATCCCCCGCCAGCTTCATGCAGGGTGCAGGGAATGGATTGCTCGTGGCGAAGCGTTGCTTGAACGTGTTAAGGCTTGGAATGTCGAAGCGCATTGAAGCGTGCTATCGCATTGACGCTCGGACTACGCAACTGGATTGATACGGCCGAGATATAGAAGACATGATGTATGGAACGGTGAAATCCTTTGTGGGCAAGAGAGAACCTGAGTATTGTAGCCAATCTGGCATATATTGTTAGGCTATCGAAAGCTATTGTAATCTCAGTTTCGGATATCAATAAAGAGAATTGTTTCGTATACTCTGTGTTTCCTTTCGTTGTTAAATATTGAATCAAAAGATAACCATTTGAGAACTTGTCATCTTGCCTTACACGAGAGTAACTCCAGGCTCGTGCGGCATCACGCCCCCTGCGAGGACGATGATTCGGGTGATTCCGGGTCGGGGCGTGATAAATTGGTATCAGAGCTCTAGGCTCAATTTTCTCTGGACGCTCGCTTCATTACAATTCTAAAAGTTGCCCACCACCACTTGATATCACTCTTGACTCTACTCGATGTCGCACTGGATGTTCCATACAATAAGTCTAATACAAATCGTAAAATTTTGCCGCATGTGTTTTGGAAATTTCATGATGTTTGTTAAGAAAGTCGCGAAAGGTATATTGTATTGAATGCAACGAGCCATAAAAATGTTAGTTGCTGCAAGCGTAACAAATTATGAAATACGATTTGGGATGTTGTTGTTGCAATGTAACATGTTGAAAGAGAAATAAAATGATGCACGAAGTGCAACGAGTTAATGGTGAATATGCGTTAAAATGAAAGTGAGAAGTGATAAGCCAATACCGAATGTGTTAAAACGGATTGTGCATTGACTTGGAAAGTCGAGAGTAATTCGTTGCACGAGGTGCGGTAAATGTCGGAAATGATCGTTGTACGATGTGCAACGCGTATTGAAAGTAAAAATTATTGCACGTGGTGCAACGCATATCAAATTAATCGTTGCACGAAGTGCAAAAAAATTGGAAATAAATCGTTATACAAAGTGAAATGAAATGTCGGAAATAAATCGTAGCACGATGTGCAACGCGTATCGGAAGTAAAATTTGTTGCACGGGGTGCAACGCATATCAAATGAATTGTTGCACGAGATGCAACGTAAGAAAAGAATTGAAATCGTAAGTCGATAGAACGAATCGTTCGGTTGCACACCAAACTTATGTTGGCAAACGAGAACATTGACCGAATCGTGTCGGGTTTTGATAGAATCAAAGTTACGGTTGTGATCAAGCACGATCACTGCGAAAAATCGTGAGTCGGAAGGGATTGTCGGTTTATACTCAGTAGAACGCGAAGGAAATGGCTTGAGTTCCGAGTGGTATATGCCATACCACGTAGGCGATGAATGACTCGATTCCGAGTGGTATATGGTATAGCACTTGTGCGATAAATTTCATCGACGCGTTGTGAGAATTGCGGAAGGTTTGTCTGCAACGGACGGGAGAGTACCGAGACTCGATTGAAAATTTTGTGCGACGATATGTTGATGCAAGTGTTCTTCGAAAATCGGTTGGGACGATAAGGCGAGACTCGTATCGATGAACGATACGTCGGACGGAAGTTATAAGTTGGTCGGACGACCGAGACTAGCGAAACGATTATGCCTTGATGCAATAATCGGATCGACGGGAAAGGGAAAACTCGAGCTTACGAATGAGTCGCACGAATTGCGATCTCGATAGAAATGTTGGGCGAGGCGAATCGAATCGCACGACTTGCGATTTCGATAGAAATGTTAGGCGATGCAAATTGTAATCGAATCGCATGATGTGCAACTTCGGTGAAGAGTTGGTTGACGTGAGTAATCGTGCCTAAGAAATAGTTGGTTACATTACGGCAAAACTCATTTGAGTACGACTGAAAAATACGCAAAACTTAGAGGGCGTGATCGTATAACTCGAGGGTTCGATGTTGGATAATCGGTAACTCAGTTACGCGATCAAAGTATAGCGGGATGCAAAAAATCAGAGAACGAGTGGATGCGTATGGAAGAGTTCGTTGCGAACTTGGATATATGCGATGCGAGTTAAGTTGACGTTGAAACGGATTCGAAGTCGACCCTCTTGCTATCTAAATTGATATGAACTATCAAGATCGATATGCAAGGAAACGTAAGCACGATGTGAGAATACAAAATGGAGTGCGCCTTACGCTATCAAAATTTTGTAAGTAAGGATACGAGAATGAACGAACTTGGTTGATCGTAAATTTTATGATTGATCAAAGGCGAGACTATAAGTCATCGACAAATGCTCGATGCGTATAGCATCTCGTGTGTCGACCCGCAAATAAGATAGACTCGAACTCGATGCGAGTAGATGTTTCGTAAATTGCGGAATCATCGACGGTAGTGCATGACTTGACTCGGAGGATAGTTGCGCATCAGTTGCGCCGATAGAAATGGTTTTGTCCGAAATTGGGTAGTCGTATTGAATCGTCGGAACGTGATTTGGCTCCGAAATAAGATATAGCATGGTTCGTAGTAAACTGTCCTTCGGTGATGATCCACAGTTATCGAGCGTAGCTTCGGGGCAGCTGACCCTAGAAGACTTGACCGCCAAATCAAATTGATTTCTGCAGACCGTAAGACGACCCATGCGATATCGCATATGAAATTGCACTGATAACGAATATAACTCGGTGCATGTTGACGATAAGTCTAGGCGATCGAGAATTGTTGGAACAGCTTTCGATTGAGAATGATAAGTTAGATTTTAAGTATTCGTCGGATGAATACTTGAATGGTTATGTTGGTCGACGGTCGAACTAGAATTCACCAATGGACTTGGTGATTCGAATAGACGTTTGCGAAAATCGTGCTATGCACGAGAGGGAACGATAAAGAAATGACTTACGAGTTGTACCGTTAGATTCGGATTCACCTCGCAATTGAGCTTGCGTGAATCGAACCTATATTCGATGTTGCGAGACGGGTAAGTTGGAAATTTGGCTAGTAAATTCCTACTCGTTAAGAAATCGAATGTAAGGCGTATCGTAAAGACCCTCGTGTCAAGACGATCGTTGTCTTGAGCACCGTCGCCTTGATGTAAACTATTGAGTCGGATAGATTGTGGTCTTTGTGCAATGTCAATTTAAACTTGCGTCGGAAGGATTTGAGCACGGTTCCTAGGTAAGTAACCTAGCGGACGTAGTCCTGAATGTTGATGCTTTTGCAAGTCAACAAAAAGAATCATGACGAGATAGGATACGAAGTGAAACATCAGAAATCGTTGGATAGTGACGCCGAACGCAAGGCATTGCGGAGACTCGTTGTGATCGGATGCGCGACGGCTTGACGCGACGCATAAGAATTGATAGTCCCGATGAAACATACAAAGTAAGAAATGCGATTTTTTAATCGCATCGTGTACCTTGACTTTTGTTGGCGAATCGCGTATGTATCAATATGCATGTGCGCAAGAATTACGAGAACAAGTAATAGAGCCGAGTCCGATCAAGAATACGAGATGGCAAGTAATAGAGAATGAGAAGTTACGAGTTTGCATTGTTCCGATATCTTACAACTGAGCTTGGTCGAAATGCATATATTGGGGGGACGCCTAAAATATGTGTATGATTCCAAACTAAGTTGTACGATCCAAACGATAGTGAGACGAGATCGTGGAACGATCTAATAAAACCCTTGGAAATTTAGTATTGGTTTCGGTTCGGGACGAACCTTGTTTTGAGTAGTATATTCTGTAATGCCCCGCTCCGCACGGTACATTATGCTGAGTCGTTGACTCGAAGAGTTGCGTTGACCCGATAATGTATCAATACAAAACGATACGAGAGTTAAGTTGTCCCGAGCAATGCATCAAACTAAGTTGATGCGAAGAGTTGCCTTGCCCCGAAAGAATGCATCGAGTTGAATCGATGCGAAGCGCCGCGTTGCCCCGAAGGATGAGTGCGTTGAATCGGCTCGAAGATTCTAAGAAATCGAATCGACCAAGGCGCAAGTCCAAATCGATGCAAGTATTGATTTTAGTTGGTTTCGTGTGTAGGTTATACTTTGACGGAAAAATATTAGAGGTCGATCTTTTGCAATATTTAGTAAGGGGTCCGCGAAATCAAATCGTCGCCTTACGACGGGCTAAGACTTGGGCATGCTAAGGCGAATTGGGCGTATAACTCAACGAAGCACGAAGTGCTCGAATGGCTAAGTCAGGAGAGTGGTCGTACAACAAAGTTAGGGAATCGAGCCGCATCGGCTCGACGAAACGACGAAGGCGTATCGACTCAAGGTGGGAGGATTGACTTCTTTTTACTACTTCATTCGATAAGTCAAATATATCATTGTATGCTAAAAGTTAACCTATCGACGCCACGGGCGTGGTCCGATCGGAGATAAATCATAGTGTGAGTCAAACACTAAGTTAGAACAATTGAAATGAAATGTGCATCAATATACACGAGTCGCTATGGAACATTGGATATCGCTAAGGCGAGCGCCTCGATGCGCAAGCCGCAAGAACATGGGATAACTGTACTCGGCGAGTGCCTTAGTGCACGGACCATACCGTGCCTTTGCTGCACGAGTTAGACGGCTAGAACATTGGAAGACAATAGGCGAGCGCCCTAGCGCGCAAGCCCCGAACATTGAATGCTAAGTTATAGAACAGGAAAATACGGTCGAAACGTGCCTACGTGCACGGGAAAGAAAAAGATGGCTTCGTTGCGAGAGAATACAGTTGTGGCATGAATGTGGCAGAACTGTCGGATATGACATGGTGCCTCGAAAGGTGTTCGAGACCTTCGGGTCGTTCGGTTGACGAGCATTGAGTTGAGGCACGATGCCATTAAATCATTGAAACAAAGTATGAAACGTGAGAACATAGAAAGTTAACGGAAGAAATACGAGATGATAAAGTCTGAGTCTTGGACTCAAGGCTATGCTTGGTTGTTTGAATGATAGTGCGTTGCATGGTCGAATGGAATGGACTTGAGATAATTGCGATGATATCTTCCGTGCACGGAACGTTCCCTCCGAACGGGCGCACCGGGGCACCGGGACCGTTCGGCCTAGGAGGGATGATAATCTTTGATAGGCGCACATCTGCGAAGTCCGATTAGCACTCGGTCGTAAATGTGAGAAGCCGCAAATGATGGTAGGTACGCGGTAAGTTTCGGTTGTTGGGATAGCAACCCAACCCGTGAAACGCCGGGCTACCCAAATTCGATTTCGAGAGAGAAAAGAAGGAGAGAAAAGAAAGTAAAGAAAAATAAAAGAGAAACTCCTTTAGTCCATTCCGGCACGGATACGCCCACGACCTTTATATAGTTAAGGAACGATGGGTTGAAAGTGTAGGCGCAGATGCGTCCCGCATAGAGATCCTGCTTAGAGATGCACATATAACATGACAGGGAAGGAATGCGGCGTATTCACCTTGCGTCGGTGCAAGGGCGAGTGCGTCGACTTGGTAAGAAGTCACGAATCAAACACGAGATTGTTTGTTTACTTGCCTATTCAATTCGATAACATGCTGCTATGATAACATGCTTTACGCTTTCGAATATGCCATGAAATTGACCCTAAGGAGAACATAACAAGATCATAAGCTAAGTTGCATGATTCAACATAAAGATTAAAATGTCGGTTTGGAAAGATGATCTTTGCTTCAGTACATACGAGGACGAACGTACTGGTCCCCCACCAGCTTCATGCAGGGTACAGGGAATGGATTGCTCGTGGCGAAGCGTTGCTTGAACGTGTTAAGGCTTGGAATGTCGAAGCGCATTGAAGCGTGCTATCGCATTGACGCTCGGACTACGCAGCTGGATTGATGCGGTCGAGATATAGAAGGCATGATGTATGGAACGATAAAATCCTTTGTGGACAAGAGAGAATTGTTTCGGATATCAATAAAGAGAATTGTTTCGTATACTCTGTGTTTCCTTTCGTTGTTAAATATCGAATCAAAAGATAACCATTTGAGAACTTATCATCTTGCCTTACATGAGCGCAACTCCAGGCTCGTGCGGCATCACGCCCCCTGCGAGGACGATGATTCGGGTGATTCTGGGTCGGGGCGTGACAAAGGGGTCGGGCCAGAATTCGAGGAGGAGGACGTGTGCGTGGAGCGACCTGGTGGCGGCGGCGGCGGTGGTGGTGTTGAGCAAGGAAGAGAAGGTGTGGGAGTCAGGAGGGACGCGGCGGCAGAACATTTGGGAGTAGATGGAGAGTAGGTTGGCGGAGATGGCGATGACGGTGTTGAAGGAGAAGGGGTTGGGGTTGGTAATGGCGGAGAAGAGGGAGGCGGTGAAGGAAGGGTCGGCGTCGGCGGCGCGGTGGAGGAGGGTGCTTACGACGAAGGAGTTACGGAAGAGGCCGGCGACGATGGCGTGGACGAGAATAGAGCGGAGGCGGCCGAGGGAGGGGCGGTGCAAGAGGAGCTGGAGGCGGGGTGTCGTTGGAACAACCCGTTGCTCCGCACCCAACATGGGACCTCCTCCTCTCTTATAGAGAGAGGGGCAATTTAGTCCTTTCATCATCGTTGAACCAAAACACATGGGTCGGACCAAAAATCCACTGTGCTTTATATTATAGATACGGTGTATCCGGATCCGGAGTTGATCCATTAAGGTATGATATTAAAATTGATCCATATGAGTCAAAAAAGGGTCATTTAGTAATATGATCTCATATAATAGTTAAAATTAGAATTTGTGTCTCGAAAATGACCGGCGTTAGGGTTTAGTGTTAGAATTATTCAATAATTAAGGGGCTACACATGTAAAATTAATTGTGTTTAGGCTATCTAAATAATTAAGCCAAATTAAAGTGGTCTATTTGGAAATTAGCTTAAGGGTATAATTGTCATGGAATTAATGTGTAGATACCGGAGATAATTCTAATTTGATGAGGGGCCAAATTAGAAATATCAAAACACACACACACACACACACACACACACACACACACACACACACACACACACACACACATATATATATATGTGTGTGTGTGTGTGTGTGTGTGTGTGTGTGTGTGTGTGTGTGTGTGTGTGTGTGTGTGTGTGTGTGTGTGTGTGTATTCATTAGGGTTATGGTTCCCAACTTATACGGCCACCAAAGAGAAGTTTTCTCTTTTTCTCTTCTGCATCCCCATCAACAGAAAGAGAGGGACAAAGGATTCGGATTCACCTTTGTCATTAAGGGTCGTAGCAAGTTGGAAGATCGAACCCAATAAAGAGACGATCGCTTCAAGATCCATCAAGCCTAGCAATGGATTCAGGTACGCTTCCGTAATTTAATTTATATTCTTCATCTCATGAATCGACAAGGTACAATAAATTCTAACAAGTGGTGTCAGAGCCTCCCTGTTTGATTTATGAGATTGAAGTTTCAGAATCAATTTTTTTGTTGTTCTACGGAAACCCTAGATCGCTCGATCTAATTTAATTTAGAATTCTAATTGTTTATTATATCATTCCATAATGTAGGGTTTATGACAACAATGGGATCGGAAAAAAAAAGAAAAAAAATACTTTGGTTCAATCTTTAATTATTGCCGAGTCGGCCATAGGCATCCGACGACTCTCGATCAGGACATTAAAGATGCAAACTTTAGCATCCTGGATATAATATTTTGAACCATCCTGATCGAGAGTCCTTGGCTATAGGCATCCGATGAAAAAAGTTTTAATGATATAATATTTTCTCCGAACACGTCATGCTAAAGTTGGCTAAGGGCATTGTTTTAATGTCCTTTGGCTTGTAGTTTGGAGAAGCTCACAACTTCTCCTCACAACTTCTCATTTAAGGTGTTATGCTAAAGTTTATAAATCAATTTTGATCATGAGTTTTTTTTTCCCTCTTGGCAACCAGGACAGTGCTTTCTTGTCCTTGATATTTTCAGTAAGAATACTAAAGCTATGCCACTCTGGATTAATCTCCTAGTTTATTTATTATTAAAATTGAGGATAATGGACTGTTTGTTAGATTATTATGGTTTATATAATAATCATCTAAGAATCCTTATTGCAAAATTATTTGATTGAAAATTTGTTATTGGTTTGGTTTAAGAAAAATTATCTCGATTTACTCTAAAGGTAGTAACATGTTTATGATTAGATTAATATCTTTTGGGCATAATTACATGATTCGGTCAATAAAAACTGTTAGATTATTTTATTTTGTCTTTAGTAGATCAATTTTGGTATAATCTTTATAGATTATTTGATGTAATCTGTTAATGCATATATTTGGTCTTCTACAGATTATTCTGTTTAAAGTAATCCTTATGCATTATTTGATATTATCTTTGGATGCATATCCTCCGTAGATTATTTCATGAATTTTGTTATAGTGATAATATCCAATTTGTCAAATTGAAATTCATGATTATGTTTTTGATTACTTTATTTGAGTAATAATCTTATGAATATGCATGTATATAAATTTTCGGACATGATTCAGTTTTGTAAAATTTAGTCAACATTCAATTTTTTTTGGTGCCTTTTATGACTAGCAATAGTTGTCCAATATTCTAAGTAGACTCATTGAAACAAGATGTCGCCAAAGTGACCTCTCTTGCGTAGATAGTGTACGAGGGATGTCGGATGTTTGTGTGTGCATATTCATGCGGGTATTAGCCGACCCAAAGGAAGGTTAATACTTGGCCGAATTGCACACATACTTGTGGTGATAAATGTGTGACAATTATACGGTTTACATGTAACGCCCCAGAACCAGAATACTGGAGAGCGAGGGCGTACATAGCCAGCTACGTATAACGGAATGGAATCCACACCACTATACGGTCACGGCTGTCTAGATATGTGAGGGTTTCACTACAATCCATCAGTCTCCTAAGGTCATAAAATAGCCTATTGTCTCAATCTCAACCAACTAATAATAGTTACAAGATGTCCGACCACCAAATACACAATAGTAAGGCGTCCCATACATTACATATTCGGAATGATCATGAAGCTAGTCGTTACAAAATATGAGGACTAGCAAGAGCTCAGTCATACATGATCAAACCCCGGGGTTTGTCAATCATGTTACAGCCCGTAGGCAGACAATAAGTAAAAGTTGCAATCGAGCTAACACTTGCTCGTCGGCTAAACGCCTCAAAAGAATAATTTACAATATTACAGTAGGAGAACAAAAAGAAACCTACTCGATGCCCTGGTTACGCCTGGTGATCACCATCGGGCTGGAAAGCAGGAAGATCCTTTGGTGCTGCTCCGGTATCTGGCCATACAAAACCAGCTGGGTCAGACCCCAGAAAGAGCAAGTGCCACAAAGGAGGCTTCACTTAAGGACTAAAACCAACAAATCATTAGCATTCAACAAGTAAGAAAACAATAAGTAACACAGATTGAGGTTTGTGCACTACCAATGCACTTGTCCCAATCAGAGAAAATAATTAAGTGAAGCATCATTGACATAAGACAACTAGAGAATCATGCTAAATAAAATATAGCTGGACAGTATATGAAGAGAAAACGAAGGTACTATTCCGGAAGCCATGTTACAATTCTTAAACCAAATAAGGACCGAGATTGTAACCCTTCGCCTGAACAGAACTTAGTCTCTGATCATTATTGCTAAAGGTGACAATCATTAAGGTGAAAATGAGAGAGTACAATGATAAAAGTAACAATGAAGAGTACAATACGCTAGAGTGATAATAGAGTACAATCATTATAGTAACAATCTGGAGTGATAATCATTCAATCATTCTGGTACAATCTTTCAACCAATCACTTCTAGACAATACTATACTGGACTAGACTCCATCCAATCAATCACGGCCAATCATTGCCTACGGTTTTCTATATTAACTAACTAGGGTTATCACAATCCTAGTTACTAGCAAGATGCAATAAGATGCTCCAAGTAGTCACAGTCCCTGCAGCTATCCAGGTTATCCAGGCGAACATTATAGTGACAATTTAGAGAGTTCAATCATTAAAGTGACAATCAGAGAGAGAACAATACACTAGAGTGACAATAGAGTTCAATTATTAAAGTGACAATGGAGGGTGCCCCACATGACAGTGGGCTGAAAATGTGTCCTACTCGTCGGCAGGCTACAAGTCCAAACATTTACGGCCGGAATAACGGGATCGCCTGTAACTGGGGAACATCTTTTCATGACTACTGAATTATTCTAGTTATTAGCCTCAGTTAATTCTAGTAGGTACCCCTGACCGTGGTACTCAGGGGTCCCTGCCCTAGACATGATGCAAGACACACTGGTTCATTTATCAATACATTCACAAGTCACCCACGGTGTCCAGGTCAATATTACATTATCATGTCAATAGAGCCGTCGCAACGACGCTCAATAAACTATGCCATTCACTTATCTGGAGTGCACCACCACGGATCACTATCAAGTTGCGCACAGAATTTAATACATCAACCATGCTATGCTCATATTGTGCTCATATCGATGTCGTGTCAAAAAGGCGTAAGGATATAAACAAGAAATACCATGCACTAAAAGAAGATGAAATAAAACATAATACAAATAGGTGCCAAGACTAGACTGCGCTGGACAGCCAGGGTCAGGTTGTGCCAGCACGAGGAGTGCCAAGTTGCACTGGACCACAAGGGAGCAAGGGGTGCCAAGGTCAAGGGGCGCAGGCCATTAGGTGGCGCCAGGCTGGGTTGCGCCAGGGAGAGCTGCGCTGGGTGGGAGCAAGCTGGACCGCGCCAGCACTGGTCAGCGCAAGACTGGACCGCGCCAGGCTGGACTGCGCCAGGGCAGATTGCGCTAGGAGAGGGCAAGCTGGACCGCGCCAGCACTGGTCAGCGCCATGCTGGACCGCGCCAGGCTGGATTGTGCCAGGGCGGATTGCGACAGCGATGGAGAGCGCCAGCACCAAGAGGCGCTGGACTGGGCAGCGCCAGCGCTAAAGAGAGCTGGGCTAGAGTGGGTGAGTGGCGCCAGCGCTAAAGAGCGCTGGGCTAGCTGGGTTGCACCCGGGACAGGAGGTCTTATTCCCCAAAGCTGAGAGCAAATGGCCATGGAACTCAAAACTTCAAAAGACCATAACTAGGTCAAATCTCAATGAAAATCCACTTTGCAAAGGTCTAAGTTGTGTAAAATTAAATTCTCTATAACATGGAACAATCAAAACATAAAAATGAACAAGTTTTATAGATCAAAACCACCAAAATATGAAAATACTTCAATCCTAGATCTATAAAATTCTAAGCTCCAAATGGAGAAAACTCAAGTTCTAATGTTGCTTAAAATGAGCTAATAAAGCTATTAGACAAATAAAATATAGCCCTCAAGTGATAGCAAGATGCAACTTGCCTAGGTTGGTGGTGTGTTAATGGTGGAGAGGAAAGAGTAATGAGGAAGAAGATGAAGAAAATAAATGAGGAAAGAGAGAGGGAAATTGATATTTATGGTAGGGTGGTGGTTCTCCATGTCAAACCCAAAATAAACCAAGCCAAGATAAACCAAGGTGAACCAAGTCAAGGCCAATAAACTCTCTCTCTAGCAATTTAAACCAAATGAATCATAAAATAAACCAAGCCTCACTAATCCAAAAAAATAAACCAATGAACCATTAAAACCAATTGAACTATCAATGCCAATAAAACCAAGCCAATGCAAAATAAACCAAGATAACTAATCATGACTAAATAAAATATGGGTCCAAAACACGTATACGTACACTAAATACATATCACGAATTTGGGACATTACATCCTACCCACCTTAAAAGAATTCCGTCCTCGGAATTTAATCAAGAGGCTAGAGATGTAAGGAAAAGCTATTCTATCATAGGCAATCTACCACTACCAATCAATCATACAATCATTCATGCAAGCAAGGATTCGAAACGTAAGGCATAAGGAAGATATTACACCTTACGAGTCAAACCAGCCGGGATGACCTGATCAGATATCATCCTCATGCTCCCAAGTTTGACTCTCCCAAAGAGGGATGACTCTAAGCAACACGGACTGAACTGATAGTCTTGCGCTTGAGGTGTAATGTCTGTGGTTCGTATTACGTATTTTTAGAATACGTGTACGTATTTTATCTTGTATTGCATGATTCCTTGCTTAGCTTCCTTTTTAGCTTGGTTATTTTTTGGTTGGTTCGGCTTGGCTTGGTTTTGCCTTGGTTCATCATGAACCAAGGGTGAACCCCTACCTACCACCACCACTACCATTTATTAACTCCCTTCCTTCTCTCTCTTCATTACTCTTCTTCTTTCCTCCATTAATTCTTCACCTACCAGAGAGAGGAAGAGAGAGGTCTAGGCAAGTGCAACTTGCTTCATGGAGGAACTCCAATTTTATTGCTTCATTCTCTTCCTTACAGTATTTTAACTTACTTTAGTACTTGGCATTTTTTCTTTCCAGGGCCAGATTCTTGTATATCTAAGTTTATTTTATTTTCGAAAATCTGGGGTTTTGATCTACTTAATCTTGTTATTTCTAAGTTTTGATGGTTCTATGTTGTAGAGCATTTTGTTCTGCCCTATTTTGACCTATGGAAGTTCGGATTTGGTCTCCGGATGATGGAGTTATGGAGCTTGAGAAGTTGGCTCCCATGGTATTCTTTTTCTCGGAATTTTGGAGAAGATGAACTGTGCTTGACTTAACCGCATGAACATTTCATGCGGCAAGTGTTCTCTCAGCCGTATGCGCCCCCTTGTCTATGCAGTCGCATGAGTGCCCGCCACGTTAGCCGCATGAATACGAATTTCCTGACCGCATAAGCCCTCAGTCCCTTCCAGCTGCATGGGTCCAACTCGCCCTCAGCCGCATAAGCCTACTCCCTTCTTAGCCGCATAGACTGAGTATCATTCCTGGTCGCATAGGGCTGCATGACTTCTGAGCCGTATAGGCATTGCTCTCCTGTTAGCCGCATGAATCTGAACTCCGCTAGCCGCATAAGGGCCGAACCCTGCCAGCCGTATGGAACTACTCTTCGGCCAGCCACATGTGCGCCCATCACTCCTAGCCGCATATGTTGCCTTCTTTTCTTGACCGCATGGACTTGCTTCTGTCAGCTGCATGAAGCCCACTCTTGAGCTGGCCGCATGAGACCCAACTTCTTGGAACCGCATGCGCCCTTGCCTTTCTAGCCGTATGTCCCTGTCCTTACCAAGTTGCATGCGCTCTCCTTATTGGCCGTATGACTTCTAGTGACCCTGAACCGCAGGGCTCCTTCCTGTGCCTTGCCCTGCTATTTAATTATTATTATTATTATTATTATTATTATTATTATTATTTCTCTATTATTATTTGATCTTTGCTAGTGACTTGTGTCTTGTGACCTCAGCATAACTCGAGTCTCCTGATTGAATGCTTGTACTATACTGTCCTGCACATGTACTTGAACACGACAGTGACCCGTAGTGGTGCGCTCCTGACAAGTGAACATGACATGACCTGATAGTGGCCTGTCGTGGTACGCTCCTGACAAGTGAACTTGACATGATGACCTGACATGATATATCTTGATAAACTGTTGCGACGGCTACCTGACATGACATGACCTGTATAAATAACCTGGACACCGTGGGCGATTGTGCTTGTACAAATAATCCAGTCCAGTCTTGCATCATGTCTAGGAGGGGACTCCTGAGTATCACGGTCAGGAGTACCTACTGAAATGGACTAAGGCTAATAACTAGATTAATACATTAGTCATAAAGAGATCTCCCAGCTACAGGCAATCCCGTTACCTGGGCACGCTTGGGATCTGTAGCCTGCCATCGAGTAGGGCACATTTCCAGCACACTGTCATGTGTTGTACCCTTCAAGCTACCTAAGGATACATGCGTTTCCTGGACGATGTACCCACCTGAATTCAACCCCTAATTTCGACCTGGGTAACCTGGATGGTCTGCAGGGCTTGTAGCTGTGGAATAATCTTACTGCATCTTGCTAGTAACTAGGCCTGTGATAACCCTAGTTAGTTAAAGTATCAAGCCGTACTTATTGCTTGACCGTGATTGTTGAATGGGGAATAATTAGTCTAGTCTTGCCTTGATCCTGTATAAGATTGTTACATGATTCCGAATTCTTATGTTATCTTGCTGATAAATGGGAGAAACCAAGTTCGGTTCAGACGAAGGGTTACAATCCCGGTCCTTGTTTGGTTTAAGGATTATAACCTGGTTATCTGAATGGTCCCATGGTTATCTTACCGTATATCTTCGTGATGTTATATTTTCTCCAGTTTTACTATATATTATTATCTTCTATGCTAATTGCTGGTTTTAGTACCTAAGTGAAGCTTCCTTTGTGGCACTTGCTCTTTCCGGGGTCTGACCCAGCTGGTTTTGTATGGCCAGATTTCGGAGCAGCTCCAGAGGATCTACCGACTTTCTAGCCCGATGGTGGCAACTAGACTTAACCAGGGCAACGAGTGGGTTTATTTTGATTTCCCACTTTATTGTAAAAATATTCTTTTGAGGCGTTTAGCCGACGAGCACCTGTTTAGCTCGATTGTATTTACTTACTGTCTGCCTACGGGCTGTAACATGATTGACAGATCCTAGGGCTGATCATGTATGACTGAACTCTTGCTAGTCCTAACATTTTGTAACGACTAGCTTCATGATCAGCTGAATATGTAATATTTGGGACGCCTTATTATTGTATATTTAATTATCATACATCTTGTGACCTTTACTTACTTGTTTGTGATTGAGATACTAGGCTTGTTCATGACCATAGGTGACTGTTGGCTTGTAGTGAACCCTCATGTATCTAGACAGCCGTGACCGTATAGCGAGATGGAATCCATTTCATATACGTAGCTGGCTATGTCTGTCCCCGCTTTCCAGTATTCTGGTTCTGGGGCGTGACATGGTTTAAGTGGTGGCCCATGCAGATCTTATAAATCAAGATATGTGAGGGTTTACCGAATAGATGTCTCAATCAGTATTCGCCATTGATCTCTGCTCGTATCATCTGAATCCCTGGATTCTTGTCCTGATCATATGCTTATATCGTTGATCTGTCCTGGTCCTTCCTTATTGTTCTCCATGTCGTCTTCTTCAGCGGCATTGTTCCTAGACCTGCCGGTCAGCAAGGCGGAGCCCTACCCGTGGATCAGCAGCAACCAGAGGATCAAGCCCAGCATTCCGGAGTAGCCTCCAGAGCCGTACCTTCTGATGGAGAGCCACCAGTCCAGCCAGTTCAGCATGCCGAGCCTGATGATGGCACTTTGGTAGGTCTCGTCGGGACCTTGATAGCTTCCCAAGATCGTCGAGGAGATGCCTTGTACCAGGCAGTGACGGATGCTCTGACCAGAGGAGGTCATCAGGATAACAGTGCGGCCAACAGCTTCAAGCGCTTGAACCCTCCCTTCTTCGACGGTAGTGAAGATGCGATCGCCGCAGTTGCTTGGCTTCAGGACACAGAGGTGATTCTAGAAGCAGCTAGGACCCCAGAGAATGAGAAGGTAGCCGTAGTGCGCCTGCAGTTACTAGATCTTGCCCGTAGCTGGTGGGCAGCTCAGGCCGTTGGATTAGCAGCACCCGTTGCTAGGGCGGTGTTCAGGGAGAGATTCCAGACCAAGTATTTTGATGCTGTAGCTCGGTACGATCTACAGACAAGGTTCACCAATCTGAAGCAGATGGACAGAACGGTCGACGGATATGCGGCCGAGTTTTTGAGGCTCAGTCGGTTTGCTCCCACCTTGGTGGCAACCGAGTATGATAGAGCCCAGCGATTTCAGCAAGGGCTTCACCTGGAGATTTTGTTGACAGTTGAGCAGTTTGAGCATCAGACTTTTGATGCAGTTTTGAGAGCAGCTAGGAGGCATGAGTATACCTCCCAGAGGATTTGATAGGGCCGGAGGTCGGAAGAGATCCCACGGCCAGATGAATCAGTCTTCATCCCCAGCCCCGGCAGCCAGGGCTTTGACTATTGGAGCTCCGAGGCGGGCGGCCTCAGTGACGTCGGTTAAGCATTCAACCCCGACGTACCCTCAGCAGCAGCAGAAGCAGAAGCAGTCTTCCGCAGTAGGATGTTCTCATTGTGGGAAGCCAGGCGATGTAGTGGCAGAGTGTCGCAGGGCACAGGGATTATGTTTGGCTTGTGGAGCAGCAGACCATAGGGTTGTATCCTGTCCGAATAGGGGTGGTTCATCATCGTCTAACCTTTCTAGCTCTTCGGTGAGAGGACCAGCTCCGGTCCAGTAGCAGCAGTATCCATTGCCGAGGCCCTTGTCGCCTCAGTCCCAGGTGTTCCAGCAGCATGCTCAAGCCCAAGTCTTGAGTCAGAATAGGCAGCGAGAATTTCAGCAGAGGAGACCAGCGCCCCGAGGGCATGGTCAGGCTATGGTGATGACCGCAGAGGAAGGATTGGCACCAGGAGAGGTAGTGGCAGGTACTATTCTCGTCAACTCCTTTCCAGCTTCAGTTTTATTTGATTCTGGTGCATCGCATTCTTTTATGTCTGCACGATTCGCGACACGGATAGGATTGGAGCCCGAGTCATTATCAGTAAGGCTCAATATACTTACTGGTAACGGACTTGTGGGAGTCGATAGAGTATTTTTCTCGTGTCGGATCGTAGTTAGAGGTAAGGAATTTCCTGCTAGATTGATAGAATTCCCGATGGTCGATTATGATGTGATCTTAGGGATGGATTGGTTGAGGAACCAGTATGCTAGAATAGACTGCCATATTGGTAGAGTTGTTTTTAGCATTCTAGGCGAGCCAGAGTTTTCCTTTTTCCAAGGCGCAGTTGAGCCTCCTCCTCCAGTATTGCGGATGGCAGTAGCAGCAGTGCAGTTGCCTCGGATAGTCGAAGAATTTCCAGATGTTTTTTCAGAAGAGCTTCCAGGTATGCCGCCAGAACGGGAGATCGAGTTCACCATAGACTTGATTCCTGGGACAGCCCCAGTATCCGAGAGAGTCTACAGGATGGCGCCGTCAGAGTTGGAGATCTTGTACAAGATGATTGAAGAGCTTCGAACCAAGGGATTCATTCGTACTAGTGGATCGCCTTGGGGAGCCCCGATGCTTCTTGTGAAAAAGAATGATGGTACGTCCGGGTTATGTGTTGATTATCGTACCTTGAACTCAGTGACAATCAAGAACAGATACCCTCTCCCGAGGATAGATGACTTGTTTGATCAGCTCAAAGGGGCAGCAGTATTCTCGAAGATCGACTTGCGCTCAGGATATCATCAGATCATAGTCAGAGAGCAGGACATCCCGAAGACAGCTTTCAGGTCTAGGTATGGGCATTGGGAGTTCCTAGTGATGCCATTTGGAGCAACCAATGCGCCGGCTATATTCATGGATCTCATGAATCGTATTTTCATGTTTTATTTGGATCAGTTCATGATTGTGTTTCTGGATGACATCCTGGTCTACAGTAAGAGCGAAGCAGAGCATGAGCCACATCTCAGAATCGTCCTTCAGACGCTTAAAGAGCATCAGTTGTATGCCAAGTTCAGTAAATGCGAGTTCTGGTTCGATCGTATTTTGTACTTGGGTCACATCATCACCAGAGGAGGAGTAGAAGTGGATCCCCAGAAGATTGTGGCTATTGAGTCATGGCCAGTGCCCAGTACCATTGCAGAAGTTCACAGTTTTCTTGGATTGGCCGGCTACTACCGACGGTTTGTTTCAGACTTTGCCCGAATCTCGACGCCATTGACCCAGTTGACCCGCAAGGAGGTACGTTTTGCTTGGACAACAGAATGTCAGGATTCTTTTGAGAAGTTGAAGCGAGGCTTGATGACGGCTCACATTCTCACGCTTCCAGATGGAACCGGAGGATTTTCAGTATATTGTGATGCTTCAGGCAGAGGCTTAGGATGTGTTCTGATGCAGCATGGGAAGGTAATAGCTTATGCGTCACGACAACTTCGTGATCATGAGAGGAATTATCCAACCCATGACTTGGAGCTGGTAGCAGTAGTGTTTGCACTTAAGTTGTGGAGGCACTACTTGTACGGAGATAGGATGAAGATTTTCACCGACCATAAGAGCCTGAAGTATGTTTTCACCCAGAAGGATCTTAACATGCGTCAGAGAAGGTGGCTGGAGCTTCTTGTGGATTATGATGTCAACTTGCAGTATCATCCCGGGAAGGCCAACGTTGTTGCAGATGCATTGAGCAGGAGAGCCGGAGTTTATTTCCTAACAGCACAACCAGAGCTATTAGCAGATCTTCAGAAGATAGGTATAGAAGTTGTTCTCCCTTCCAGTGTGGCATTGATGGCCAGCATGCAAGTTCAGTCCACCATAGTCGAGAGGATCCGGATAGCGCAGTCAGCAGATTCCAAGCTTCAGCGGCTTAGGGCAGAATGTGAGGCAGGACGAAGACCAGAGTTGTGTATTCATGAAGACGGTACAATTAGGCATGGTAAGCGTCTTTGTGTACCCAGTGGAGATATCAGACAGGAAATCATGGCAGAGGCTCACAGTTCTCAATATTCCATTCATCCGGGCAGTACGAAGATGTACCGTGATATCCGGCAGCACTTCTGGTGGAATGATATGAAGAGAAAGATAGCCCGGTTTGTCTCTCGGTGTTTGGTTTGCCAGCAGGTTAAGGCTGAACATCAGAGGCCCGCTGGACTTCTTCAGCCCTTGTCGATTCCAGAATGGAAGTGGGAACATGTGACCATGGATTTTGTGACTGGATTACCTAGGTCCCCAGCTGGTCGAAATACTATTTGGGTTATAGTTGACAGGCTCACGAAGGTAGCTCACTTCCTCCCATTCAGAATTGGTCAGTCGACAGCTCAGTTAGCAGAGATGTACCTCAGGAAGATTGTCAGGTTGCATGGAGTGCCAGTCAGTATCACCTCGGACCGAGATTCAAGATTCACGTCGTACTTTTGGCGTAGCCTGCAGGAGAGTTTGGGAACTCACCTCCAGTTCAGTTCAGCATATCATCCGCAGACAGATGGTCAGTCGGAGCGTACAATCCAGACTCTTGAAGATATGTTGCGGTCCTGTACACTTGACTTCGGTGGTTCGTGGGAAGATCACCTGCACCTGGTGGAGTTCTCGTACAATAACAGTTTCTAGGCCAGTATCCAGATGGTACCGTTCGAGGCACTGTATGGTAGGAAGTGTCGATCCCCGCTAGCCTGGGATGATGTGGAAGAGAGACAGATGTTCGGTCCAGAAATGATTGCTCAGACAGTTGAAGTGGTCAGAAGAGTCCGGGATCATCTTCGAGTTGCCCAAGATCGCCAGCGTCATTGGGTCGATTCTCATCGGCGTCCTCTCGAGTTTTCTGTCGGTGACCATGTATTCCTGAGGATTTTGCCTAACCGTGGCGTCATTCGTTTCGGGGCACGGAGAAAGCTTAGTCCTAGATATATAGGGTCGTTCGACATTCTGGAACGAGTAGGAGATGTATCCTATCGTCTCGCTCTTCCGTCGTCGCTAAGCGAGGTGCATGACGTGTTCCATGTATCCCAACTACGACAGTATATCCCAAACCCGAGCCACGTCTCGGATCATTCGGAATTGTTGTTGGTACCAACCTTTCGTATGAGGAGAGGCCCGTGTCTATATTAGATCGGAGAGAGAAGATACTCAAGAACAAGACTATCAAGTTAGTCCGAGTTGCTTGGGGTCATCACTCTTTGGGTGAGTCAACGTGGGAGCGTGAGGACGATATCCGATCGTGATATCCCGACTTGTTTGACTCGTGAGGTATAATATCTTCCTTATGTCTCATGCCTTTGATTCCTTGCTTGAATGAGTGATTGCCTGCCTAGTTATAGCTTGCTTGTGATTAATATAGCTTGTCTTCGTTTCTCTAGCCTCTTAATTAAATTCTGAGGACGAAATTATTTTAAGGTGGGTAGAGTTGTAATACATGTGGTTCGTATTACGTATTTTTGGAATACGTGTACGTATTTTTGGAATACGTGTACGTATTTTATCTTGTATTGCATGATTCCTTGCTTAGCTTGCTTCTTGGCTTGGTTATTTCTTGGTTAGTTCGGCTTGGCTTGGTTTTGCCTTGGTTCATCATGAACCAAGGGTGAACCCCTACCTACCACCACCACTACCATTTATTAACCCCCTTCCTTCTCTCTCTTCATTACTATTCTTCTTTCCTCCATTAATTCTTCACCTACCAGAGAGGGAAAGAGAGAGGTCTAGGCAAATGCAACTTGCTTCATGGAGGAACTCCAATTTTATTGCTTCATTCTCTTCCTTACAGCATTTTAACTTACTTTAGTACTTGGCATTTTTACTTTCCATGGCTATATTCTTGTAGATCTAAGTTTATTTTATTTTCGGAAATCTGGTGTTTTGATCTACTTAATCTTGTTATTTCTAAGTTTTGATAGTTCTATGTTGTAGAGAATTTTGTTCTGCCCCATTTTGACCTATGGAAGTTCGAATTTGGGCTCCGGATGATGGAGTTATGGAGCTTGAGAACTTGGCTCCCATGGTGTTCTTCTTCTCAGAATTTTGGAGAAGATGAACTGTGCTTGACTTGACCGCATGAACATTTCATGCGGCAAGTGTTCTCTCAGCCGCATGCGCCCCCTTGCCTATGCAGTCGCATGAGTGTCCGCCACGTAAGCCGCATGAATACGAATTCCCTGATCGCATAAGCCCTCAGTCCCTTCCAGCTGCATGGGTCCAACTCGCCCTCAGCCGCATAAGCCTACTCCCTTCGTAGCCGCATAGACTGAGTATCATTCCTAGCCGCATAGGGCTGCATGACTTCTGAGCCGTATAGGCATTGCTCTCCTGTTAGCCGGATGAATCCGAACTCCGCTAGCCGCATAAGGGCCGACCCTGCCAGCCGCATGGAACTACTCTTCGGCCAGCCGTATGTGCGCCCATCACTCCTAGTCGCATATGTTGCCTTCCTCCCTTGACCGCATGGACTTGCTTCCGTCAGCCGCATGAAGCCCACTCTTGAGCTGGCCGCATGAGACCCAACTTCTTGGAACCGCATGCGCCCTTGCCTTTCTAGCCGCATGCCCATGTCCTTACCAAGTTGCATGCGCTCTCCTTATTGGCCGTATGACTTCTAGTGACCCTGAGCCGCAGGGCTCCTTCCTGTGCCTTGTCCTGCTATTTAATTATTATTATTATTATTATTTCTCTATTATTATTTGATCTTTGCTAGTGACTTGGGTCTTGTGACCTCAGCATAACTCGAGTCTCCTGATTGAATGCTTGTACTATACTGTCCTGCACATGTACCCTGAATATGACAGTGACCCATAGTGGTGCGCTCCTGACAAGTAAACATGACATGACCTGATAGTGGCCCGTCGTGGTGCGCTCCTGACAAGTGAACTTGACATGATGACCTGACATGATATATCTTGATAAGCTGTTGCGACGGCTACCTGACATGACATGACCTGTATAAATAACCTGGATACCGTGGGCGATTGTGCTTGTACAAATAATCCAGTCCTGTCTTGCATCATGTGTAGGAGGGGACTCCTGAGTACCACGGTCAGGAGTACCTACTGAAATGGACTAAGGCTAATAACTAAATTAATACATTAGTCATAAAGAGATATCCCAGCTACAGGCAATCCCGTTACCTGGGCGCGCTTGGGATCTGTAGCCTGCCGTCGAGTAGGGCACGTTTCCAGCACACTGTCATGTGTTGCACCCTTCAATCTACCTAAGGGTACATACGTTTCCTGGACGATGTACCCACCTGAATTCAACCCCTAATTTCGACCTAGGTAACCTGGATGGTCTGCAGGGCTTGTGGCTGTAGAATAATCTTACTGCATCTTGCTAGTAACTAGGCCTGTGATAACCCTAGTTAGTTAAAGTATCAAGCCGTACTTATTGCTTGGCCGTGATTGTTGAATGGAGAATAATTAGTCTAGTCTTGCCTTGATCCTGTATAAGATTGTTACATGATTCCGAATTCTTATGTTATCTTGCTGATAAATGGGAGAAACCAAGTTCGGTTCAGACGAATGGTTACAATCCCGGTCCTTGTTTGGTTTAAGGATTGTAACCTGGTTATCTGAATGGTCCCATGGTTATCTTACCGTATATCCTCGTGATGTTATATTTTCTCCAGTTTTACTATATATTATTATCTTCTGTGCTAATTGCTGGTTTTAGTTCCTAAGTGAAGCTTCCTTTGTGGCACTTGCTCTTTCTGGGGTCTGATCCAGCTGGTTTTGTATGGCTAGATTTCGGAGCAGCTTCAGAGGATCTATCGACTTTCCAGCCCGATGGTGGCAACTAGACGTAACTAGGGCAACGAGTGGGTTTATTTTGATCTTCCACTTTATTGTAAAAATATTCTTTTGAGGCGTTTAGCCGACGAGCACCTGTTTAGCTCGATTTTATTTACTTACTGTCTGCCTACGGGCTGTAACATGAGTGACAGATCCTAGGGTTGATCATATATGACTGAACTCTTGCTAGTCCTAACATTTTGTAACATGAGTGACAGATCCTAGGGTTGATCACCTTATTATTGTATATTTAATGATCATACATCTTGTGACCTTTACTTACTTGTTTGTGATTGAGACACTAGGCTTGTTCATGACCATAGGTGACTGTTGGCTTGTAGTGAACCCTCATGTATCTAGACAGCCGTGACCGTATAGCGAGATGGAATCCATTTCATATACGTAGCTGGCTATGTCTTCCTCCGCTCTCCAGTATTCTGGTTCTGGGGCGTGACATGAGGTCTCTCTCTTTGGTCAAACATGGACACGGGCCTCTCCTCATACGAAAAGGTTGGTACCAATAACCAGTTTCGAATGACCTAGGATATGGCTCGGGTCCGGGATGTTCCGTCGCAATTAGGATACATAAAATACGTCATGCATCCCGCATAATGATGGTAGAAAAGCAATATGAGAGGACACATATACCTCTCGGCCAATTCTGAACCTGAGCCTGGGCTAGGGCAAACTGTCGCGGGTTCTGTTGCTGGAAAGTCTGGGCCTGAGTCGGCAATGGCCTCGGGAACGGGAACTGTTGTTGCTGGTGAACTGGAGCTGGTGCTGGTGCTGGTGCTGGTCCCCTAACCGAGGGACTAGATACTATCGATGCTGAATCAACTCTGAATGGGCAGGACCCCACCCTATGGTCCGGTGCTCCACACAATAAACACAATCCCAACGCCTTGCGACACTCCGCTTCCACGTGTCCAGGCTTCCCACAATAAGAACAGCCCACGGCGGAAGACTGCGCTTGCTTCTGTTTCTGCTGAGAGTACGTCAGGGTTGAGTGCTGGTCCGACATAACTGAAGCTGCTCGCCTCGGAGCTCCAATAGTTAAAGTCCTAGCTGCTGGGGGTGGTGCCGAAGACTGGTTCATTTGACTATGGGACCGCTTCCGACCTCCGGTCCTGTCCACTATTCTCTGGGAGGTATACTTGTGCCTCCTCGCTGCTCGCAACACCGCATCATAGGTCTGATGCTCGAACTGTTCTACTGCCAATATAATCTCCAGGTGAAGTCCCTGCTGGAACCTCTGCGCTCTGTCAAACTCGGTTGCCACCAAGGTGGGAGCAAACCGACTGAGTCTGGAAAACTCGGCCGCATAACCGTCGACCGTACTCCCCATCTGCTTAAGATTACTGAACCTGGTCTACAAGTCATATCGAGCCACTGCATCATAATACTTGGTCTGAAACTTCTCGCTGAACACTGCCCAGGAGACAGGTGTTGCCAATCCCACTGCTTGTGCGGCCCACCAACTGCGGGCTAGATCCAATAACTGTAGGCGCACCACAGCCACCTTCTCGTCTTCTGGAGTCTTCGCGACTTCGAGAATCACCTCTGTATCCTGTAGCCAAGCATCGGCAGCAATGGCATCCTCGCTGCCATCGAAGAATGGAGGGTTCAGGCGCTTGAAACTGTTGACCGCACTGTTCCTTCGAGGACCACTTCCACTCATAGCATCTTGTACTACTTGGTACAGGGCATCTCCCCGACGATCTTGGGACGCAAGCAACTCACGGATGAGTCCTACCAAGTCTCCATCCTCTGACCCTGCTGGCTGGACGGGCTGAACTGGTGGTAATGGTTCTCCAGGAGGCACGGCTCGGGAGGCTGCTGCTGAGGACTGAGCTCCTTCTGGCTGATCAACAGGAACGATGTCACTGAAGCAATGACATCAGGGATATTAAAGAAGGACCAGGATAGATCAATGATACAAGCATGTTATCAAGTCAGGAATTCAAGGAGATATGAAGATACGAGTGGAGATCAAAGGAGAGTACAGATTGAGACATCTATCCGGTAAACCCTCACACATCTTGATTAACAAGACCTGCATGGGCCACCACTTAAACCATGTAACGCCCCAGAACCAGAATACTGGAGAGCGGGGGCGTACATAGCCAGCTACGTATAACGGAATGGAATCCACGCCGCTATACGGTCACGGCTGTCTAGATATGTGAGGGTTTCACTAAATCCATCAGTCTCCTAAGGTCATAAAATAGCCTATTGTCTCAATCTCAACCAACTAATAATAGTTACAAGATGTCCGACCACCAAATACACAATAGTAAGGCGTCCCATACATTACATATTCGGAATGATCATGAAGCTAGTCGTTACAAAATGTGAGGACTAGCAAGAGCTCAGTCATACATAATCAACCCCCGGTAGACAATAAGTAAAAGCTGCAATCGAGCTAACACTTGCCCGTCGGCTAAACGCCTCAAAAGAATAATTTACAATATTACAGTGGGAGAACAAAAAGAAACCCACTCGATGCCCTGGTTACGCCTGGTGATCACCATCGGGCTGGAAAGCAGGGAGATCCTTTGGTGCTGCTCCGGTAACTGGCCATACAAAACCAGCTGGGTCAGACCCCAGAAAGAGCAAGTACCACAAAGGAGGCTTCACTTAAGGACTAAAACCAACAAATCATTAGCATTCAACAAGTAAGAAAACAATAAGTAACACAGATTGAGGTTTGTGCACTACCAATGCACTTGTCCCAATCAGAGAAAATAATTAAGTGAAGCATCATTGACAATAGACAACTGGAGAATCATGCTAAATAAAATATAGCTGGGCTGTATATGAAGAGAAGACGAAGGTACTATTCCGGAAGCCAGGTTACATTCCTTAAACCAAACAAGAAGTGTAATATTTTTGAGGATGTTGAGTTTGGGGGAGAAATAAAGTCAATGACATTGTCTTTGAGGAGGAATCGATCACGATTCCTACTATCACTTTTGACGATGTACAAGATTCTGCACCTGTCATTGATCAAGAAGTGGATTCGGAGCCTCAATAAGACAATGTCGAATTACCTCTATAAGTCGATGTTGAGCTACCTCAACAAGACAACATAAAGGCACCCCCATTCAGGATAAGGTAATTGTTTCTGAGGAACAAACTCAACAACCTCAAAAGAAGAGGAAGGGATTGTTTTTTTAAAAATAGACTTTCTCTTCGGTTTCTTTGAAAAACTCTTTTAAACCAATCATAGTACTTGTTGTACATTTTAATATTGAGTTACATCAAATGGATGGCAAAACGGTATTTTTTAATGGTAACATTGACGAAATAATTTATATGGTGCAACCAGAAAACTTTGTGTCAGAAGACCCAAAGAATATGGTTCGCAAACTGACAGAATCTATTTATGGACTCAAGCAGGCTTCTCGTCAAAGATACTTTAAGTTTTACCAAGTGATTATCTAGTTTGGTTTTGAGATAAACACTGTTGAAGATTGTGTGTATCACAAGTTCAGTGGGAATATGAATAATTTTCTGGTTTTGTATATTGATTAAAGTATTCAATGCAAACCAGGTGACACCTCTCGTTAAAGAAGACAAATTCGGTTTCAATCAAGTGCCCTAAGGTTAGCCTTAAAATTAAGAAAATACAATAGATTTTTTTTCATGATCAGTTGTAGGAAGTCTAATGTATGCTCAAGTATGTACGCGTCTGGATATTGCGTACATATTAGGATGTTAGGCAGATATTTAAGCAAATATGGATGGATCATTGGGTAGCAGCCAAACTACTTAAGTAATAAATAGAGAACAAGAAATTATATACTCTTTGTAGGAGATCGGATAATTCTGGAGATCATAAGGTATTCCGACTCTGATTTTGTTAGATGCCAACACAGCAGGAGATCCACATCAGGTTATGCTGACTAATGAAGATATATTTTGGATGAGTGTCAAACATGCACTCATAATTTCTTCCACCATGAAAGCAAGGTTTATAACATGCTGTGGGGTATCTATTCAGGAAATATGGTTACGAAATTGTCACAAGGCTGCGCCTACAATACGGTGTTGAAAGACCACATGAAATTATGGTGTGACAATAAATCAGCAGTACTGTATTCCAATAACAACAGAAACTTGTATAAGTCAAAGGATATTGACATAAAATTTCTAGTTGTGAAGGAAAGAATTCAGAATGGTTATAGTGTCCATATAGCACATTAGGACAAACTCCATGTTAGCGGATCCGCTCACAAAAGCATTATCACCCAGGGTCTTTCATGAGCATACTGCTCATATGGGTGTTAATTAAGAATATGGCAATATAGTGGGAGTTTGTATTTTATGTATTTGGGTGCTATTTGGTTTTGGACACATTTGTATATTAAAGTATTTTGGATATTTATCTGATCAGATATATGAAAATTAAGTTCATTATGTTTTCATTATGTTAAAGTATTGATCTCACTAAAGTTAAGGAGGACCAGTTGGAAATAGACATGTATTTATCACATTGCGTGTAATTGTCATGCTACGCATCCATGATTGATCTATGTCGTTTAGCTATATTGGTATATGTGACCATTGATGGTTTAGTTACGCTATATATGACGAAGGCCGCTTTGATCCTATGTTGATATGGTTAATGGACGAGATTGTCCGGATATACCCTAAGGATTAAGATAGCAATTTATGAGCTCACTAAGGTTAACACAATTATAAGGTTACATATGTGGCCCAGTGGAAGATTGTTAGAATTATTCAATAATTAAGGGGCCACACATGTAAAATTAATTGTGTTTAGGCTATCTAAATAATTAAGCCAAATTAAAGTTGTCTATTTGAAAATTGGCTTAAGGGTATAATTGTCATAGAATTAATGTGTAGATACCGGAGATAATTCTAATTTGATGAGGGACCAAATTAGAAATATCAAAACACACACACACACACACACACACACACACACACACATATATATATATATATATATATATATATATATATATATATATATATATATATATATATATATATATATATATATATATTCATTAGGGTTATGGTCCCCAACTTATACGGCCACCAAAGAGAAATTTTTTCTTTTTCTCTTCTGCATCCCCATCAACAGAAAGAGAGGGACAAAGGATTCTGATTCACCTTTGTCATTAAGGGTCGTAGCAAGTTGGAAGATCGAACCCAATAAAGAGACGATCGCTTCAAGATCCATCAAGCCTAACAATGGATTCAGGTACGCTTCCGCAATTTAATTTATGTTCTTCATCTCATGAATCGACATAGTACAATAAATTCTAACATTTAGATCTCCAAATTACCGTTCACTTGCTTGTGTGAACAGTGAATTTGAGATCCAAATTTTAACACCGATCATTTTTGAAATCAAAACCATAACATACACTATTATAGGAGACCCTATCACTAAATAACCCAAAGAAAAATATCTGGTTAAGTTCTGGACATTCTAATTATCTAACCTCAACTTTCCATTTTATATCCGATGAGATTGCAACAAAATACACCACATCACATTGTGTATGCGACCAGATCAAACATGAACACGTGATTTTTCTTTATTATTCCCTCAGGGTTTTGGGCACGCATTTGCCTGCAAACTCTGTTCAACTATTTACAAACAGAGGTTATGAAAATTCCGACGAAACCGATTTCGTTAGGTTTCTCTTTAGAACAACTTAAGCTAATCGCGAGAATCAAATAGAACTGAGTAAAAAAAAAATTAGTAATAGAAATATTGGTTACAAGTAAAATTTGTTGTATTTACAAATTAAGACTTGATAACTCTTAGGCCTCGTTTGGTTAGCTGAAAGGAAGGAAAAGTAAATTAATTTTTACCATTTTTTTGAAAATTACAATTTTTATTTTTTTAAAATTTGGTATTTTGAAATATCCGAAAATTATTGTAGGTGAAAAAGTGAATCCATGAGATAGAATTGGGGGGAGGTGTGGGAACCATTTTTCTCGTATTTTTCTTTCTCTATTGTAGAATTTTTATAACACACAAGAAAGATACAACCAATATTTACATTTATTGCTACTTTTACGAGAAATCTTATTTGGTAGTAGAAAGAAATATTAGAAATATACTTCAACTATATCAACAAATTTAAATAATAAAAATATATACTACTAATTTCAACGTCAAAGTTTTTGTTTTAAAAAGTATATTTACCTATGTTTACTAATTAATTTTTTTTATTAAATTTAATATGTATAGTTAGATAATTAAGTATAAAAAAAAAAATTAAGGATGACTTGTTTGCTCTTTTCAATTAGTAAAAAATTAAGAAAATGTTGATTACTCTTCTCAAGTAATAAAAAAAATAGGACAATTTACGTTAAATATTCATGTGTTTCATATTTATTACAAGGAATCAATCTTATTTTGAAACTAATTACACGAACAATCCTTATATTTATATTTTATATAGAAAGTTATCACACTAACCACTCTTATTTTAAAAAATAAAACAGAGGAGTAGTCCGTGTAATTATTTTTAAAATAGGAGTGGCCCCTATAACATTCCTGACACATGAGAGATTAATATATTTATTTCTAAAAACTTAAATACAATGTAGGTACATATATACTAATAATATAATAATAAATATGTAATCCTACACAATGTGCATAACTTTCTACTTACAACTGGGATGATTGAGAGTTACTAGAAGATTAATCCAGAGATGGGAAGAAATAATTTCACAATTTTGAAGATCGACATTATTGTTATTACTCTTAACACAAGAAATATGACACCTAAACCCCTCAAGTATCAATGTAACAGTAGCAGTATATGAAAGAAACGTAGCATACTTAATTAGTACATGCATGATACGCTTAGATCCTCTGCCGGTGCCGGAGCTGGTGCGGGTGCGGGTGCGGGTGCGGGTGCTGCCGCCTCTGCTTAAGCAGGTGCGGCGACACGATCGACAGCAGCCCCCCGAGCGGCGGCCGCATCCTCGACCGGTACACCATCTCGTCGTAAGGCCTCGTGTAGAACCTCAAGTACGTCTTGAACGACTCCCTCCTATTGCTGCTGCCGCTGCTGCTGTCCTTGTCCTTCTCCTTCTTTCCGAAGCTAAACGGAGACTGGAGAAACGACGGCATTGGCGTCCTCGGCGGCTTAGGCGTTCCCCGAGCCGGCGTCGCCGCGGGCGTCCGCGACGACCTCGCGGCGGGGGACGCGAACGAGAAGGACCGCGCATTGGCGCCGCCCAAGATCGAAGGGGAGGCCGTCGGGGCCACCGAGCTTAGGTACCACGGCTTGAGGGAGTCGAGGTGGGAGACGGTGAAGGCGAAGCGGGACGAAGTGGAGCCTCTAGTGGCGGCGGTGGTGCCTTTCGATTTGGCTATCGCCGGAGACGAGTCGAACCGCAGGGACGTGGTCCGGTGGGGGTAGGAGAACAGGACGTCGCTCTCCACGATACCGTCCTGCCGGGACTCGTCGTCGACGGAGAGGGAGGATACCACCGTCGTCGCCGTCCATTGGTCAACGAACGGTCGTGATCCCTGAAACAAATTTTATACTAATTTTAGTTAGGGGTACGATGTAATGCACACAAATTTATTTTGATAAATTTTACATAGTTAGTATATTGTGCAATTTTTCTTGGATGTTTACAGGTAAATTACCAATTCTAAAATTAGTAGATTTTTGTCAATTTAGTCTAAGAAAAGAAAAAGGGTTGATTATTACACTTACTTTCCAGAGGCATGAGAAAATGGACGGTGGATCTACCACAAAGGACCTGTGTAGTCTTCCTGGATAATATTCCGAAATAACCTTGAGGGTCACCATGTAAATATTCAAAAAAGCCGGCGCCGATCTGAAAAAACCTGGGGATGAAAATGCAAACTGGCAATCATTACAATCGGTGGCAAACTCAAAATATAACAAATTACAGTTCTACCCTTCCCGAATTCGAATTAAAGCCTGTTGCAGCCACTGATGTCAACTTTGACTGTTGATTGAACCCTTTTTTTTTTAAAATAAGTCCGCTAGAATAAGTTATTTACAGCACCAGTGTGTTTTCCTTCAGAAAAAGGACCAACATTAAAATTTAAAAAAATACTTACTCGCGTCGTAGAGGAGTACAAACTGCTCCACGAACTTTGACATGGTTGTGATGGCCACTTCAAGTGTGAACACCAGCAAGCGCAAATACCTACAAACATGGAGGGCCCAAACGTTAAAAAAAGGAAAGATTAGTGAAAAATCCAATGCAACATTTAGATTAAAAAAGAGAGTAGAAAGTTAATCTCACGATTTCTGAGTGTGCAATTTGAAATACTCTTGCTTTATCCTAAAAACCTGGAAAAAAAATTATTACATTTACAAAAAAAGTCAATCTCACTATTTTCTTACAAACGAAAAAGTTTTGTAAAATTACCAGTACAGGTCTGGCATCATCGTCGTAGCCTGCAACGTAGGCCAGACCCTCGGCGAGCTCGGACGAGAACTCATCGGCTATTAAATGGTCTATCAATTTACATCAAAATAGAAGAAAAAAAAATTAGAAATAAATTATGTATGTACGTATGTACGCATACATAGTCGGCTCTAAGCTATACAGCCTAGACACCAAAATTTACGAAAATATATGAATATTTTAGCAAATGCCTCCACTTTAAATGTTAAAACTAGCATATAACTTCATTTTTTTTTATTAAACTAGCAAATAATCTCATTTTGTGTAAATCAATAATAAATTTAATTAGTTTAAATAATGAGGGAATTTTTTTTATTTTATACAAAAAGGTCGAGGTATTTGTTAATATTTTTTTAAAAAGTGACAGAATATGCTAGTTTTTACATGTAAAATGGAGGTATTTGCTAAAATATTTCTATTCTAAATTTTAAGAAGATTCCAAAACTTAACAAATGTTCTATTAGTTTTACAAATAGACCCTAAAATTTATAAAAGTTACTAAATTTTTTCACATAGGCCTCCGATCGTCTAGAATCTATTTTTTGCTGAGCCAGTGCTGTACGTATGAATATATATATGTCTAAAGAGTCATTCACAGACCAAAACTAATGGATATTTTCACGCTTCGACAAGCCGCTCCCGAAGTAGTTTCAGGTTGGATAAAAATAACACTTCGACTAGTTTTGGTTGGCGAACAAAAATAGATTCTTTTCTTAAAAAAGGACTTTGTGTGTGTACCAGTTCCGATGCTCTCTCTCCAAGAGAGCACAGCCCTCAGATGCTTGGCCGCTCTCTTCGCGTTGCCTCCTCTCGCTTTCAAGAACCGCTCCACGCAGGAGTCGCTGCAGTACTTCTCCTGCGATGAGTGGAACACCACGACGACGATGATTTAATATGAATTTGAGAGTTCGATCGAGAGAGCTCGATTGGTTAGAGTACTGTTTCGAATCCCCTAACCTGCTTGACGGAGAGGGGAGACTGTCTCTTCAGGATCTTGAGCACCGCGTCTATCCTCTCGGCGTCGCTGTTCTCCATTGCAACACTCCCGCTGGCTACGAAGCTTACCACTTAGATTTCTTCATTGAGAGAGAGAGAGAGAGAGAGAGAGAGAGAGAGAGGAGGAGAGTAGGGAGAAGATGAAGCGGAGATGGTATTTATAGCAAAGTTACTGACAGGAGCCGTTATGTGGCTTAACGGAAGTTTGAGACTTTTCCGATGGGACCCTTCTGTTATTATTATTTTTCTCTTTATTTTGAATGGGTACTTTTTTCTTTTGTGGAGTGGAAATATTGAATTTTGGGAGGGGGGATATGGGAAGGAGGAGATGGAATGACCGAGCGGGCAATTATGGGCTAATTTTTGCTTAGACCATCTCCAATGGTGATTTCTAAAATTGAGTTCTTATCCTACTTGCCATTGTAGTTTAAGACCATCTCCAATGGTGATTTTTAAAATTGAGTTCTTATCCTACCTGGCATTGTACTTTAAGGAGATTTCTATCCTAGTTGAAAGAGTTTCTACATAGAAATTGTACATATACAAAAAAATGCTATCCAATGGTTCTCCATTTCTATCCTATGTGTCACATAGTAAAATGACCAATTTAATGGTGTGGAGCCCAATAATAATTGTCATGAGAGATAGGAGAATTTCTATGAGAGTTTCTACATGTACAAACTCTCCTAGAAAGTTTTCATCCTACATCATTGCCACCTAGGATAGAAATTGTGACAGAAACTACCATTGGGAGAAATTTTTTCTAAAATAAATTTCTTCCATAGAAATAGGGAAGATAGAAACCCCCATTGGAGATGGTCTTTCTATTCTAGTTGGAAGAGTTTCTACATAGAAATTGTAGACATACAAAAATGCTCTCCAATGGTTCTCCATTTCTATCGTATGTGTCACATAGTAAAAGGACCAATTTAATGGTGTGAGGCCCAATAATAATTGTCATGAGAGATAGAAGAATTTCTATAAGAGTTTCTACATGTAGAAATTTTTTAAAAAAATTTCATTCTACATCATTGCCACCTAAGATAGAAATAGTGATAGAAATTATTATTGAAAGAAATTTTATTTAAAATAGATTTCTTCCATAGAAATACCGAAATAGAAAACCCCATTGGAGATGGGCTTAGCGGCCCCGACATAAGCATTTAATGGCAGCGGCCATACACGTATTTGCGGGCTTTGTTTTTTTTTTTTTTTTTTGTCTTTACTTGGTGGAAGTTGGAACCGGACCACTCTCTACATGATTTTACATTATTCAAATTTCATTTAACCATGTTTCCATAACTATAAATCTTTTCAAAAAAAAATTGTATACAATAATATGCTCAGCCTCCATATATACTAGTCACTTTCACGTACGTTATACGTATAAAAAAGTAAATAATAGTACTAATAAAATATATAAAAATTTAAATTATAGTAGAATATTTTAAATTTAATTTCAATATATTTTAATATGATTTGTTATGATAATTTTTAAATTATAGATATGTGTTTAATTAGATAATATTATATAGTTAATTTAAACAAAATTTTAATTTTAAATATATTCTAGTACTGGGTGGTTTCTAATTTTTTACGTGAGGAGAGAGGGTTCTATTATCCACACATAAGATAAAAAAGTATTATTTTTAATATTTTATTTTATTTTTTAAAAAAGAAAATGATTGATGATATACACGGCTTAGACGGCTCAAGATTGAGCCGTTTGAAGCCTGTGTGTGTGTGTGTATGTGCATTTAAACCCTCCTAAGAGTTGCCTCGTTCGCAAAATAAGACCTTTTAGAAAACTTAAGCAGTTTGCACCTCCCGCAAACCATGTTTTGCTCAGAATACCCATTTCCGTCAAAATGACGTTAGAAGTAGCCGTTAGCACCCAAATTTGGGAGAGAGAAATTTTTCTTGTCACGACCCGCACCCACTGTGAGGGTACGAGAACGTAACAACGCCCAGCCTACGCCGCAGTGTCGACGGTAGAACGCTGTCCTAGATCAATCATCTAACAATATAAAGGTACCTGTACAGTATATACACTCCGAATGGAGGTGACATAGCAATATACAGTCTCAATCACATCTAAAGCAGAATGAAAAGATAGGAAGAAAGATAGATAAATACTGGAATGAAGGAAAAACCACATGAACACAACCAGAGAGTCTAAGTGTCTACTGACATAACAAATCAGAACATCCAGCTCAATACAAGACTCTAGCACTGAAATGAAGAATATATACAATCTAGATCTCAAATGACAGAAAATAGAAAACCTAGACTAGGGAGCCTCAGTCTCTATGCTAGTAGATCAGGCTGGAAATCTGGGTCACATATGGCATCTACAGCTGCCCCATAGTAGGTGTCTATGCAGGCCTCCTCCTCATCCTCTGTAAAATTTTCAACAGGTCCAGTCAGGACGGGAGCGAGCACAAAATATCTCACGCAGTTCATATCGAGTTAGGAAATATAAAGCATGCAATAGAGTAAAGTACATGAAACGCTGAAAGAAGAAGATATATGAAAAACAGTAGGGATTTGATATCAGAAAATATCTAAATATGATAAGTAAGAACTGTAAGGAACATGTGATTTTAGAGTACAATCTGGTTATGTAAACAGGCTAGGAAAATGCAATGGTAACTCCATTGTACGTGGATGTACAATAGACATATACAATAGTTATACAATATTGTACAATAGGATTTGAGTACATAACCAATTCTACTCCCCCTCCCCAATCAATACACAAGGATCTACTCCAGTTACGTTATCTTATACAATAGTGTACAATGTTATACAATAGATGTACAATGTTATACAATAGTGTACAATGGTCTATCCCTGGGGCTCATGTGATAATGAGAGTACAATATGCACAATGAGTATACAAGGATATGGGTATTCAATAAATACAATATGGAAGTGAAACGCACAACACAATATGTATTTAGTGAATACAAGGAGATAACATCTCAAAAGAAGATCCATATAGTACCAATCCGTGATAACAGTCGTGTCAGCATCAAGTATAGTAATCTATAGCAAGAATGTAAATCCATACAAGTATGAAACGGCCAGAGAATGTACTCGCCTGATAGCCTGAGTGTCTGAAGAGAATATACTGTCCGAGGAGTGGTGTCTGGCTCCTATTTGGAACAGCACAAGTCACAACAAGTCCAGAATGGTAAAATGAGGTACTACAATGCATTCTACATGAATCTAGGTTAATCTAGGCCAAAGTCAACTCTTGGTCAACCGCACTAGTCAAACTAGGTCAAGTCCTAGCCCAAACAAGTCTAACAAGTCTCACTAGTCCTAACCAAGCCTAGTCTAGAAATCACACACCAATCACAAGGCTATACAAGCCAAACACAAGCACATATCAGGCACATCCTATTCATGCATATTCGACATTATATATATAAAAAGAGGAAGGAACTAACATGTAAGCTATGTGTGTGTGTGAACATGGATGTGTACATGAAAAGAGAAAACGACACTAGTTACACTACACATGGTATAAAGCTAACCCATCTTCATATTAGGCTATACACACATTATCTATATAGGCAATGCCATATTTATTGTATTTCACATTGGGCTCTATGCATCATACTCACATATGTGTGTCACATTCACATAGGCAAATTCATGGTTCATTTCATATTACACCATCTCATTTACACATTCACATAGGTTAGATATAATGTATATATATATGCATATATGTATACATAGAGGGAAAAAGTAATCAAGCAAGGTGGGTGTGTGGGTAATATGACATAGTGTGTGTGTAGATGTGAATGTGTGTAGGTACATAGGCTAAGGTTGTGTGTGATGTTTGCAATGGGTTGAATTGTGTCAATATATTTCAGATTTGTAAATAGGATGTGTCTATACATGCATTAGTTGTAGGGTGTTGTGTGTAATAGGGATAACAGTTTTCAGGAACAGTAGGTAGGTTAATGTGTAATAGAAAACAGTGGAGTGTGTGTATGTACATGACAGTCAAATGTGTCTCAGGTTTTAGAGTGTGGTTAATCTCAGAAATCAGTAAAATGGGTGTCAACTCAGGAAATAAGTGTGTGTAAGGAGTGTGTTAACTAGGGTGTGTGTGTAAAGAGTGTGGGACAATAGGACATGTGTGTTAGAGTGTGGGGTGGCTGTCAGAGATGAACAGAGGAAGGGAGACCAATTCTCAGAATGTACAGGTAATGCAATTAAGTAGGAACCTAATTCAGCTCAAAGGAAAAAAAAAGAAATCAAGTCATGTATCCTACATATTTCAGATTTCCTAACAGTTAACAGGTTACCCAGGTTTTACATGTTGAACATACAGTTATCATATCATTCAGATTTACCAAACTCAGTTAAGAACAGAACCTAATCAACAGTTCAACTCTCTATCACAAAAACTATAAAAATGACAGTCCTATATGATACCTCTGATTTGGTGCCTCAAACAATACCAAACCACATCGAAACATACCCAAAATCCACATACTATTAGATATCACATAGGTGCACCCATTAGGGGTTTAATAACATGTAATTAACTGAGTTAAATGGGTTAAAAAGATTGCTAAAATTCATTTCCAAAATCTGAACAGAAAACAGGTAAACTGATACATGATATTTCAGAAAAAAGAAAAAAATGGAATAGCAATGAAAAATTACATTAAGACATAAATTTTTGGCTTGGCAATGACAGTATACATCATATACGTGTCATACCATATATATGTGTCCACCCAAGTGGACACAAAGTGTCCAAACAGAATTAAAAACCAAAACAGCAACCTGGACACAGTGCAGGGAACTAAGCCTCGTGCACGTGTGCACGCGTGTCGTGCACACGACACAGCACGTGGTAGGCCACGTGCTCGTGCACCTGTGTACCCCTATACTAGGGCTAGGTCTAGGTCGACCTGCCCAGTGTCCTAGTGTCCGCGTGTCCGATTTATGAGGCCGTGTCAGTGGCCAAAAGTCACAGTGCACAGAACAGTGTAAGGACAGTGCACGATCGATTTCTCCTAAACCGGTGCACGAGATTCGATGGAATTTTGGGGTCATGCTGTCAGAACATGCCCCAACAATCCTACAAAATTTTGTGTCAAAAATCGCCGTGTCGTGTCCTGTAGGAATCCCGAGTGGCAGGGCATCCCTGTAGCAGTACGCGCGCGTGTGTGTCAGCGTGTGCACGTGTCCAAAATAGCTCGACACGACCCCAAATTAATACAAAACCAACAGGAACATGTAAGCAACACCTAATTACAATTTTCCATTCAAAAATATTGCATGAATAAAATCGAAATGCCCTTTGAGGCATTTCGACAAACACTACAGCCTAGGCTCTGATATGTGTCCAGAACGGACACGAAACCTATGATACCTGACACGAAACCTATACAGACACTTAGGGGACTCCTAGGGTTTTCTAACCATGAAGAGAAATCGAAAATCCATGGAGAAATGAGAAAGTTACCTATACTTGAACTTTCAAGAAAAACTCCTTCTCTAGAGCTCTTCTCCTTGATGTCCAAATCCAACCAATCCACAACAAACTGAAATGAAACTTCAATAACAGCAAGAATAGGTGTATTAAAACCTAATGGAAGAGATTTGAATGAAAAAGGAAATGGGATGGAGTTCTAGGGATTAAATGATGTAGGAACAAACCTTTCCTTCTAAACTTGAGCTTTCCTAAGAAAGAGGCAACCCTAAACTAAGAGAGTATTTATAGGGTGGTGTTCCCAAGAAGGATATGGTGGCTGGCCACTTAGTCTAGGACTTAGGGTTTGGGCACTTGACTAATGGGCTTTGGGCTTAGTTACATGAGCTATGGTTTAATTGATTAATAAGGACTCTAAGTCATAAGTCATGGCTTATGGCTTTCTAATTTCTATAGCTAAATAGGTTCTAATGACCTAACCATAGATTAGGCTAGGTTAGACTAGAGTCACAAATTCTAACCAAGCTCAAACTAACTAAGGTTAGCTCCTCAGTCTGAAAATGAACACTAGCAAGACACCAAATCATAAGTCATGAATTTAAATAGTTTAAAAAAATAATTAAAAATCACTAAAAATCATAATATGAAATAAATACCATTAAATAATAATTATAAATATAAAATTTCAAAATTATCCTCTTTTGGAAAACTGGGTGTTACAATCCTACCTACCTTATAAAAATTTCGTCCTCGAAATTAAAATGGTAGTAGTCCTTCTAGGTCAAACACCCCACAAACAGAGTCTCAAACAAACCGTCAGATAATCATATGCGTCTGTCCAAAACCATGATACTCAGAATCTCTGTCGTACCAGTTGTTTGCCATTAAAATTGTTTGATTGAAAATTTTAATACAAACAGAACAGTGTTACAATGTAGGACTTAGATGTAGTCCTAGGAGTACACTTTTGTTTAAGCTGGGTCCTTAGTGCCAATGGAGCGAGTGGTAATGCGTTGACTCCGTTGACGGGCTGACGACGGTTATCGGTTCTCTGAAGGTGTGGATTGCTCTGGGTGCTGGAGCTTGCTGAGAGGAGGAAGACGTTGAGTGTCTGTATCTGCCTCTCTGATGATTCCTTGTATGTTCGTTGTGGATTCTGTGTGTGTGTGAAGGAGAAGATCCCTCTATTTATAGTTTTGCAGGCTGGCTGCTCATACGCGCATGTAGGATGCACCGGTGTGTGGGGACGCCACGTGGAGGTTGCTGATGGAGGCGCGTAGATGATACGCCCTGATTGAGGGGGAGAACTCTTCATACTGCTGTTGTGAGCCGGCACGTAGCAGAGAAGAAGATCTTTCTGTTGCTGAAATCTTGGACGAGTTGAGTCAAAGGACACGTGTCATCGACCCATGGCTCGAAGATCTCGAATTTGGTGGAGGGGGGGTAATCTGGTGAGCTGCGCCTTGATTGGGCGCAGGAGGAGGTTGTGGCTCATACCCTTTAGGGGTTACAAACTGTTTAGAGCGCATGGCTTTTGAGGCGCATGCAGGCGACTTTCCTTCTGTCTTTCGGGATCAGAGATCAGTCTGGGGCGCATGGCTTTTGAGGCGCATGCAAAGCTTCAACTGGAGACTCTTCTTCTGTCTTTAGGGATCAGTGAAGGGTCTGAGGCGCATGGCTTTTGAGGCGCATGCTGGTTTGGACGCATGGCCGTAGAGGCGCATGCGGATGGCCACGTGGCAGTAGCCGTCGGAATAGAGTCATGATGATGCTGACGTTGCCGACGCTTTGTTCTCTGAAAAAAGCTGTCAACTATTCAGACTTTGGGAAGCGTGCTGCCAACTCTGGTGTCAGTTCAGCATTTAATGTTTGTGACGTTCGATGGACAGTTGAGTGGGCACATTGGTTGGTGTTCCACTCGGCATGGAGATGTGAGGGAGGGCGCATCCTCTGTGATGCGCCGGGTACTGTAGGGCGCGTCTGTGTGATGCGCCTGATGCTGGAGGGCACATCCGTGTGATGCGCTGTTTGGCTGGCGCATCCGATATGTCCTTTAATGACGCGGCTGTCTCGCTCCTCGAGTGCTATAAATAGCCGTTTGGCTGAATTCGAGGCATCCGGTTCATCCATTTAATGCAAATTCATTGCACAGAATTCAGAGAGTCATCCACTTAGCACGTGGGTTTGATTTGCCCGGCCTATAAATAGTGGCATGGAGAGAAGGTTTGCTCCTCATTCCCTCACATACTTCCAACATGAACTTGGATATGTGGGTGCATTCTGTTGACGAAGTACTCCCGAGGGTAAAGATGAGACGTCGTGTTGTCTTCGATGCACTTGAAGGTGACTGTTACATCCAAAAGACGGAGTCGAGGGCTTCTGAGGCAGGCGGAAGGTGCCTGTTGCATCCAAAGATAGGGATGTTCGGGCCTCGTCTCCGTTGTTCCGGAAGAGCCGTAGATCGGAATGGTGGTGCTAGGCTCTCTCTTCCTTCAAAGTGGGTGCCGCCCACTTTGATTGTGTTGAAAGCTCCTTGTGCCATGATTTCGATCACGGTCTTCCTTGGTCTTTGGAGGCTCTTTCGAAGCCTCCCCTGGCCACAGCATTTGCGGTGCTCTTCTCTTCCTTGGTTCCAGCCAGAGGGTTAAATGCTTTGCTTAGCGAAGTACTTATCAGGTGAGCCTGGCTGGAAGAGCGGCACATAACTGGGCTCTGCTCGGCCAGGTGAGCCTGGTTGGAAGAGTTGCTCATAACTGAGCTGCTGAAGGGATGCACATAACTGAGCTGGATGCACATAACTGAGCTGCTGAAGAGATGGTAGGATGCGCCTGGCTGGAGGTGCATGACATCTGCTGCGCCTGGCTGACAGCGCATGGTGACTGCTGCGCCCATCGGAAGGCGCATGGTGGTTGCTGCGCCTATCTGGAAGGCGCATGGTGACTATTGGCTGTAGAACTAGGATCCTTCCTTTGTAGAAATTCTCCTTTGTACAACCTTTTCTAGACATGTAATAGACTTATATATATAAATAAAAAGTCCTTCTTCGAATGTCTATAGCTTATTTGATTAGCTGTCTGAGTTCTGGCGCATAAAATGCCTGGCGCATGGGCTTTCTGGTTGTGAAATTCCATGCTTCTACAAGACCCCCTTCAAAGTTTTCAAAACTTTTGAATAAGTTTTGGAATACTTTGAATAAGAAGCATGGAGGTCAGGGCGCATGATTTTTGGGCGCATGCTTGTTCGGGCGCATGCTCCTTTCAGTTGATGATGATGACGCCTTGGTAACCCAAAAGATTAATGATGATCTTTTGGTTGTATTTGTTGTTATCTCCTCACGGAACCCGAAGCGACGGCTGAGATTATACGTCATCGGTTCACGCGTGCGACCAAGCCCTATAAATAGGTAAGGGTTGGAGAGAGAGAGAGAGTTCATCTGCTCTGTGCCTTTGCTTTCTTTAGAGTTTTTCTTCAAAACCCTAACTTTTTCTTCTCTGAGAGAATGGCTCCCAAGACTCCTCGCGGTGGTGCCGCAAGGGGAAGGAGAAAGCGAAGGAGCCGGCGAAAGTTGTAACGGCTGACGTTCCCCGAAGGCCTGTCGAAGTTTGGCCGGAGGTGGTTGGTAAGTCTCGTTTTTCCGTACACCAACGCACATAGACCTTGGGTCTTTAATGATGTGCCGCGGTCTTTGTTCGCCGACGCGCATGGTTTTAGACCCTGATGATGCGCCGAGGCTGCTGACACGCATGGGCTTAAACCCTGATGATGCGCCGAGGCTGCTGACGCGCATGGGCTTAGACCCTGATGATGCGCCGAGGCTGCTGACGCACATGGGTTTAAACCCTGAATGCGCCAAAGCTCTTCTTCCTCTTGTTGCTTCTAACATTTTTCTGATCTTTGCTAGTGTCAGTAGCGATCCCGCCTTTGAATGAAGTGTTCTTGGAGGCTGTCTTCAACCAGATGGGAGTAGAGTATGATGAGGAAGTGATAAACCCCGCTCAAGAGGCTCTTATGCTGGATCAGCCTCCCGAGAGAATGACCCAAATCCATGAACAACAGTATGGGTTCCTCAAACGGATGATGGAACGTGGTGCTTTAAAATCTTCCACATATGATAAATTGACCTTCTTGAAGCCTGAGTTCCTATTCGGAGACCGTCTCACTTCTACTGATGCGACGGTGTTGAAGGTCAAGGAGGACTGGTTCTTTACAGCGAATGGGGTACATATGACTGTTAAGCAACTTGAACGTCAATGGCCTTTGACATCCTTCTGTCGCCTTATTTTCCAGAGGAGGATGTCTTGGGATCTTACCCCTTCTCAGGGGGGAGCGGTGACTGGCGTCATCCAAATTAATTCTACCTTCGACCAAAGGGATACTTTGACCGCCACACGGTCTGGGTCTTCTTTCACCTGGCGGACTCTACGCCCCGGGAGCCTCTACAGTGACGTACCCATTGATACGTTTGCTTATAGTGCTTCGACCTTTACACATCGTATGTTTTTGATGGAACGCTCATACCCGAAAGGAGATTTTCGGGTAGAGGGTTGGTGCCATTACGTTTCCAAGTGGGATAAACTGACACTCTGGATCTTGTCACGGTTTCGGACCGAGCTTCGAGAGATTGGGTTGACTGCCGCGATCCGTGCTACCCAGGCGGGTGTTGATCTCAACAGGCACATGTTCCTCGCACTACTGGAGATGTTTGATGTCCATACCGGGACCTTTTTTACTCCGGTGGGGGAATTAGGGTTCGCACTTCATGAGATGTACGAGGTGTCAAAACTCCCTTGGGGGTCGAAACCCTATGAAGAGTACTTTCCCACCAACGAGGAACTTCAAGTCCTGGGGGACAGGGCTGAGGAGATGACGGCCGTCTTGAAGGAAGTGGCGAGTCATCATTACTATATGCAGAGACGGGATAGGAACGAGACGCAGCCTCATGTGACCGCTTGGAGAGATTATGTCTTTAGACAAGACAAGGAGGATCCCTCACAATTTTCCACTCCACCGGCGCTCTCTCGTAGCGAAGTGTTGTCCGAAATGAGCAGGTTAGGGGAGAAAAATCCCCGAGGAAATGAGGACCAGCAGTCAGATGCACGCTCCTACAGCTGCTTCTGGCATCTTGCTTATCGGATGTCACCCAAGGCAGTGTTGGCGTCCTACCTGATGATATGGCTCCGAGATTGCGTGTTCGCGGGCGGATCCGGTGCCGTAGAGAGGGTAACCCGAAACTTAATCCTGCCAGCCGTGAAGCTGGTCTTCAGCCGGCATTTGGCTCTTCTCCCCACAATGGTATGTAACCTGCAGCGAGGTTTGAGAGAGTTTGCTGGAAATGTGATTCATAACAGAGGCCGAAATAATAACTTCCCGCACGCCGAACTGCCGTTTTACTATTTGATGGGATGGCTGATTTTGCATCATCCCAGTGTGATGAGTCCAGGCTCGGAAGAAGATTATAAGGCTGGAGATGCACTCCTTCGTCGTTTCAATCGGAGGAGCTGGTCACATACTGGTGTCCCTGTTTGTAGAAAGGTTTTATCCCGTCTTCAGGGTTGGGAAATTACCAAAGTTGGTCCAATCTACTTGGGCTTTGAGGCCAACGAAGATCTAAGGGATCTGGGCGAAGGTACCACCACTCTGCCTCAATGGAGATTCCGCTGGTTGCAGAGTATCCGGCCATCTCATCTGGTATACCGGAACAGGAATCAGTGCTACCTGGAACCATATTTGCCAAGCCGCTTTGCGCGGCAATTTGGTTATGCCCAGATGATGTTGGATAACCCTAGTATTTCTCTGGGGTATATTGGAAGTTTGTTGGATGGTGCACGAGCTTGGCATTACTATAATGCCGGATGTACCGGGGCTCGTTTTACGTTGCCCACCCCAGATCCGCGGCCGCCCATTCTTTACTCAGCCGCCAAATTTTACTGTGCTATGGCTGCTGCGCCCTCCGGATATGACAGGGAGACCAGTCTTATTGCAGGCACCCAGTTAGCGATGACCGGGAACGTACCGATGAAGGCCCGATCGCATCGTCCGTCAGGGATAGGTCACCGGAGTGCCCCTTCCGCCTCTCAAGCAGAACCCTCGGGCGATCGATCAAAGCGATCTGCAGACGAAGGGATTGAATCTCCTATACCGAAGAAGCAGAAGAAGGCGTCGTCACCGACGGCGTCATCGGATTCAGCGTCTGCAGAGGTAAGGGCGTCCCACATAATCTGATTTTGGTTCCACTATTTACGAGGCTTCACCTTCTTTTGTAGGAACCGTTAAAAAGAAAACCTCGTACTCCAAAGTCGGGTGAAAGCAGGCGAGAAGGGACTGCGGGCTCGTCTGAAGTGCGTATCCCGCCGACCATGATGTCTCCCATGGAGGAAGATCCGGAGGATGCTGTTGACGTGGAGATTCCGGTATCCCCAGATTATGTCAGGAGGGAAACTGAGGGTGCAGCAGCTTCCGAGACGGCAAAGGCCAGAACGGAAGCTTCAAGTGCCGAAGGTTTAACAAGCACGCCGTTTCCTGGTGGTGAAGAAGAATGGAGCTCGTCGTCTTCCGATGACGTTGCTCCAGAGCTGCAAGAGCCTGTTGCGGAGGCAACAGAAGTAGTTGAGACAGAGGAGAGGGTTGATTCCCCTCCTTATCATGATGAGGGGAGGTCGGCTATATCATTGCCTAGTCCTACCCCGGCTTCAACCGTGGAAGTTGAGGCGGCTACCACTCAGGAGGTAGCGACAGATTATGTCCCTGTTGAGGGACTCGATGATGAGACCCGTCTGTCAGTCAAGACCGCTACGACGGGTCAAGAGACAAGTGATAATCTCCCTATTCTGCCAAGGGAGGTACCAACCGTTGATAGGACGTTGGGGGTAGAAGAGGTGGCTGTTGACGTCGGAGGTTCCTCCGGGCTTAAGAAGGGTAAGGGTGTAGAACCCTCTGTAGATCCTTCTACTTGGGGGACCATCTCGATGCCTGTGCCGGCTCCTTCTGTTGCTTCGGCTCCTCGGGCTAGAAGTCCAGCCCCTGTTGATGAAGAGCCCATTGATGCCAAGGTTCAAGCCTCGCTGGTTGAGGTTGGCGGATCTTCTTCCGGTCCGCAAACTGTAGTAGCTCCTCCAACTCCTACCATGACACCGCAGGTCCTGGCGGATGCAGACGAGTATGTGAAATTCCTCGTCGAGGGGGTGTACAAAATATTGCAGAAGGGTGTATCTGCTGTGATGAATGCCAATAGGAGTTTTGCGACGGCAAAAGCTCTGGCAATGCCTTGCATCGAGCTGATTCGTATTCACCAAGGCCACGACCATATGGCCGAAATTCTGGAGGCTTCGGTGATTGAGCTGGATGAGCGGCTCGCGGAACTTCAACGCATCCAGCGAAATGACCTCTCTGTCCTGATAGATGCGGAGAAGGGAAAGCTGATTGCCGAGATCGAGTCTTCATACCAGGCCACCGTGGGCGTTTGGAAGCGCGAGGTGGCTGAGACTGAGGCTGCGGTAGAGCAGTTGTCTCAGTCCATGAAGACGACGGTGGAAACTCGAGCTGCATTGGAAGCTAATATCGCGGATATCGACACCCAGATGCGCCACCTTGAAGACCAACGGGCCCGACTCTAGTTAGAGGTCGAGCGTGTCCGGGCTGAACATGCAGCATTTAAGAAGGATGAAGCGACTTTTACTCAGCGGACTCTTGCCTTGGCGCAACAACGACAACAGCTTGATGAGAAGCATATAAGTGATACTTCCGCTGGGGCCGTTGAATTGATGCGCCAAGAAGCAGAGCGACGAGTCCTGGTGACGGTGGAGGCCCGCGCAGTCGACTTAAAGCTTCGAGTCAGGGAGCTCTCAGCCCATCCTGGGGAGATTCAGGGACCATAGCTTTTTCCCTTTTTCTTTTGTGTTCTTTTGCAACCCTTACTGGGGGATGATGTAGCTTCTTGTACTCCTTTTTTTCAGAAGAATAAAGAAGTCTGCAACTTTTTTGTGATGTGTTCATCTTTTGTTGTCATGAACTTGATGATTTGTGTGGACCTATTATCTTTTGCGTACCTTGATTTTCAGGTACAGATAATAAGTTTGAAGGAACCATTATGTTTGCTCAGAGGTAATGTGGACATGGCAATCATTGGGTTCGAAATGATAGAATTTCCCTACTCAGAGGTATTATGGACGTGGTAGGAATGATCTTGGGGGATACGCTGAACAACTCAGAGGTTATATGGACGTGGAAGTTCTGCGATAAATGTACAATAACGCAGGGGTTGTTTGTACAAGATGTTTACTCAGAGGTAATGTGGACGTGGTAAACATGAAGGGTAGCGTAGGCTTACGAAGTGTAAGATTTCGCTTTGTAGGGTGTAGAGAGATAACTCAGAGGTAATATGGACGTGGTTATCTTTCTACTGGAAGATGCCACGGAACCGCTGGGTTCCGAAAGCGTATGAGTTTGTGGAAAGAGGTTGTTTGGGGAAGTATATGTCTGGAGGATGTCAAGAATAGTACTTCTTTAGGAACTTGCCGTTGATGGGCATCATGAACAAGTCCCCATTGGGTTTGGCGAGGCGGTAAGCACCGTTTGAGTATACCGTCTCTATGATGAAAGGTCCTTCCCACTTGGGCTCGAACTTTCCTGGTGTCTTGTGGGTCAACACCATTGGTCTTCTGACTGCAAAAACCAGGTCGCCAACTTGGAAAGTCCTCTGTTTGACCTTCTTGTTGAAAGCCTGTGATATACGGGCTTGGTAGAGCTCGATACGTTGTTGAGCTAGGAGACGCTTTTCGTCAAGTGCCTCCAGTTCCCGCAGACGACGACGTTGATTGTCCTCTTCTGTGAGTTTGTTTGTGATTGCTACGCGGAGCGAAGGTATCTGTATCTCGAGAGGCAGTACTGCTTCGCTCCCGTAGACCAGGAAGAATGGAGTGTTGCCTGTTGGGGTCCGTACCGTTGTGCGGTAGGCCCAAAGGCATTCGCCAAGCTTTTCGTCCCAGTCGCGTTTGTTGGATGACACGACCTTTTTGAGCAGCCTAACGATAGTTTTGTTGAATGCCTCAGCCAATCCGTTTGCTGCCGGATTGTAGACGGTTGAGGCCACGTTCTGAATGCGATTCTTGTCACAGAACCTGCTGAAAATGTGGCTGATAAACTGAGGACCATTGTCATGGATGATCCGTCGGGTACACCAAAATGGTAAATGACATGGTGTTTGATAAAGCTGACCACCCTGGAGCTTTTTACTTCTGCTAGTGGAACTGCTTCCGCCCATTTGGAGAAGTAGTCAGTGATGGCCAGGATAAAACGGTGTCCTCTCGATGAAGGAGGGGTGATTGGCCCTACAATGTCCATGCCCCAGGCTTCGAAGGGCCAGGAGGCGACTGTAGGATGTAGCGGCTCCGATGGTGTATGTATGAAGTCTGCATGAAGTTGGCACGCGTGGCACTTCTTAGCATATTCGACAGCGTCGGCAGCCATGGTTGGCCAGTAGTAGCCCATACGTCGCAGTCGATCTTGCAACTTAGGACCGGGTTGATGAGCTCCACAAGTTCCGTCATGAGCTTCTTGAAGAGCTTCGGCTGCTTCTTCGTTGGACAAGCATCGAAGGAGGAGCCCATCGAAGGAGCGTCGGTACAGCGTTTTGGTAGCTGTGTCGTAGTAGAATTAAAGAGAGCGTCTCCTGACTGAGACGGCTTCCTTCGGGTCCTCTGGAAGGATTCCGTAGACAGCGAAGCCGATGAACGGGAACCTCCAGTCTCGGACATTAACACCAGTGTTTGTCGGCATGGCGTGAGCCACCTGCAAGCATAGGTTGTTTCTGGGACAAATCAGATCTCGTCCTGTTACCGTGATATAGTGTTGAGTCCCAAAGGACGCTGCTAATGAGGCTGCGAGGCCGGCCAGAGCATCGGCCTCCAAGTTTTATAAACGGGGGACATGTTCAATGAAGAATCCGGTGAAGGTTGAAATGATGTTCAACGCGACTTCATGATAAGGGATTAAATCTTCATGGCGAACTTCGTATTGTCCCCGAACCTGGTTTACGACGAGTTTTGAGTCGCCGTAAGCTTCCAGATGGTCGACCCCCAGTTGTTGTGCGAGCTGGAGTCCCATGACGAGTGCGTTGTACTCGGCAACGTTGTTGGAGCACGGCTTCGAAAGAGAGTACGCACGCTGGATGACCAGCTGATCGGGGGAGACTAAGACTACCCCCACTCCTGCGATGATTTGGCCTTTGGGGCCTGTTCTCGAAGCGCCGTCGAAGAACATCCGCCAAACGGAGCTTCCTTCGGTGACGTTGGATTCTTGGACCTCATCCGGGATATCTTCATAGAGTTTTGAGGATTCTGGGATGGGATGTGCAGCTAAAAAGTCAGCCAGAGCTTGATCCTTAACAGCTTTTTGCGGCACAAATACCATGTTGTACGGTGTTAGCAAGATCGCCCATGTAGCCAGCCGGGAGTTCAATGATCCTGGCTTCGTCATGAGGACTCTGAGCGGATTGACTCGGGAAATGACATGAATTGTCTGACCCGAGACATAATGACGAGTCTTCTGGATGGCAAACACCAAAGCCAAGCACTCCTTTTCGACAGGGTTGTACCGGTGTTCGGCCCCGATGAGTGTTCGACTGAGGTAGTAGATTGCTTGCTCGTAGCCTGTATCGCTGTTTTGAGCCATCAGAGCGCCAAGAGAATGATCCATGGCACGGACGTAGAGGAGAAATGGTTTGCCGGTGACTGGCGCTACCAGGACTGGTGGGCTTGTTAGGTAAGCCTTGATGTCGTCGAAAGTCTTTTGGCACTCCTCGGTCCAGACGTAAGAGACTCCCTTCTTCATGAGCTGAGTAAAGGGTTGACATCTACCGGAGAGGTTCGCTATGAACCTCCGGATATATGCCAGACGTCCCTGTAAGCCCCGAAGTTCTCGAAGGTTCTTCGGAGGGTCCATGTTGAGGATGGCTTTGGTCTTCTCAGGATCAACATGAATGCCTTTCGCTGTAATGACAAAGCCCAAGAATTTGCCGCTAGAAACCCCCAGAAAGGATTTAGCGGGGTTCATTTTGAGTTGATGTGCCCGCATGAGATCGAAGATCGTCTTCAGGTCCTGTAGGTGATCTCTTTTGAGGCGGCTCTTGACTGCGATGTCGTCAACATAGCATTCGACTGTCTTGCGAAGATGTTGACGGAAGATGGTGCTTATAGCTCGCTGGTATGTCGTACCGGCGTTCTTCAAGCCGAAGGGCATTACTGTGTAGCAGAAAACACCCTTTGGAGTCCTGAATGACGTGTGTTTTGTGTCATCGAAGAACATCTTGATTTGATTGTAGCCTGAATACCCGTCCATGAAGGACATGTGCTCAAAGCCACATGTGTTGTCGATCATCATATCAGTGATTGGAAGCAGGAATTCGTCCTTCGGGCAAGCCGAGTTGAGATCCCTGAGGTCGATACAGACTCGTATCTTCTCGTTCTTCTTGGTGACAGGAACGATGTTGGCTACCCAATCCGGGTGTTGTTCCTCACGGATGAAGCCGCTGGTCAAGAGTTTGTCTACCTCCTGATCGATGGCATTTATGATGTCCGGACGAAAGCGTCGCTGCTGTTGTTTGATAGGTTTGGCATCAGGTAAGATGTTCAACCTATGCATTGCGATCTGTGGATCGAGTCCCGGCATGTCTTCATAGCTCCAAGCAAAGACGTCGATATACTCTTTAGCCAGTTGGATTAAAGATTCTCGATCTTCTCCTTCCAGGCTTTTACTGATGAAGATGGGTTTAGAAGAAGACCCCTCCCCGAGGTCGATCTGCTCGACTTCGTCTTCGGTGGGAGGTTCACGAAGCTCAAAACGAGATTCCCATTGTTCCCCTAGGCGTTGGGCCCAGGGTTCTTCTTCGAAGGGTTCTGGTGCTTGGTCTTCGCCTTCACCTTTTTGAGGTTGTGCTGACGTCATGTTAGCTGACAGCACTTTCCTGAAGACTGATCCGATACTGGTATCGGAATCCCAAGTCGATGCTTCGGACGAGTGGGAATGTTCTATGTCTTCTGCATCTGAACTCTCTGGGGTTGATGGCGGCGTGACATAGCCTAACCCTCGTCCAGTCCGATTATAATAGTCCTGTGGCTTTCCATTGGGCATCGAAAGCCGGACAGGGAGATGCCGACCCTTGCCGTAGTTTAAGCCTTTGTTGCTTTTCAGGTCGTAGCCCATCTTTTGGATGATGTGCTTTGCCGCATCCGTGTACCGATAGACTTGTACTCTGCCGGTATCAGGTTCGGGCTCGATTGACGGGAGGTCCCGATGACGCTCGACTTTGCCCGAGATGATGGTGCCTTGGTCTCGGCTCCGTGGAGGGACTATGAAGATTCCTTGAGACGGGACTACTCGATTATGGTAGACGGTCGTTATTTGTGTTTGTAACGACCGTAGAGCGTGGTCTAATATATACATGGCATTCCAGTGTGGAAGACAAGAATAATTAAAAGACACTCTATTATTGATAAAATACGAGATCTTATCCCGTGGGATTACATTGTCAAAGGAGGGTGCCTCTACATCAGCCGAGATATAATCACCAAGCTCCTCATCTGTAAGAACTGGAGGCGGACTAGGAGAGTCCAACACAGCTTTGGGGTCTGAGAGGGTTATATGAGCCTTCTCTGACACCTTGGATGACTGCGGCGGCTTGCCCTTGAGACGCACCTTGAGAGGCGCCTCGGCTACGCCTCCGGTGAGTGGTGCCTTCCCTTGTAATTTTGCCACCAGGGGAGCCGATGTTTGAGGTGGCTTTCCCTTGAGGCGTATCTTCAGGGGTGCTTCGCGAGCCGGCGCTTTTCCTGATAGCTTGATGCTCATTAGAGGCGCCTTCTGGGGTAGTTTCCCCTTCAGTCGGATTTTCAAGGGGGCGTCGGGAGTCGTCTCAGGCTCCATGTCCGGCTCTGCTGCCGTCTCTGCCTCATCATCAGCGTCGTTGGCTTCCTCCTCGTCAATGGGCTTGTACAAGTCGGAATCGGTGAAGTAGGCTTCAATTCCTTTGAAAGGATCGATGTCTGCAAACTTCGTCCGGATGACGCCATTGGTGGATACATACTTCATGCACTGGTGGAGCGTGGAGGGCACCACCATGTACTCATGCAGCCATGGTCGACCGAGCAGGATGTTGTAGTTGACCTCGGCATCTACCACATAACAAGTCACCTCAGTTTTGAGGCTGCCAATGTGACACTTCAGTCGGATCTTACCCAATGGCTCGCTCTTGCTTGCATTGAAGCCACTGATGGTTGTATTGGAGGGCGCCAGCCGGTACATCGGGATCCCCAGCTTAGATAGCAGCACCTTCGGAATGATGCTTAGGGAAGACCCAGGATCGATCTGAATCCGGCTCACCTTGACCGAGCCAATGTACCCTGTATAATACAGCGGTCGGTTATGTCGGTGATGCTTGAGCAGCATGTCTTGTTGGGTGAAAGTTATGTTAGGGATAATTTTATCCGCGCAATGACAGTGCGCACAAGTAGTTGGGAGGTCTTCAGGCTGCTTGACCTGACTGAGAAAGGATTCAGCGTCCTTCAGAGCTTCGCAGAGAGCTTCTCGGGAATCTTTAGAAAGACGCAGGAGCTCGAACAAAGACAGGCGCGCAGGTGTACTGGCTAATTGTGCCAGAATGTCGAAGTTGTGAGGCTTGGACAGCCCCGAAGCATTCTCCTTCCGTAGAGGTCTATCAAAACGGGCCTCCACCTGCTTCTGCTTATTGGCTGCTGAGGGCTTAGATGGACCCTCCTCAGGGATGGTGCTAGGAGGCACCACCTCGTCGGCGGCTTCGTCGGATTGGGAGTTCTGTTGTGCACGCATTTGCACTGGAAGTACCTCTTCTGTTGAAGAAGAGACTGTGCGGCAAGACTTGATCTTCCTGCCTTTTGATTTGGAGGTAGGGCGTACCTTCGATTGAGTCACCTCGGAGACGAGGTCGGGGTGAACCCAGAGGACCTCTCCTCGAGATGTGGTGAGCGGGGTGAGTCCACTCACATTGTCACGAGTAGGTGGTAAGTTTACCACCTCCATTGTCGCCTTAGGGATGGGGACGACGCCATCTTGTGTGGTAGTTGGCGGCAAGGTGCCGAACTGAAGCGAAACCACATTGGCCGACACCGTCTTCTCTTCATAGTCGACGGAGATTACATCTGCATTGATCATGCGCTGGATATAATTCTTGAGGACGTAGCAGTCCTTGGTCGGGTGTCCGACAAACCGATGGTAGTGACAGTACCTTGGGTTGTCCACTTTCCCAACTTCATCGGGCCGCTTTGGGTCCGGTAGCTTGATCTTGTCACCCTACTTCAGTATCTCGAAAAGTTGCAGGGTGTCATCATCATTGAATGAATAAACCTCCTTGGGTCTCGGTGCCAGTGGAGGCTTCTGAGTAGGCGCAGATGCGCCTTTTGAGGCATTAACAGTCAATGCCTGTTTCTCCTTTGCTTCTCGTTCGGAGCTGTTAGCTGCGGAATTTTTCCCCTTATCGTCAAAGGCGGGGAAGCTGACACCCAGAAGACGTGCATTGGCCGTCTTCTTTTCTGCAGCTTCAGCTTCGATGATCAGAGAGCTCCAGTCAGGAGGGGGAGTAGAGTTGAGCCAGAGCTTTACTGCAGGCAACATGTTCATGCTGCAAGCGGAGAGGAGTGCATGTTCTGGCATGCCTGGAGGTAGCCTGAATCAAGCCTGTCGGAAGCGTTCGATGAACGTCCGAACCGTTTCCTTCTCCTTCTGACGTATCTCTATGAGAGACGCCATCGTCATGTCCTTCCCGCCGTCGTAGAAGCGGTCGAGGAAGAGGCGCGTCAGGTCGTCGAAGGACGATATGGAATTGTCGGGGAGGCTGCAGTACCAGTCATATGCCACTCCTTTCAGGGCCCCGATAAAGATACTGGTGAGGAGCGTGTCCTCCTTCGGAAGATGCCCTGTCTGTGACTGGAAGTACGTCAGGTACCGTCGCAGAGAGTCCTTCCCGTCGTATGGGGTAAGTGTTTGTGGTTTATACTTCGGGGGATAAACCACCTTGTTTCACTCGAGGGGATAAGGCTGGGGAATGCCCATTTTCTGGCGTTCCTCTTGCCTGTTCTTGGACTCGAAGCGCTCCCGCAGGTCTTTGATCATTTCGACCACATCCTCCGTAGAGCTAGGAGTCGGGGAAGGAGGTACCATCTAGATTGGAGCGTTTGAGGGCTCCGAGGTCCGTGGTGCTTCTGCATCTGAGGGCGCCCGTTGGAGGGGCACACTCGACTCCCCATTAGCTCCTGGGTCAGGACCAGTTGAAGGTGTCCTGATCAAGGCTGACCGCATCTCAAACACTGCTTGGGTCAGTGCTTGCATAGAGACAGAGAGGGTTTTGAGTCCTCCCTCCAATGAGTCTATGCGCTGGACTGTGACGGTGCATCAGACTCGACATCATCCCCAGCCATGTATACTGTCCTGACACGGCCAGGAGTGGATGGATTGGTTGAGGCTTCGCTTTCGGCCTCACTCTCATGTGGGGGAGTCACTTCTCCTGGTGTTGGGCCACCCCCAGCCACATTCTGGAGTTCATCTCCAATAGGCGCATCTGCAAGGGTCTGCTTGCCCTCAGCTCCGTCTTGAAGGACCTCTTTGTTTCCAGAACTACCCCCGGCAGTTTTCTGGAGGACATCCTCATTTTGAGGGGCTTCAGGGAGAGTAATCTCGCCTTGATGATGAAGATCCGCCGCAGCTGTGCTTTGGGCATCTTCGTCTTCGGAAGGAGGCTCAACAAGGGTCTGGCTACCCCCAGCTTCCTCCAAGGACTTCTTCCTCGACCGAGTGCCTTCAAACACTCCAGAGGTCGGGACAGCTGCCTTGGTTTTCCTCGGCTGGCTTTTGGATGAAGACGAGGAATTGGCAGCCGTCTTCCGGATTAATGAGGAGTTGGAGACCACGTTGCATGAAGCAACCTTTGGCTCCTCTTCAGCTGACATCTTCGTCCCAAGGCGACGTCGGAGAGGTGTCGATGATTACAGTCGTTGGAAGACCGACTGTCTTGGTGGAGCTGCCGCCTCGCAACAGCAGTTGATGGTGACCACCGCACAAGTATGCCCCGTAAGAGGCGCATCGTGCTTGTTGGTCGACTCTCCTGACCGGCGCTTGTGAGTGATCACGTTGCGTAGGTCGTTGGAGGAGAGTTGTGCCTTCACACCCCCTTCAGACGTATGGCAAGGCCAAACGTCGGGGTGGTCAGGTGAGTGCTGTGCCCCCTGATCTAATACCAAGCAGGCATCACGATCAGTAGTGGGGGAACCACAACATTTGAAGTGACTTGAACGGACCTCAAACGCACAACCAGAGGAGGCGCGGGAGTTCAAGACCACTGAGTTTGCCTCTTTCGACTTGGTTGTGCACGCAGCAGATGCGCCCAGGCGAGATGAGGACTTTGAAGACCGACTCGTTGTTGGTGCAGAAGCACTTGAGTCAACCTTGTACAGCTTGCCATCGGCAGCGCGCGTGATGACGAGCGCGTGCCTCTGGCCGGCTGCTGGCATAGCACGTCTGTGGCGCATGGCCCGTGCCGTCTTGGATTTCTTCGTACCAGCCCGCTGGGGCGCATAGTACTCAGCATCCAAATTCTTCTCGCCATTACAGCGAGTGAGTCTGTCAAAGACAGAGGCTTTTTGTGACGCATCAGAGGTGATGCGGGGGGCATTGGCTGCGCCCCTGTTCCGTCGACGTATCTTCTTCGCCTGAGAGGGAGATAGCTGGGGAACGTGGTCGGCCGCACGCTTCCCCAAGAGATGCGCTGCATCGGCGGGCGCACCTTGGTTGCTGAGAATGTCAGCAGGAAGGGAAGGCTGGATTGCTGCATCCCCTTCAGTGGTGGTGCCCGAGGCGTCGACCTTGCGCACCAAGGCCGTACGGATCTTCTTCGGCTTTGGTAGCCGCTTCGAAGGACTCGCACTTCCTTCAGAAATGAACTCCTCGTACGCCTGTTGATTGAGGCGCACGACCAGCGTCTTGTGGGAGGAGCCCACCTTCACGTCGTCGGCCTGTGACACGACTTTCTCGAAAGAGGAGAAAGAAGTCCCCAGCAGAGTCGCCAGCTTGTTTGCCATTAAAATTGTTTGATTGAAAACTTTAATACAAACAGAACAGTGTTACAATGTAGGACTTAGATGTAGTCCTAGGAGTACACTTTTGTTTAAGCTGGGTCCTTAGTGCCAATGGAGCGAGTGGTAATGCGTTGACTCCGTTGACGGGCTGACGACGGTTATCGGTTCTCTGAAGGTGTGGATTGCTCTGGGTGCTGGAGCTTGCTGAGAGGAGGAAGACATTGAGTGTCTGTATCTGCCTCTCTGATGATTCCTTGTATGTTCGTTGTGGATTCTGTGTGTGTGTGAAGGAGAAGATCCCTCTATTTATAGTTTTGCAGGCTGGCTGCTCATGCGCGCATGTAGGATGCGCCGGTGTGTGGGGACGCCACGTGGAGGTTGCTGATGGAGGCGCGTAGATGATGCGTCCTGATTGAGGGGGAGAACTCTTCATACTGCTGTTGTGAGCCGGCACGTAGCAGAGGAGAAGATCTTTCTGTTGCTGAAATCTTGGACGAGTTGAGTCAAAGGACACGTGTCATCGACCCATGGCTCGAAGATCTCGGATTTGGTGGGGGGGTAATCTGGTGAGCTGCGCCTTGATTGGGCACAGGAGGAGGTTGCGGCTCATACCCTTTAGGGGTTACAAACTGTTTAGAGCGCATGGCTTTTGAGGCGCATGCAGGCGACTTTCCTTCTGTCTTTCGGGATCAGAGATCAGTCTGGGGCGCATGGCTTTTGAGGCGCATGCAAAGCTTCAACTGGAGACTCTTCTTCTGTCTTTAGGGATCAGTGAAGGGTCTGAGGCGCATGGCTTTTGAGGCGCATGCTGGTTTGGACGTATGGCCGTAGAGGCGCATGCGGATGGCCACGTGGCAGTAGCCGTCGGAATAGAGTCATGATGATGCTGACGTTGCCGACGCTTCGTTCTCTGAAAAAAGCTGTCAACTGTTCAGACTTTGGGAAGCGTGCTGCCAACTCTGGTGTCAGTTCAGCATTTAATGTTTGTGACGTTCGATGGACAGCTGAGTGGGCACATTGGTTGGTGTTCCACTCGGCATGGAGATATGAGGGAGGGCGCATCCTCTGTGATGCGCCGGGTACTGTAGGGCGCGTCTGTGTGATGCGCCTGATGCTGGAGGGCGCGTCCGTGTGATGCGCTGTTTGGCTGGCGCATCCGACATGTCCTTTAATGACGCGGCTGTCTCGCTCCTCGAGTGCTATAAATAGCCGTTTGGCTGAATTCGAGGCGTCCGGTTCATCCATTTAATGCAAATTCATTGCACAGAATTTGGAGAGTCATCCACTTGGCGCGTGGGTTTGATTTGCCCGGCCTATAAATAGTGGCATGGAGAGAAGGTTTGCTCCTCATTCCCTCACGTACTTCCAACATGAACTTGGATATGTGGGTGCATTCTGTTGACGAAGTGCTCCCGAGGGTAAAGATGAGACGTCGTGTTGTCTTCGATGCACTTGAAGGTGACTGTTACATCCAAAAGACGGAGTCGAGGGCTTCTGAGGCAGGCGGAAGGTGCCTGTTGCATCCAAAGATAGGGATGTTCGGGCCTCGTCTCCGTTGTTCTGGAAGAGCCGTAGATCGGAATGGTGGTGCTAGGCTCTCTCTTCCTTCAAAGTGGGTGCCGCCCACTTTGATTGTGTTGAAAGCTCCTTGTGCCATGATTTCGATCACGGTCTTCCTTGGTCTTTGGAGGCTCTTTCGAAGCCTCCCCTGGCCACAGCATTTGCGGTGCTCTTCTCTTCCTTGGTTCCAGCCAGAGGGTTAAATGCTTTGCTTAGCGAAGCACTTATCAGATGAGCCTGGCTAGAAGAGCGGCACATAACTGGGCTCTGCTCGGCCAGGTGAGCCTGGTTGGAAGAGTTGCTCATAACTGAGCTGCTGAAGGGATGCACATAACTGAGCTGGATGCACATAACTGAGCTGCTGAAGAGATGGTAGGATGCGCCTGGCTGGAGGCGCATAACATCTGCTGCGCCTGGCTGACAGCGTATGGTGACTGCTGCGCCCATCGGAAGGCGCATGGTGGTTGCTGCACCTAACTGGAAGGCGCATGGTGACTGTTGGCTGTAGATCTAGGATCCTTCCTTTGTAGAAATTCTCCTTTGTACAACCTTTTCTAGACATGTAATAGACTTATATATATATAAATAAAAAGTCCTTCTTCGAATGTCTATGGCCTATTTGATTAGCTGTCTGAGTTCTGGCGCATAAAATGCCTGACGCATGGGCTTTCTGGTTGTGAAATTTCATGCTTCTACACCAGTGAGCAAGGCTAAGATAATCACAGAGTCCTCAACTATGGTACATACCTCTAGAACTATGGTATTTAAAATTTTTGCATTGCCGCGCGCTTGGCAGCGAAAATCTTAAATTCCTACATCCGAGAAACACGTCCATAATCCGACTATATGTCCTCACTATGCCTGCTAGCATGACTCCAGAGGATTCTAAAATCTCAAAATCGAGGCGACCTAGCCCATACGACTTATCTCAGGAGAAAATTAAATCATACTGAAATACCAGATCAAACTTATCAACAATGAAGAAACAGATAGGAATAGATGGAACTGAATTTAAAGATAGGAATTTCAGAATTGAATCGAAAGAACGGAACCTGCAACTAGATCTCCAACGGCCTGAGCATCCTCGGCTGTCATGGCGAAAGCTCGCCCTGGCTGGCCTCCCCTGGCCTGCTGCTGATGCTGAACAAACCTTTGCTGCTGAGTCTACAATGGTGGTCCCCTCTGCTGCCCTGCTGGAGCTCTAGCTCCTGGTATTATCTGAGCCAAAGGTGTCGGGTTCTTGGGACACTCTCTACACTGATGCTCCACTGATCCGCAGAGCAAACACATGTCCAGCCACTTCCTACAGTCGTCCCACCCATGGCCTTGCTTCTTGCAGAAGTTGCACACAGTGTTCTGCTGCTGCCTGGGTGCCTGCTGATACTGCACCTGTCTCTGTCCCCGATACTGAACAGGCCTCTGCTGCTGCTGCTGGGAATGGGCCATCGGCTGCTGATACTGCTGCTGAAACTCATGCTGAACGTGCGGCCTCTTGGCCGATCCTCCGCTGCTGCTACCCCCAACTGGGTCTCGCCCCCTCTTGAGCCTAAGCTCAAGATCATCCTCCGCCAATAAGGCTCCCGTCAGAATCTTCTCGAATGTGGCATCCCTGTTGCCCTTGGTCAGGGACTTGACCTCCTTGACCAGACCCTTCCGGAACCTCTGGGCCTTCGCCGTCTCGCTCAACCCCTCAATAAACCTGCCAAGATGGCCAAACTCTCCCGTATACTCTTCTACTGAGAGGCTCCCCTGGACCAAGCTCTCAAACTGCGTCTCCAAGGCTCTGACTGCTGAATCTGGAAAGAACTTCTTCTTGAAGAAGCCCCTGAACTGCTCCCAAGTCTGCCCTGGTACCCCCACCCTGGGGTCCGACTGATACCAGGTGCGAGCAAGATCTCGCATCCGGCTAGCTGCGGCCTCGATCTGAAGGTCTGCTGGAATCCTGGCCAAGCGGAAGATCTCCTCTATATGCTCGATCCACTCGTCGGCATACAGGATCCCCTCTGTCCCCAGAAAGTCTCTGGGGCTCATCTTTTGAAACTGCTCGATCCCCGGTGTCTTCGGCTGCTGAACCACTGGTCGAGCTGCGGCTGTCGTGACGGCCAACTCCATGCCTCTGTCCTATCGAGCCTGCTGTCGGTCCATGAACTGCTGGAAATACGCGAACATCTGAGCTGTGTCCACATGTCCTGGAGGCGGTGGCGGCTGGAAAGGATCCTCTGGAATTACTGGGTCCTGCCTCCGAACTGGTGAAGGCATACCCTCAGCTACTGCTGCTGCTGAAGTCCCAATATGAGCAGAGGTAGAAGGAGCTGTAGCCTCCCGACCCTGCTGAACTGGCTGAGAGGTAGCAGTCCCATCTACAGTATCTCCATGAATGGCACGCTGTAATCGTGTCTCCACCATCCTGAAGACAGATCAAACAAACAATTGCTGAGAATGAGTCGAAATAGCAAAGGAGGATAGTTATATTCAAGGAGAACAATATCAGCAAGAACTGAGATGGTATGAATTTGATATGAGCTTTTCCTAGTGTAATTGAGTACCTTTAAAATATCCTAATCCTATTGCAGGCTGTAGTGATACTCTAGTTCGAATACCACTACATAAACTCGACCTGCATGGGCCACCACTAAAAATGTGTCACGACCCGCACCCACTGTGAGGGTACGAGAACGTAACAACGCCCAGCCTACGCCGCAGTGTCGGCGGTAGAACGCTGTCCTAGGTCAATCATCTAACAATATAAAGGTACCTGTACAGTATATACACTCCGAATGGAGGTGACATAGCAATATACAGTCTCAATCACATCTAAAGCAGAATGAAAAGATAGGAAGAAAGATAGATAAATACCGGAATGAAGGAAAAACCACATGAACACAACCAGAGAGTCTAAGTATCTACTGACATAACAAATCAGAACATCCAGCTCAATACAAGACTCTAGCACTGAAATGAAGAATATATACAATCTAGATCTCAAATAACAGAAAATAAAAAACCTAGACTAGGGAGCCTCAGTCTCTAAGCTAGTAGATCAGGCTGGAAATATGGGTCACACATGGCATCTACAGCTGCCCCATAGTAGGTGTCTATGCAGGCCTCCTCCTCATCCTCTGTAAAATTTTCAACAGGTCCAGTCAGGACGGGAGCGAGCACAAAACATCTCACGCAGTTCATATCGAGTTAGGAAATATAAAGCATGCAATAGAGTAAAGTACATGAAACGCTGAAAGAAGAAGATATATGAAAAACAGTAGGGATTTGATATCAGAAAATATCTAAATATGATAAGTAAGAACTGTAAGGAACATGTGATTTTAGAGTACAATCTGGTTATGTAAACGGGCTAGGAAAATGTAATGGTAACTCCATTGTACGTGGATGTACAATAGACATATACAATAGTTATACAATGTTATACAATAGGATTTGAGTACATAACCAATTCTACTCCCCCTCCCCAATCAATACACAAGGATCTACTCCAGTTACGTTATCTTATACAATAGTGTACAATATTATACAATGGATGTACAATATTATACAATAGTGTACAATGGTCTATCCCTGGGGCTCATGTGATAATAAGAGTACAATATGCACAATGAGTATACAAGGATATGGGTATTCAATAAATACAATATGGAAGTGAAACGCACAACACAATATGTATTTAGTGAATACAAGGAGATAACATCTCAAAAGAAGATCCATATAGTACCAATCCGTGATAACAGTCGTGTCAGCATCAAGTACAGTAATCTAGAGCAAGAATGTAAATCCATACAAGTATAAAACGGTCAGAGAATGTACTCGCCTGATAGCCTGAGTGTCTGAAAAGAATATACTGTCCGAGGAGTGGTGTCTGACTCCTATTTGGAACAGCACAAGTCACAACAAGTCCAGAATGGTAAAATGAGGTACTACAATGCATTCTACATGAATCTAGGTTAATCTAGGCCAAAGTCAACTCTTGGTCAACCGTACTAGTCAAACTAGGTCAAGTCCTAGCCCAAACAAGTCTAACAAGTCTCACTAGTCCTAACCAAGCCTAGTCTAGAAATCACACACCAATCACAAGGCTATACAAGCCAAACACAAGCACATATCAGGCACATCCTATTCATGCATATTCGACATTATATATATAAAAAGAGGAAGGAACTAACATGTAAGCTATGTGTGTGTGTGAACATGGATATGTACATGAAAAGAGAAAACGACACTAGTTACACTACACATGGTATAAAGCTAACCCATCTTCATATTAGGCTATACACACATTATCTATATAGGCAATGCCATATTTATTGTATTTCACATTGGGCTCTATGCATCATACTCACATATGTGTGTCACATTCACATAGGCAAATTCATGGTTCATTTCATATTACACCATCTCATTTACACATTCACATAGGTTAGATATAATGTATATATATATGCATATATGTATACATAGAGGGAAAAAGTAATCAAGCAAGGTGGGTGTGTGGGTAATATGATATAGTGTGTGTGTAGATGTGAATGTGTGTAGGTACATAGGCTAAGGTTGTGTGTGGTGTTTGCAATGGGTTGAATTGTGTCAATATATTTCAGATTTGTAAATAGGATGTGTCTATACATGCATTAGTTGTAGGGTGTTGTGTGTAATAGGGATAACAGTTTTCAGGAACAGTAGGTAGGTTAATGTGTAATAGAAAACAGTGGAGTGTGTGTATGTACATGACAGTCAAGTGTGTCTCAGGTTTTAGAGTGTGGTTAATCTCAGAAATCAGTAAAATGGGTGTCAACTCAGGAAATAAGTGTGTGTAAGGAGTGTGTTAACTAGGGTGTGTGTGTAAAGAGTGTGGGACAATAGGACATGTGTGTTAGAGTGTGGGGTGGCTGTCAGAGATGAACAGAGGAAGGGAAAGAGCTCCATCAGTTCAGAAAAAGAGACCAATTCTCAGAATGTACAGGTAATGCAATTAAGTAGGAACCTAATTCAGCTCAAAGGAAAAAAAAAGAAATCAAGTCATGTATCCTACATATTTCAGATTTCCTAACAGTTAACAGGTTACCCAGGTTTTACATGTTGAACATACAGTTATCATATCATTCAGATTTACCAAACTCAGTTAAGAACAGAACCTAATCAACAGTTCAACTCTCTATCACAAAAACTATAAAAATGACAGTCCTATATGATACCTCTGATTTGGTGCCTCAAACAATACCAAACCACATCGAAACATACCCAAAATCCACATACTATTAGATATCACATAGGTGCACCCATTAGGGGTTTAATAACATGTAATTAACTGAGTTAAATGGGTTAAAATATTGCTAAAATTCATTTCCAAAATCTGAACAGAAAACAGGTAAACTGATACATGATATTTCAGAAAAAAGAAAAAAATGGAATAGCAATGAAAAATTACATTAAGACATAAATTTTTGGGTTGGCAATGAAAGTATACATCATATACGTGTCATACCATATATATGTGTCCACCCAAGTGGACACAAAGTGTCCAAACAGAATTAAAAACCAAAACAGCAACCTGGACACAGTGCAGGGAACTAAGCCTCGTGCACGTGTGCACGCGTGTCGTGCACACGACACAGCACGTGGTAGGCCACGTGCTCATGCACCTGTGTACCCCTATACTAGGGCTAGGTCTAGGTCGACCTGTCCAGTGTCCTAGTGTCCGCGTGTCCGATTTATGAGGCCGTGTCAGTGGCCAAAAGTCACAGTGCACAGAACAGTGTAAGGACAGTGCACGATCGATTTCTCCTAAACCGGTGCACGAGATTCGATGGAATTTTGGGGGCATGCTGTCAGAACATGCCCCAACAATCCCACAAAATTTTGTGTCAAAAATCGTCGTGTCGTGTCCTGTAGGAATCCCGAGTGGCAGGGCATCCCTGTAGCAGTACGCGCGCGTGCGTGTCAGCGTGTGCACGTGTCCAAAACAGCTCGACACGACCCCAAATTAATACGAAACCAACAGGAACATGTAAGCAACACCTAATTACAATTTTCCATTCAAAAATATTGCATGAATAAAAACGAAATGCCCTTTGAGGCATTTCGACAAACACTACAGCCTAGGCTCTGATATGTGTCCAGAACGGACACGAAACCTATGATACCTGACACAAAACCTATACAGACACTTAGGGGACTCCTAGGGTTTCCTAACCATGAAGAGAAATCGAAAATCCATGGAGAAATGAGAAAGTTACCTATACTTGAACTTTCAAGAAAAACCCATTCTCTAGAGCTCTTCTCCTTGATGTCCAAATCCAACCAATCCACAACAAACTGAAATGAAACTTCAATAACAACAAGAATAGGTGTATTAAAACCTAATGGAAGAGATTTGAATGAAAAAGGAAATGGGATGGAGTTCTAGGGATTAAATGATGTAGGAACAAACCTTTCCTTCTAAACTTGAGCTTTCCTAAGAAAGAGGCAACCCTAAACTAAGAGAGTATTTATAGAGTGGTGTTCCCAAGGAGGATATGGTGGCTGGCCACTTAGTCTAGGGCTTAGGGTTTGGGCACTTGACTAATGGGCTTTGGGCTTAGTTACATGAGCTATGGTTTAATTGATTAATAAGGACTCTAAGTCATAAGTCATGGCTTATGGCTTTCTAATTTCTATAGCTAAATAGGTTCTAATGACCTAACCATAGATTAGGCTAGGTTAGACTAGAGTCACAAATTCTAACCAAGCTCAAACTAACTAAGGTTAGCTCCTAGGTTGATCTACATGGGTCCAAACTAGCCAAAATCAATCTAGCCCAAACAATGCCAAAATAATTCCTAAAAATTCTCATAAATTCAAATAAATTCTTTTAAATCTAAATAATAATTAATAATCCCAAATAATTCTTAAAATTACAAAAATAACTAAAATACCCCTCAGTCTGGAAATGAACACTAGCAAGACACCAAATCATAAGTCATGAATTTAAATATTTAAAAAAATAATTAAAAATCACTAAAAATCATAATATGAAATAAATACCATTAAATAATAATTATAAATACAAAATTTTAAAATTACCCTCTTCTGGAAAACTGGGTGTTATATTTCTACTCCCCAAAATACCCCTCTATTGTACCGTTAGGGACAGCAGCCTATTCCATTCTCTATATATAGGATTGTTTGAAGGAAGCTTGTTTGAAACATAACATTCAACACAAACTTTCTATTTTCTATATATTTGACCGGTTGGCTGGTAGGAAAATAACGTTTTATTTTTTTATATTCCTTTTTATTTTACTTATTTGCTATTATTTAATGTGTTGAAGTTTTTTCTTACCTACAGATCTCAAATCCAACTGCAAATTATGGCCAGTAGCTCGCAATCTTCATTCTCAAGACGTCCAAATAGAAATTATGGAAGAACAATTTGTTGCTATTGTGGATTAATTAGTCCACTGAAGACTTCATGGACACCAACCAATCCTGGAAGAATATTTTACGGGTGTGCAAATTTTCCAACAAATTCTTGTGGTTTTCTACTATGGGAGGATGAGAAACTTTCAGAACACTATCAAATTCTAATGTGGAATTTAATGAAAGAAGTAAAGGAGCATCGAGGCCAAGGTTTACAGCCTATTCCAAGAGAATCGACAGAGGCGGTGGCAGCAACTGAACCCAGACCATGCTTCAACATACATGTTTTACAATTTATTTTAGGATTTTTGACATGTTTAGTACTATTTAAGTTATTCGTTTAAGAAATACGAATGTGATGAATGTTGCAGTTGCAATTCAAGTATTGTACCCAGATCATATTTTACATGTTTTGTATCAAAATGGAACACATATGTGAACTGCAGTTACATTCCAATATGAAGAAATTGTAACATGTATACTGCAAATGAACTACCAATGTAAACACAATAGGAACTGCAAAATGGAACACATATGTGAACTGCCAAAATCAAGTGGCCAATGAACTGCAAATGAACTGCCATAAAAACTAAAAAATACAGCATATGTGAACTGCCAAAATCAAGTTGGCAATGAACTGCCATCAAAATTAAGTTGCCAATGGAACACACTTGTTAACTGCCATCAAAATCAAAATCAAATGTTCATCAACATATCATTAAAACAGACATCAAAATCAAATGTTCACCAATATGTAACTGCAAATGAACTGGCAATGAACACATTTTTCACAATATAAACTTTCATCAAAATCAAATGTTTATCCATTCATTTCATCCATTTGTACAGCACAATATAAACTTTCTTCAACAACATTTCATCCATTTGTACAAGAACAGGTGAGACAACTACTTAAACACATTTCATCCATTCATTTCATCCATTTCTTAAGAGTTCAAATGTTCATCAACATATCGTTTCTTAAACTGCACATCCAAAATAATAGTGCCTCCTACAGCAACATTCAGCATGCTTGTATACTGCAGGAATGAAGAAGAGTTATGAACATGTAGCATGACAAACCTTGGTAGGGACAGCAGCAAGACCAAAATAATAGTGCCTCCTACAGCAACATTCAGCATGACAAAATGATAAAGTTGGTAGGGACAGTGGCTCAGATGAGTTAGTGAGTAAAGGATAACGGGTCACCAAAATGATAAAGACCCCACAACAACATTTAGCATGACAAAATGAGGTAGGGACAACATCATGCAGCGTAACAGAGCTCCCCACAGACAGAGCACCCCACTTAAACAGGTAGGGACAGCAGCATAATGGGTCACCAAAATGATAAAGACCCCACAGACAGAGCATAATGGGTCCCAATTCATCATTGCCACATATATCCATATACCCACATAACTCGAATTCATCATTGCCACATTTCAAAAAGGGTCACCAAAATGATAAGGACCCTGTCCTTGTCTACAATCTATGAAAAGATGAGTGACAAATGATTAAAATACAAAATTTAAAAATGAGTAACAAATTTAAAATGATTAAAATACAAATACATACCTTTTGGAGCTAACACTCTCCCCCCTTGCAACACTTTCAGAATTATGGTCCACATTTCCTTGAACATGTGGTGTTGGATTACCAACACACGCATGTAGAGTTGACCTTGGTAGCTTAGGCCTACCTGGTTTGCCTTTTGGCACTATCTCCTTCTCCTTGAAAGGATTTGGGCATGCTCTTGAGTTATGTCCTAACTGCTTGCATTTGCCACAGGTGATAGTGCCTCTAGTCATGACTTTTCCACTCTCCTTCTTAGCCATTCTTTCATCATCTTGTTTCTTTCTCTTCTTTTGCCTTCTCCCAGTTTGGACATGGACCACATGGGATATCATGGGTACAACATTTTAAAGTTGTCTTAGATTCCTCATTGAAAGAGGGTTGATTATCTCTGCATAAGCCTTCAAGTAAGTAGACTTGTGATAGCACTTATCTACATAGTCATCAGAGTGCCTCTTCTTCTTGATACATGCAGCTGCATGGTCACATGGAATACCTGTGAGTTGCCATTCTCTACAGCTGCAGCTCTTTGCTTCCAAGTCCACTGCCTCATTAAGTCCTCTCTGGCTCACTTCAAATTTATTGAACCCAGAAGTAATAACCATACATTTTTTAGCACCCTCTTTGACTTCTTCAAGTTTTTTCATTACTTTAGGAACAATGACCCCATCATGAGCTCCCATTCTTTCTCTCTTCTCATGGAACCTTACCATTAGCAATCTTCTTATAGTTTCTAGAAGACAGATAATGGGCTTGTCCCTTGCTTTCAATATGTGCTTATTCCATGACTCACACATATTATTGCTTGACAGCTCACACTTAGAATTGGTTGAGAACCCATGCTTTGACCACTGGCCTGCAGGAAGTCTATCTAACCATTCATAGGCCTCCTTGCTTACTTTCATGATATTATTCATTGCTTTCTCAAAATCAATTAAAGTGCATGCCTCTGAAGCTTCCCACAAAAGATACTTCAACTTGGACCCTGGATGTTTCTTCTTGAAATTGTCATATATGTGCCTAACACAAAATCTATGCTCTGCATTAGGAAGAAGATTGTGAAAAACATCTAGTAGGCCTTTTTGTCTATCAGAAATCCAGGTGATTGCATTTCCATCCATGCCAAGTGCATCCAATAGTTGATCAATGAACCAGTTCCAAGTTTCCTTATTTTCTATCTCCACAACAGCCCAAGCAATAGGGAAAAACTGTTGTTACCATCTCTTCCCACTGCACTAAGAAGTTGCCCTTTGTACTCGGTCTTTAGAAAACACCCATCCAGACCAATGAATGGTCTACAACCTTCTTTAAAACCCTTTATCACAGCCTTCAAAGTGTAGAACACCCTCACAAATCTGGTAGACTTTCCATCTTCCTCTAATTCTCCTTTGACCCTAACAACACTTCCAGGATTGGTAGACATCACCAGCATTGCATACTCCCTAATGTAAGCATATTGGTCTTGAACAGTCAATCTCCAAATCTTCTACAATGTGGGTTCTAAACCCAGCATACTTCCAGTCTGGATCATTCCTGAATCTGTGTACATATCTGTTTGCAAGGAATGTGGCAGTAGCTTGTCTATTGCTGTCCACCTCAACACAGTCCCTTGAATGGCCAGACACGTACTTCTTCAATATAAAATTTCCATGACCACCAAAAATACTCCCATGAATCCTCCACTGACAAGCATCATTTGTACATCTAGCTGTCACCCTCTTTGTTTCATTGTGTATCCACTTGATATTGTACTTGTTCTTTATGGCATGGAGCCTTAATGCACTCCTGAATTCTGCATGTGAAGCAAACCTCTGCCCTACATGAAGAGCCACATTTTCCTCCCTCACTAACCTTTTTTTGGTCACTAGAGGCTCTTCATGAGCAGTCCCTTCATCCTCATCATCAAAACTTTCTTCTAAGGAGTGTACACTAGCCAACTCATCACTGGAAGCATATTCAGAGTCTTGGTCAATGTCTTCATGGGGGACAAAACTACTAAAGTCAACACCAACTGCTTCTTCCTCCACATCTTCAGTTCTTTCTTCCTCCATATTGCCTTCAGTCCTTTCTTCCTCCACATTGTCTTCATTCTCAACATTGCCTTCATTCTCAGCAGTCCCTTCATCTTGTACATGTTGAGGAGGCCCAGATCCTAACTCCACATCTTCATCATCTTGAGCAGGCCCAGTCAAGTCTATATTGGCCCAAAAATCATCACCCAACTGCACATCAATCTCATCAGCTGCTTCAGAAGGACCACAGAGAATTCTGGTGGTTGTAAACTCAGTAATGTCAACATATTCACCATAGTCAATGAGTGACTCAACAAGCTTCCCCAGTACATAAAATTTGATAAGACAAGGGGTTGGAAACTTTTCAAAAAAGCTCAATATATCATTGCCACCCAATATCTGAGTCTTACTTCCATCTACAGGATCAAAATAATAAATTTCACATGGAGCCTGGACCCCAGCAGATGCGCATAACCCATCAAGATCAAACCAGCACATCTCATCTCTGTCCACATATTCTTTCAGTTCTAATGCCATACCCCCACATATTGGTTATCAACACTAAAATCTCCCCCCACAAACATATTAACAATATACTTGGTATCCATTAATTCCTCTGCACATACACACACAGGCAACAACATATATGAAATAACTAACAGAAGACAGTTCCCTATGTACTACTAATTAATATAGATGTCACGCCCCAGAACCAGAATACTGGAAAGCGGGGGAATGACTCAGCCAGCTACGTATTACGGGTAGATGAATATCGTATAATACGATCAATGCTGTCTAAAAGACAAGGGGGTGCATACTACATGAAAGTCTCGCTATGGTCACTTCACATCTATTGTCTCAATCATTCAAACAAGAAACAGTAATATAGAACATATAAGGTAAAGCAGTAAGGCGTCCCAAACGCTTAATCAAAATGTTCTTGATATCTGGCTTTACTAGACATAGCCAGATGATATAGCAACATATACACAATTGTTATCAGCTGCAGTCTGACTTAATTACAATTATGTAAAAGTAAGTACAAGACTATCCGACTAACATGTCGGTGCCAAGCGGCAAAATGTAAAGTAATTAACAAAAACGAGCGAAGAAGTAAAGAACCCACTCGAGTCCTCCTGCGATCATTCCTCTAGTATTGACCATCTTGGAGGTAGAAGTAAGCTGAGTCCTCGGGAACCGGCTCTAAATCTGGCCATGCAAAACCAGAGAGGTTAGACCTCTAATAGCAAGTACCGCAAGGAAGCACGATATGAGGATTTAAACCAGTGAATAAGCGAATATAATAATAGATCTCTGCTTGCTACTGGGGTTCACGTAACATCACGATACTTCGAACCAACCTTCCAACCAAACAAGGACAGAAGTTGGCCCGTCATGTCCTGATGCTCTGATCATCTCAGTTAGGTAACAGAGTAGGTACAGTACACAAACAAATCAACTTAAACGGCCATCCAACTCCTACGGCTTACTACTATGAGTCCCAAGTTATCCTGGAATTATGCAATAAGGATTTCTCAGTTTTTACTATGGACAAGCAAGGCTAGTCTATCCAATCAATCAATTGCGCCAATCATGAATTAGACGAGTCCCAGCGGGACGCCCGTCATCAATATACAATATACAATAATATAAGCAGATACTGTTCCCTACCCGTGTGGCAGATTTGCAGTATCTGTGGGAACCAGCCGGCCTGTTGGGCGCTAATAGTCCCAAAGAGGGCTGCCATGTAAGAACTTGGGAATCTATTCTCTCCATGTAATCATTATTTTATTTAACTTAGTAGCCTCTATGTTAAGTGAAATCACATGCCGTAGATCATGGTCATTTCAGAATGAGTACTTCCGTACAAAGCACGATATGCTCAACTCTACAACGATACCCGTGCGGTTAGGTTATAGGTCTTACATAGCGTAATACAACAATTAAAACTAACCACGGAATAATCATGCCTTGACCATAGAGTACACATGCTGCTTTCGTAAAATAAATAAATAATTGTAGCCTGCATGTATCTATATGTCAATATTCGGGATTGGCCAATCGATTGCAAATATGAACGTGTCTTATTCCATTTAATTCAATAAGACGACTAGCCAATCTCTTAGTTCCATCTAGGAATGCATGAACAATAATTAATCAAGATAACAATCAATGTTAATTAATGCCAAATTCGGAAAATAAAAAATTGGGAAATAAATAATGATGGGAAAATAAATAATCTCATACGCTGTGGGAAATGATTGGAAAATAAATAATCTCATGCGCTGTGGAAAATGATTGGGAAATAAATAATCCATGCGACTGAGGAATGAGATTCTCATGCGGCTGTGAAATGAGATTGGGAAATAAATAAATCTATGCGGCTGAGAAATGAGATTCTCATGCGACTGTGAAATGAGATTGGGAAATAAATGTCACGCCCCAGTACCGGAATACTGAGACGGACTAGGCCAGCTACACCGTATGTGGTATATAAACGTCATACGGCGATCGTGGCTGTCAAGAGACTAGGGGGTGCATGCTACAATCAGGTCTCCTATGGTCCCACAGAGCATCTATGTCTCAATCAATCAAAACAAGAAGCAGTAAATAATGATCATATATGACAAAGCAGTAAGGCGTCCCTGACGCTTCCTCAAAATGATTCATGAGTCTAGCTATACAAAATGATGAGCTAGTTCAGAGAGTCAATAGTACATAAATATAGTCAGCTGCAGTCTGATTTAATTACAATTATACAAAGAAAACTAGTGTCCAGAACTGTCGGCTAAACAAGTGCCGGTGGCTAAACGCCAAGTACAAAATAGAAGATATCAGAGCGGTGAAGAAGAAACCCACTCATGGTCCCTGACGCCCATACTCCTGGTGTGCACCATTGTTCGGGTGGAAGGCTAGATCCTCTGGAGCTGCTACGAGATCTGGCCAAACAAAACCAGCAGGATCAGGCCCCGAATAGCAAGTACCACAAGGGAGCACAAAAGAGTGAGATAAATCCAATGAGTTAAATAAGACCTGATTCACGAGTTATAGGCTTATACCATATCATCGAGACAATACGACACCCTTACAACCAAACAAGGACAAACGGTGCCAATATCGTGCCGAGATAAGATATATCCTATAACCATGGGCAGGTAAAAAGGGCTTCTGATTCGCGACTTCGGTCCATAGCCTATCGTAGCACAATAGCCCAACCCAACAACCAAACAAGGACATGGGTTGGACCACGCACCACGATAGTCCATGTTCCTCGGTAGCTAACAGAAGAAAACATATCACAAACAAGTCAGCTTATAATCGGCCAATCAATCCTACGGCTTCCTATGATTTGCCTGGGTTATTCCAGTAATGCAATATATATATATATAGGAATCCTCAGATCATATCGCATTCCAGCAGGGCTAGCCAAACCATTATATACAAGCAAGCACGAAATGCACCGGTCCCTCGAAAGGCCACCGCGCTAGAATAAGCAGTAACTGTTCCAGCTCTCCTATAGGAAGAGCTGGCTCGGCTGTCACAAATCAGATACTGTACTCCACTAGTACGGATGACTATATAGTATCCGAGGCAGCCAACCCGACGCGCCAGGACGGGACCCAGGGCGGCTGGTGACGTACGATCTCGAGATTTTGTTCCCTCCCAATGCTTCTACCAATTTAAGTTGCTTAGATTAACCCTATCTCGATATTGGAATTACATGTCGTGGTCACATGGTCATCCTCCTATATGTCGTACCATAGTACGTGTACCCTAAGTGTGAATCCACATCGGCTCAATCTAGATCCATGCTTAGTGTAATGCTTCAAACAACAAACAACATACCACGATACTATTACTGACCAATTATCATAACTGTGCTGGAAGGTACACATGTATTGACATATAACACGAATGATCACTTAGCACGTAGAGTCACACCTCAGTGCACTCATTAAATAGCACCGCAGTGCATACTAATATTGCATCTCAATACACACTTAGAACATGTACCAGCACGTATACAGGTAATCAGGTCAGAAACATGGTCAAGTCAGGAAGTCGCGTGGACCCCTCGTGACATAAAAGTCACATGTAAATTCAGGTTAAAGTGAGACATGGAGGTCCTTGAAGCCAAGACAAAGATCTACAACTTTCATGTTGGGAGTTAGGAGAAATTCTGGCCACAATTCAGTCAAATAGGACTTAAAATAGCCAAAAACAGCCAAAATAGGCACTATGCGGTACTATTCAGCACTATGCGACACTATGAAGCATTCTTATACGGCTGGGCACTATGCGGCACTATGCAGCATTCTTATACGGCTGGGCACTATACGGTACTATACAGCATCCTTATGCGGCTGGGCACTATGCAGCATTCTTATACGGCTGGGCACTATGCAGCACTATGCAGCATTCTTATGCGGCTGGGCACTATGCATGCGGCACTATTCATCGTCCCTGCCAAAACCAGGACTGATGACATAGAAAATATCCAAATATTATTTTGGCCATAATTTTCTCAGAATAAGTCAAAATCTAACTTTTTAAAGGTCAAAATTATGTAGAATCAAATTTTCTACAACCTAGGACCATTAGTTTTCAAAAATAACCAAGTTTGATAGATCAAAACCATGTAAATACATAAAATCTTAGTTTTAGAAACTTAGATCTACACCAAACTAGTCATTAAAATCAAAAACTCCAAGAACTAAACTTGTAGAGAATGAAAAAAAGAACAATATAGACAAATAATATCAAAAAAAAAATTAAGAAATGAAAATGCAATAATCTCTCTATTTGGTGCAAGATGTACTTGCCTATTGGTTGGGAGGAAAAGAAATGAAAAGAGTGATTGAGGAGAGAGAGTGAGGAAGAGAATATATATAGGGGTTGGGTTGACTCAAAGAAACCCTAAGCTTAAGCATGCTCTTAACCACATGACTAATGACATGTTAAATGCTACATGATACAACTAATTAAATTAATTAAATAAAATCCTAACCACAACACGGTTCAGAAATCTTATCATCGAAACAGTGAACCACGCCTACAACCAGACAAGGACAAGGGGTGGCACACTAATCCACGACGAGATACTGTTCTATGTCATGGCCAGTTATAAATACAGGATAAATACAATAAAGATACAGGTGCCAGATATCATATACATGAAAAATCAAAAATTTATGTATTCCGGAAACGGGGAGTGACATCTCTACCCTCCTTAGAAAAATTCCGTCCTCGAAATTTCGATAAGGCTAGTCGAGCGCGCTCTCAGATCACGAAATACACTCATGACATATAGCAAGCACAATTATCAAACAACACATGGCGCTTGAATAGTTTAAGAAAGAAAGAATAATTAAGTAAGAGCACAAACAATAATCATACCCTAGAAGCAAATGATCGGAGACATACGAATAAAATATGCCTCTCAAGTCAGGTAGAAATTTGTCCTCGAGGTCCTACACTGACATCCAAAGTGGACAAGGGTCAATACTTGAGATAAGTCGGTACCAATGACTAAATCAAGAACGAGACTCTGTCCAGGACGTACTCTCGTAATCAAGACACGTGATGAATATCACGTATCACATGATACGAGAGCAAATGAGTGAGACGAGAAAGTCACCTTCACTCTTCGAATATAGAACTCAAGGAATTATAATGAATAATACTGAAATCTTATCCACAATCTGATCGCCTTCAGCCAACCTCTGCTCTAATACTCCAAATTCTTCTTGCCTTTGTTCCTGCCTTCCCTGGCCCTGCTGTCCAACCTGATGTTGCGCTTGTCGGTACATCTGAGCTTGCGTCAGTAATGGGCGCTGGGCTAGTGGCCTCACTGCTAGTGCTGGCCCTTGATACGGTGCTACCTCTGGAGCTGGCAACGCCGGAAATCGTTGAGCTGGCCCTCCTGGCCTTTGCATCATTGGACAATTGGCAATCCTATGGTCTGGACTGCCACACCTCAAGCATAATCCATTAGCTGAATGACACACATCCCTAGTGTGCCCTCCCTTACCACAGTAAGTGCAACCCACTGGCGCTTCCTGACGCTGCTGTTGGTTCCTCTGTTGCTGCTGTCGAACTGGTACAGTCACAATTGTCGTGACTGGTGCTGTATCACGAATATGGACGCCAGGTGCTGGTGCTGACGTCCGGGGTACTGCTCCTCCCCCAGCACTCTGCGTATGAGACCTCTTCTGGCCTCCAGTCCTAGCTGATAACCTTTGAATAGTAAGCTCGTGCCTCCGAGCCGCCGTCAATACTGCATCGAATGTTTGGTAGTCGTGTCCCTCGACCAGCTGCAAAATCTCTAGGTGAAGTCCCTGTTGGAACCTCATTGCTCTCTCTGACTCTGTCGCCACCATCATCCGAGCAAACCTACTTAACCTGCAGAACTCCGCTGCATAACCATCCACCGTCTTACCAGCCTGCTTGAGACTGATAAACCTCTGTTGTAACTCATACCGCGCTACCATGCCAAAGTACTTGGCCTTGAATCTGGTACTGAAGCTATCCCAAGGAACAGGACGCCTCATTCCAACCTCTTCCGATGCCCACCAGTCGCGGGCGAGATCCTGAAGTAACAGTCTGACCTGGTCAACCTTCTCTTCTGCGAAAACCTTAGCTGCAGTCAATATGGCCTCAGTATCCTGAAGCCATGCATTCGCCGTGATGGCATCCTCCGTGCCGTCAAAATATCTCAGATTAAGTCGACAAAACCTCCCTGACGCTCCCGAATCATTTCTGACACTTCTCTCAAGGGCTAATTGTAACCCCTGATTCAATAGCATATTCTGTTCTTGCTGTCGGGTTTGTTGTTGCTGTTGGACTGCCATCTGGCATTGCTGGGTCTCCAATAACCCTCTAATAATCTGTAATAGTGTCGACGTATCTAATGCTACTGGTACTACCGGCATCACTGGAGGTACGGGATCCTCTGGCCTCTGTTGCTCAACTGGCTCATGCTCGGTAACATTCTCGATATGAATCTGTCCAGGTAGAGGGGCTACCCCTTGCTGATCTCCAACTAGTCCCTGCTCTACTGGATTCTCTTCCATGTCGGTTCCTCCAATAGTCGAGAATGATGTGCCCCTAAAGGAAAGGATACAAGGTATCAAAAGACAGGACGAAAAAGAATCGATGATGATAATCATGTTAGCAATCAAGGTGGGAGAAAGAAAAGACGAATCAGGAGATCAAGGGAAACATGTTTTGATTGAGACTCCTATAATCGCAACACCCCACAAGTCTGAAAAACAGACCTGCATGGGCCACCAATAAAACCTTGTCACGCCCCAGTACCGGAATACTGAGACGGACTAGGCCAGCTACACCGTATGAGGTATATAAACGTCATACGGCGATCGTAGCTGTCAAGAGACTAGGGGGTGCATGCTACAATCAGGTCTCCTATGGTCCCACAGAGCATCTATGTCTCAATCAATCAAAACAAGAAGCAGTAAATAATGATCATATATGACAAAGCAGTAAGGCGTCCCTGACGCTTCATCAAAATGATTCATGAGTCTAGCTATACAAAATAATGAGCTAGTTCAGAGAGTCAATAGTACATAACTATAGTCAGCTGCAGTCTGATTTAATTACAATTATACAAAGGAAACTAGTGTCCAGAACTGCCGGCTAAACAAGTGCCGGTGGCTAAACGCCAAGTACAAAATAGAAGATATCAGAGCGGTGAAGAAGAAACCCACTCATGGTCCCTGACGCCCATACTCCTGGTGTGTACCATTGTTCGGGTGGAAGACTGGATCCTCTGGAGCTGCTACGAGATCTGGCCAAACAAAACCAGCGGGGTCAGGCCCCGAATAGCAAGTACCACAAGGGAGCACAAAAGAGTGAGATAAATCCAATGAGTTAAATAAGACCTGATTCACGAGTTATAGGCTTATACCATATCATCGAGACAATACGACACCCTTACAACCAAACAAGGACAAACGGTGCCAATATCGTGCCGAGATAAGATATATCCTATAACCATGGACAGGTAAAAAGGGCTTCTGATTCGCGACTTCGGTCCATAGCCTATCGCAGCACAATAGCCCAACCCAACAACCAAACAAGGACATGGGTTGGACCACGCACCACGATAGTCCATGTTCCTCGGTAGCTAACAGAAGAAAACATATCACAAACAAGTCAGCTTATAATCGGCCAATCAATCCTACGGCTTTCTATGATTTGCCTGGGTTATCCCAGTAATGCAATATATATATATAGGAATTCTCAGATCATATCGTATTCCAGCAGAGCTAGCCAAACCATTATATACAAGCAAGCATGAAATGCACCGGTCCCTCGAAAGGCCACCGCGCTAGAATAAGCAGTAACGGTTCCAGCTCTCCTATAGGAAGAGCTGGCTCGGCAGTCACAAATTAGATACTGTACTCCACTAGTGCGGATGACTATACAGTATCCGAGGCAGCCAACCCGATGCGCCAGGATGGAACCCAGGGCGGCTAGTGACGTACGATCTCGAGATTCTGTTCCCTCCCAATGCTTCAACCAATTTAAGTTGCTTAGATTAACCCTATCTCGATATTGGAATTACATGTCGTGGTCACATGGTCATCCTCCTATATGTCGTACCATAGTACGTGTACCCTAAGTGTGAATCCACATCGGCTCAATCTAGATCCATGCTTAGTGTAATGCTTCAAACAACAAACAACATACCACGATACTTTTACTGACCAATTACCATGACTGTGCTGGAAGGTTCACATGTATTGACATATAACACGAATAATTATTTAGCACGTAGAGTCACACCTCAGTGCACTCATTAAATAGCACCGCAGTGCATACTAATATTGCATCTCAATACACACTTAGAACATGTACCAGCACGTATACAGGTAATCAGGTCAGAAACATGGTCAAGTCAGGAAGTCGCGTGGACCCCTCGTGACATAAAAGTCACATGTGAATTCAGGTTAAAGTAAGACATGAAGGTCCTTGAAGCCAAGACAAAGATCTATAACTTTCATGTTGGGAGTTAGGAGAAATTCTGGCCACAATTCAGCCAAATAGGACTTAAAATAGCCAAAAACAGCCAAAATAGGCACTATGCGGTACTATTCAGCACTATGCGGTACTATGCAGCATTCTTATGCGGCTGGGCACTATGCGGTACTATGAAGCATCCTTATGCGACTGGGTACTATGCGACAATATGCAGCATCCTTATGCGGCTGGGCACTATGCGGCACTATGCAGCATCTTTATGCGGCTGGGCACTATGCAGCACTATGCAGCATTCTTATACGGCTGGGCCCTATGCAGCACTATGCAGCATTCTTATGCGGCTGGGCACTATGCAGCACTATGCAGCATTCTTATGCGGCTGGGCACTATGCATGCGGCACTATTCATCGTCCCTGCCAAAACCAGGACTGATGACATAGAAAATATTCAAATATTATTTTGGCCATAATTTCCTCAAAACAAGTCGAAATCTAACTTTTCAAAGGTCAAAATTGTGTAGAATCAAATTTCCTACAACCTAGGACCATTAGTTTTCGAAAATAACCAAGTTTGATAGATCAAAATCATGTAAATACATAAAATCCTAGTTTTAGAAACTTAGATCTACACCAAACTAGTCATTAAAATCAAAAACTCCAAGAACTAAACTTGTAGAGAATGAAGAAAAGAACAATATAGACAAATAATATCAAAGAAAAATCGAGAAATGAAAATGCAATAATCTCTCCATTTGGTGCAAGATGTACTTGTCTATTGGTTGGGAGGAAAAGAAATGAAAAGAGTGATTGAGGAGAGAGAGTGAGGAAGAGAATATTTATAGGGGTTGGGTTGACTCAAAGAAACCCTAAGCTTAAGCATGCTCTTAACCACGTGACTAATGACATGTTAAATGCTACATGATACAACTAATTAAATTAATTAAATAAAATCCTAACCACAACACGGTTCAGAAATCTTATCATCGAAACAGTGAACCACGCCTACAACCAGACAAGGACAAGGGGTGGCACACTAATCCGCGACGAGATACTGTTCCATGTCATGGCCAGTTATAAATACAGGATAAATGTAATAAAGATACAGGTGCCAGATGTTATATACATGAAAAATCAAAAATTTATGTATTCCGAAAACGGGGAGTGACAATAAATAATCCATGCGGCTGAGAAATGGGATTCTCATGCGGCTGTGAAATGAGATTGGGAAATAAATAAATCTATGCGGCTGAGAAATGAGATTCTCATGCGGCTGTAAAATGAGATTGGGAAATAAATAATCCATACGGCTGAGGAATAAGATTGGGAAATAAATAAACCATGCGGCTGAGGAATGAAATTGGGAAATAAATAATCCATGCGGCTGAGAAATGAGATTCTCATGCGGCTGTGAAATGAGATTGGGAAATAAATAAATCTATGCGGCTGAGAAATGAGATTCTCATGCGGCTGTGAAATAAGATTGGAAAATAAATAATCCATGCGGCTGAGGAATGAGATTGGGAAATAAATAATCCATGCGGCTGAGGAATGAGATTGGAAAATAAATAGTCCATGCGGCTGAGGAATGAGATTGGAAAATAAATAATCCATGCGGCTGAGAAATGAGATTCTCATGCGGCTGTGAAATGAGATTGGAAAATAAATAAATCTATGCGGCTGAGAAATAAGATTGGAAAATAAATAATCCATGCGGCTGAGAAATGAGGGACCCATCTTCTCAGAAAACCTGAGAAGGATGGTCATGGAACCCTCGGCTTCCAAGCTCCATAAAACCTTCACCGTAAGTCCAAATTTGGACTTTCATAGGTCAAAATGGGGTAGAACAAAATTCTCTACAACATGGAACCATCAAAACTTGGAAATAACAATGTTAAATAGATCAAAACCCAAGAAATCCAAAAATACTATAAACTTAGGTCTAGAAGAATTTAGCCATAGAAATTGAAAATGCCAAGCACTAAAGTGTCTTAGAATATTGAGAGGAAGACAATGGAACAACAAAAATAGATATCCATCAAGAAGCAAGTTGGCACTTGCCTATCTCTTCTAGGTTGGTGGGAGAGTTATGAGGAAGAAGAAGAGTAATGGTGAAGTAATGAAGAGAGAGAAAGGGGATGGGCTTTAAATGGAAGGGGTGGTGGTAGGTGGGGGTTTATTTCGGTTCATGATGAACCAACATAATTAAACCAATCTGAGCCGAACCCATAGCAAAGCTAAAGCAGAGTATAAAAGCAGAAAGTAAAGTGCAGAAATGAAATTACAGAAAATTAATTAACATGAAATTAAAGATATTTAAATACAGAGCAATACATGATAAATATAAAATATTTATATTTAAACAGTACATGCATTCTAAAAATACGTATTCTGGGAATGGAAAGTGACATCTCTACCCTCCTTAGAAAAATTCCGTCCTCGGAATTTCAAATCCAACCGGGATAGAAACATCATAGCTGAACTACTCCAGATATAAGCAATTTAAGTAAGCAATCATTCTACAATGTCAATAGCAAGTAACATATCTATGTTTAACTATCGACGACACCAAGCAATTCTACTCGTAAGGTGGCAAGCATGAGGAGTTAAGACAATCAAGGTATACAGAAAAAGATATACCTTGTGAGTCAAACAGGTGCGGATACCATGATCGGATATCATCCTCACGTTTCCAAGTTGACTCCCCTAAAGAGTGATGACCCCAAGCAACCCGGACAAGGCTAATTATTCGGTTCTTGAGTATCTTCTCCCTTCGGTCCAAAATAGACACAGGCTGTTCCTCGTAAGACAGGTTGGTACCAACAACCTGCTCAAAATGATCAAGGATATGGCTTGGGTCCGATACATACCTTCGTGTCACCCTCATTTCCCGTATTTCCCGTATTTTTTCGTATTTCGTATTTTACTCGTATCTGGATTTTTGGCATGTATTTTTATTTTTTCTCAGCTTGTGGAATTTCGGTATTTCTCGTATTTTGGGTTTTGGCATGGCTCGGTTTTATTGGGTTGGTTCGGTTTTAATTGGTTTGGGTTGGTTTGGTTTGGTTCTTTATGGTTGGATCACCATAACCTATGCTACCCCCTCAACCCACCACAACTCACCCTCTTTATAACCCCCACCTACCACTCTCTCTCTTCATTACCACCACCATTTATTTTCTTCTTCTCCTTCCTCCATAACTCTCCACCCATAGGCAAGTGCATCTTGCCACTACATGAGAACCCTATTTTCTTGGTTTATTAGCTAGATTAGGATATGGTGATCAACATTAGTTCTTGGCTTTTTGTGATTTGGTGTCTCCATTGCTCTAGATCTAAGTTTTCCTATTTTCGGATTTTGTATGGTTTGATCTATTTTAGTTGGATGTTTATGGGTTTTGATGTTTCCATGTGGAAGAGCATTCAGTTTTACTCCAGTTGGAACCTTGGAAATCCGGATTTGGAGTTCGGATGGCCAAGTTATGATGCTTGGAAGCTTGGGTTCTTTATGGTGTTCTTGCTGTTTGGAGAAGACAGTGAGCAGTGTGCAGAGCTTCTTAGCTTACGCCACTGAGCCTTGGATACGCTTCCTGTTGGAAGTGTGTCTCCTGCGTGCGTGCTTTTGAGCGTACGCAGTCTTGAGCGTACGTGACTTTTCACGTACATTGTTCTCTCAGCGTGCGTGACTTTTCAGGTACATTGCTCTCTTGAGCGTGCGTGACTTTTCACGCAGCTGCTCCCTGTAGCGTGCGTGACTTTTTACGCAGCTGCTTCCTTGAGCGTGCGTGACTTTTTACGCAGCTGCTTCCTTGAGCGTGCGTGATTTTCACGCAGCTGCTCCTCTTGAGCGTGCGTGACTTTTCACGCAGCTGCCTCCCTTGGGCGTGCGTGACTTTTACGTACACTGCTCCCTGTAGCGTGCGTGACTTTCACGCAGCTGCCTCCCTTGAGTGTAAGTGACTTTCACCTACGCTGCTCTCTCAGCGTGCGTGACTTTTCACCTATGCTGCTCTCTCAGCGTGCGTGACTTTTCATGTACGCTGCTTCCCTGGAGCGTGCGTGACTTTTCATGAACGCTGTTCCCCTTAAGCTTGCATGACTTTTGTACGCTGCCCCCTGACCCCTTGCTTAACCCATTGGCTCTTGGAGTTTTGGCCTTATTTCTTGATATGTTTGGAATTGATAATCACGAATTTACTTGATATGTTTGGAATTGATAATTGAGCATGACCTGATAAGTGGCCCGTCGTGGCGCACTCCTGACTAGTACACTTGATATGATAACCTGACCTGATATATCTTGAATAGCTGTTGCGACGGCTACCTGACATGACATGACCTGTATAATTAATCCTGACACCGTGGGAGATTGTGCTTGTACAAATAATCCAGTCACGTCTTGCATCATGTCTAGGGGGGACTCCTGAGTACCACGGTCAGGAGTACCTACGGAATTGGACTAAGGTTAATAATTAGTATAATTCACTAGTTATGAAGAGATGTTCCCCAGTTACAGGCGATCCCGTTATCCCGGCCGCAAATGATTGGACTTGTAGCCTGCCGACGAGTAGGGCACATTTCCAGCCCACTGTTATGTGGGGCACCCACCATTGTCACTTAAATGATTGAACTCTATTGTCACTATAATGTATTATACTCTCTAGATTGTCACTATAATAATTGCCTGGATAACCTGGATAGCTGCAGGGCCTGTGACTACTTGGAGCATCTCATTGCATCTTGCTAGTAACTAGGATTGTGATAACCCTAGTTAGTTAATGTAGAAAGCCGTAGGCAATAATTGGCCGTGATTGCTTGGATGGAGTCTAGTACAGTATAGTATTGACTAGAATTGGTTGATTGTAAGATTGTACCAGAATAATTGAATGATTGTCACTCCAGATTGTCACTATAATGATTGTCACTCCAGATTGTCACTATAATGATTGTCACTCCAGATTGTCACTATAATGATTGTCACTCCAGATTGTCACTATAATGATTGTCACTCCAGATTGTTACTTGACCTGATTTCTTATATTTATCTTGCCAATAAATGGTGAGAGAAACCAAGTTCCGTTCAGACGAAGGATTACAACCCCGGTCCTTGTTTGGTTTACGGGTTGTAACCTAGCTATCTGAATAGTCCCATGGTTATCTTATCGTATATCATCCTGATATGCTTTTCCATATGTCCTGTCTTTTAGTGATTCTATGCAAGATTGTCTTTTATAATTACCCATCATACTTTTTCTTAAACTACTGTCTCTTATTATGTAATTATATTATTGTGCTAATTTGCTGGCTTTGGTTCTTATTTTGTGGCCTCCTTTGTGGCACTTGCTCTTCCTGGGGTCTGACCCAGCTGGTTTTGTATGGCCAGATACCGGAGCAGCAGCAAAGGATCTACCTGTCTTCCAGTCCGATGGTGGTCACCAGGCGTAACCAGGGCATCGAGTGGGTTTCTTTTGTTCTCCCACTGTAATATTATAAATTATTCTTTTGAGGCGTTTAGCCGACGAGCAAGTGTTAGCTCGATTGTACTTACTGTCTGCCTACGGACTGTAACATGATTGACACGCCCCGGAGGTTGATCATGTATGACTGAACTCTTGCTAGTCCTCACATTTTGTAACGACTAGCTTCATGATCATCTGGATATGTAATGTTTGGGACGCCTTACAATTGTATATTTAGAGATCTGATATCTTGTGATTATTATTAGTTGGTTGAGATTGAGACAATAGGCTATTTTATGACCTTAAGAGACTGATGGATTGTAGTGAAACCCTCACATATCTAGACAGCCGTGACCGTATGGTGAGATGGATTCCATTTCATTATACGTAGCTGGCTATGTCTGCCCCCGCTCTCCAGTATTCTGGTTCTGGGGCATGACACTTCGCAACTGAGATACATGAAATACGTCATGCACCTCTCGTAACGAAGGTGGAAGGGATAAACGATAAGCAACATCGCCTATCCTATCAAGAATAACAAATGGGCCCACGTATCGCGGACTCAACTTCCCGCGAACGCCAAACCTAATGACCCCACGGGTAGGTGAGATCCGCAAGAACACGTGGTCCCCAACAGAAAACTCTAGCGGCCTACGATGCTGGTCCGCCCAATGACGATGCCGATCCTGTGCAACTCGAAGTCGCTCTCTAATTTCCTTAACCACTTCAACGGTCTGGATAATCATTTCTGGGCCTAGCATCTTCCTCTCTCCGATATCATCCCATGCTAGTGGCGACCTACACTTCTTACCATATAGTGCTTCAAATGGCGCCATCCGGATACTGGCTTGATAACTGTTGTTGTATGAGAACTCAACTAAGTGCAGGTGGCTTTTCCAAGATCCTCCAAAATCCAGAGTGCAAGCTCGCAACATGTCTTCCAAAGTCTGAATTGTTCTTTCTGATTGCCCGTCTGTCTGGGGATGGTAAGTCGTGCTAAATCTTAACTTGGTACCCAGGCTATGATGTAAGCTTTTCCAAAAATATGATGTAAAACGGGTATCTCTGTCTGACACAATACTGACTGGGACCCCATGCTGCCTGACTATCTGCTGCATATACAATTCTGCCAACTTCTCCGTAGATTGTCCTACTCTGAAAGGAAGAAAGTGCGCCACCTTTGTAAGCCGATCTACTATCACCCAAATAGCATTTTTACCACTTGGTGATCTCGGTAAACCGGTCACAAAGTCCATTGTAATATGTTCCCACTTCCATTCTGGGATAGGAAGCGGTTGCAATAACTCAGCTGGCCTCTGCTGTTCTGCCTTCACTTGTTGACATACCAAGCAACGGGAAACAAATCTAGCTATCTTCCTCTTCATCCCGTTCCACCAGAAGTGCTGCTTGATATCTTGGTACATCTTGGTCCCTCCAGGGTGTATGGAATACTGAGAGCTGTGAGCTTCTGCCATAACCTCCTGTCTGATATCTCCACTAGGCACACATAGACGTGACCCAAACCTATGGGTACCATCTTCATGAATTTGCATCTCCTTTCTGAGTCCTGACTCACATTCTGCTCTAAGCTTCTGAATCCTTGGGTCTTGTGCCTGAGCTGCCTTGATCCTGTCTACCAAGTCGGATTGAACTTGTAGACTCTCCAGAACTCCTACATCACAAGGAAGTATAACCTCGATGCCCATCTCCTGAAGGTCTTCTAAGATATGCCTCTGTGTTGTTAACATAAATGCACCGCCTCTCCTGCTGAGAGCATCTGCTACCACATTAGCCTTGCCTGGATGATACTGAAGCTCCACGTCGTATTCCTTGATCAACTCCAACCATCTTCTCTGCCTCATGTTCAGCTCCTTCTGAGTAAAGATGTACTTCAGACTTTTGTGGTCTGTGTACATGTCCACTCGATCACCATATAAGTAATGCCTCCATAGCTTCAAAGCAAATACTACTGTCGCCAACTCCAAATTATGAGTTGGGTAATTCTTCTCGTGGTCTCGGAGCTGCCTAGATGCGTATGCTATCACCTTCCCATGCTGCATGAGGACACATCCAAGTCCTTTTCCTGACGCATCACAATATACTGTAAAATCTCCGGGTCCAACTGGTAATGTAAGAATAGGCGCTGATATCAACTTCTGCTTCAGATTCTCAAATGACGCCTGGCATTCTGCCGACCAGACAAATGGTACATCCTTCCGTGTCAAGCGGGTCATGGGTGCTGAAAGCCTTGCAAAGTCTGACACGAACCTTCTGTAATATCTTGCCAATCCCAAGAAACTTCGCACATCAGCTACGGTCTTGGGTACTGGCCAACTCTCTACTGCTTCTACCTTCTTGGGGTCCACTGCTACTCCAGCTCCTGATATGATATGACCCAGAAATAAAATATGATTCGTCCAGAACTCATACTTGCTGAGCTTGGCATACAACTGGTTCTCTCTCAGAACCTGTAACACTTTCCTGAGGTGGTCTTCATGCTCCTCTTCACTAGCAGAGTATACAAGAATGTCGTCGAGAAACACAATGACAAATTGATCCAAGTACGACATAAAGATACGATTCATCAAATCTATAAAGATTGCTGGAGCATTGGTCAAACCAAACGGCATTACTAAGAATTCATAATGTCCATACTTTGACCTGAATATTGTCTTAGGAATGTCCTCCTTCCGAACCCTCACTTGATGATACCCTGAACGAAGATCTATCTTGGAGAAAACTCTAGCTTTGCTCAACAGATCAAATAAGTCGTCGATCCTGGTAGTGGGTACTTGTTCTTCACTGTTGCCGCGTTAAGCTTCCTGTAATCGATGCACAATCTGGATGACCCATCCTTCTTTCCCACAAGTACCACTGGTGCTGTCCATGGTGATATGCTAGCTTGGATGAACTTCTTCTCCTTCAGTTCCTCTATGTGCTGGTATATCTTGGCCTGCTCTGAATCCGCCATTCTGTAAACTCGATCTGATATCGGTTTAGTTCCAGGTGCCAATTCTATACTGAACTCAATATCTCTAACCGGTGGTAGACCTGGAAGTTCTTCAGAAAATACGTCTAGAAACTCTTCAACTACCTTCGGAACTTGAACTTCTTCCATTGCCGTCACTACTCCCTGCTCTTGTTGAGTTGCCACTTATCTGACTAAGGTGAACCGTTTCATGCCTGGAATATCAAAAGATACACTTCCTCTACGATAATCTATTGTCGCATGACTGTCTTTCAGCCAGTCCATGCCTAAGATAACGTCGAAATTTCCAACAAGAAATTCTATCAACCGGGCGGGTAAGGAATGCCCACAAACTACAACGCTACATGCTAGAATAACTCGACTAACTCCTACGAGCCTATTACCAGTGAGTATATTCAACCTCCCTGGCAATGCCTCGAATTCCATTCCTAGCCGTGTTGCAAATTGTGCAGATATAAATGAGTGTGATGCTCCCGAATCAAACAATGCTACTGCGGGATAAGAGGCGACGAGAATGTTACCTGCCACAACATCTCCCGATGCCAATGCCTCTTCCAAGGACAGAGTGAATGCCTACCCTCGACCTCCTTGCTGGTTCCCATGCTGCGACCTAACCTGGTGCTGCCGCTGGCCCCTGCCTTGGTGATGCTGGGGTGGTCTATGCTGGTATTGCTGCATCGGCGGTCCCTGCTGCCGAAACATCTGAGCCTGTGGCATTAACGGACGCTGGGCCAATGGTCTCACTGCCACTGCGGGTCCTCGATACTGTCCTGCCCAAGGTGCTGGCAGAGCAGGAAACTGCTGCACTGGTCCTTCTGAACTCGAATTCATGGGACATGTGGTAACCCGATGATCTGAATTTCTACATATCAAACACAGTCCGTTCAATGTCCGACACACATCTCTAGTGTGCCCTATTTTCTCGCAATAAGTACAGCCCGATGGGGGTTTCTGGTTCTTCCTCTGCTGCTGCTGTTGCCTGGGTGGTGGTGCTGGCCCTCGCATTGCCACATCGTGAATGCGAACGCCAAGGGATGGTGCTGTTGTTCGGGATGCTGCTCCCACTCCTCCTTCAATCTGACTGTGGGATCTCTTCTGACCTCCAGTCCTTGCCGTGATCCTCTGAACGGTGATCTCATGCCTTCGAGTCGCCGTCAATACTTCATCAAAAGTCTGGTAATTGTGCCCCTCTATCAATTACAAGAGCTCAAGATGAAACCCTTGCTGGAACCTCATAGCCCTCTGGCTCTCCGTTGCTACCATCTCTGGGGAGAACCTACTCAATCTGCAGAACTCCGCCGCGTAAGCATCTACCGTCTTGCCGGCCTGCTTGAGGTTGATAAACTTCTGTTGCAGCTCAAACTGCGCCATAACTCTATAGTACTTTGTCTTGAACCTTGCAATAAAATTGTTCCAAGCAACAGGACGTCTGATGCCTACTTCCTCTGATTCCCACCAATCACGTGCGAGATCCTGAAGTAACAACTTCACTTGATCCACACGTTCTTCCGCCGGTACCTTAGATGCCGTCAGAATAGCCTCAATATCCTTAAGCCATACATCTGCTGAGATGGCATCCTCCGTGCCCTCGAAACGATGGGGGTTGTACTTGCAAAACCTGGCTGATGCTCCTGAATCTGGCCTCGCCCCTCTTTCCAATGCCGTCTGCAACCCTTGGTTGAGTAGTACGTTCTGCTCTTGTAACTGAGCGTGCATGCGCTGTTGGGCTAATATCTGATGTTGCTGAGTAGCTATCATCCCTCTCATGATCTCCAGAAGGGCTGGTGTATCTACTTCCACAGGGGTAGGTAGAATTGTTGGTGGTGGTGGAACATCCGGATACTGCGATCCAGCTGCTGCTCCCACTATCACTTCTTCTTAGATAGCCTCTTGAGTTAGTACCGGCCCTTGTTGCTGACCAACATGGTCAGGTTATCCGTGTTGCTCTTGTTGTTGTTGTCCAGTCCTGGCAGATGCGGACGAAGTGCCCCTAAGAAAAGGGACAAAAGAACAATCAAACGATCGGACAGGAAAGATCAATGAAGTCTAAGGATACCGGAATGTCAAGCTAGAGTCGAGAGTAACGAATCATGAGATCAAGGGGAAACATGTGTGATTGAGACATCCTATAAATTAAAATATCCCACAAGTCTGAAATCAGACCTGCATGGGCCACCACTAAAACCTTGTCACGCCCCAGAACCAGAATACTGGAGAGCGGAGGAATGACTTAGCCAGCTACGTATTACGGGTAGATGAATACCGTATAATACGATCAATGCTGTCTAAAAGACAAGGGGGTGCATACTACATGAAAGTCTCGCTATGGTCACTTCACATCTATTGTCTCAATCATTCAAACAAGAAACAGTAATATAGAACATATAAGGTAAAGCAGTAAGGCGTCCCAAACGCTTAGTCAAAATGTTCTTGATATCTGGCTTTACTAAACATAGCCAGATGATATAGCAACATATACACAATTGTTATCAGCTGTAGTCTGACTTAATTACAATTATGTAAAAGTAAGTACAAGACTATCCGACTAACATGTCGGTGCCAAGCGGCAAAATGTAAAGTAATTAACAAAAATGAGCGGAGAAGTAAGGAACCCACTCGAGTCCTCCTGCGATCATTCCTCTAGTATTGACCATCTTGGAGGTAGAAGTAAGCTGAGTCCTCGGGGATCGGCTCTAAATCTGGCCATGCAAAACCAGAGAGGTTAGACCTCTAATAGCAAGTACCGCAAGGAAGCACGATATGAGGATTTAAACCAGTGAATAAGCGAATATAATAATAGATCTCTGCTTGCTACTGGAATTCACGTAACATCACGATACTTCGAACCAACCTCCCAACCAAACAAGGACAGAAGTTGGCCCGTCATGTCCTGATGCTCTGATCATCTCAGTTAGATAACAGAGTAGGTACAGTACACAAACAAATCAACTTAAACGGCCATCCAACTCCTACGGCTTACTACTGTGAGTCCCAAGTTATCCTGGAATTATGCAATAAGGATTTCTCAGTTCTTACTATGGACAAGCAAGGCTAGTCTATCCAATCAATCAATTGCGCCAATCATGAATTAGACGAGTCCCAGCGGGACGCCCGTCATCAATATACAATATACAATAATATAAGCAGATACTGTTCCCTACCCGTGTGGCAGATTTGCAGTATCTGTGGGAACCAGCCAGCCTGTTGGGCGCTAATAGTCCCAAAGAGGGCTGCCATGTAAGAACTTGGGAATCCATTCTCTCCATGCAATCATTATTTTATTTAACTTAGTAGCCTCTATGTTAAGTGAAATCACATGCCGTGGATCATGGTCATTTCAGAATGAGTACTTCCGTACAAAGCACGATATGCTCAACTCTACAACGATACCCGTGCGGTTAGGTTATAGGTCTTACATAGCGTAATACAACAATTAAAACTAACCACGGAATAATCATGCCTTGACCATTGAGTACACATGCTGCTTTCGTAAAATAAATAAATAATTGTAGCCTGCATATATCTATATGTCAATATTCGGGATTGGCCAATCGATTACAAATATGAACGTGTCTTATTCCATTTAATTCAATAAGACGACTAGCCAGTCTCTTAGTTCCATCTAGGAACGCATGATCAATAATTAATCAAGATAACAATCAATGTTAATTAATGCCAAATTCGGGACATAAAAAATTGGGAAATAAATAATGATGGGAAAATAAATAATCTCATGCGCTGTGGGAAATGATTGAAAAATAAATAATCTCATGCGATGTGGGAAATGATTGGAAAATAAATAATCCATGCGGCTGAGGAATGAGATTCTCATGCGGCTGTGAAATGAGATTGGAAAATAAATAAATCTATACGGCTGAGAAATGAGATTCTCATGCGACTGTGAAATGAGATTGGGAAATAAATAATCCATGCGGCTGAGGAATGAGATTGGAAAATAAATAATCCATGCGGCTGAGAAATGAGATTCTAATGCGGCTGTGAAATGAGATTGGAAAATAAATAAATCTATGCGACTGAGAAATGAGATTCTCATGCGGCTGTGAAATGAGATTGGGAAATAAATAATCCATGCGGCTGAGGAATGAGATTGAAAAATAAATAATCCATGCGGCTGAGGAATGAGATTGGGAAATAAATAATCCATACGGCTGAGAAATGAGATTCTCATGCGGCTGTGAAATGAGATTGGGAAATAAATAAATCTATGCGGCTGTGAAATGAGATTGGGAAATAAATAATCCATGCGGCTGAGGAATGAGATTGAAAAATAAATAATCCATGCGGCTGAGGAATGAGATTGGAAAATAAATAATCCATGCGGCTGAGGAATGAGGTTGGAAAATAAATAATCCATGCGGCTGAGGAATGAGATTGGGAAATAAATAATCCATGCGGCTGAGAAATGAGATTCTCATGCGGCTGTGAAATGAGATTGGGAAATAAATAAATCTATGCGGCTGAGAAATGAGATTGGGAAATAAATAATCCATGCGGCTGAGAAATGAGGGACCCATCTTCTCAGAAAACCTGAGAAGGATGGTCATGGAACCCTTGACTTTCAAGCTCCATAAAACCTTCACCGTAAGTCCAAATTTGGACTTCCATAGGTCAAAATGGGGTAGAACAAAATTCTCTACAACATGGAACCATCAAAACTTAGAAATAACAATGTTAAATAGATCAAAACCCAAGAAATTCAAAAATACTATAAACTTAGGTCTAGAAGAATTTAGTCATAGAAATTGAAAATGCTAAGCACTAAAGTGTCTTAGAATATTGAGAGGAAGACAATGGAACAACAAAAATAGATATCCATCAAGAAGCAAGTTGGCACTTGCCTATCTCTTCTAGGTTGGTGGGAGAGTTATGAGGAAGAAGAAGAGTAATGGTGAAGTAATGAAGAGAGAGAAAGGAGATGGGCTTTAAATGGAAGGGGTGGTGGTAGGTGAGGGTTTATTTCGGTTCATAATGAACCAACATAATTAAACCAATCTGAGCCGAACCCATAGCAAAGCTAAAGCAGAGTATAAAAGCAGAAAGTAAAGTGCAGAAATAAAATTACAGAAAATTAATTAACATGAAATTAAAGGTATTTAAATACAGAACAATAAATGATAAATATAAAATATTTACATTTAAACAGTACATGCATTCTAAAAATACGTATTCTGGAAATGGAAAGTGACAATAGACAAACAGACAAATAGACAAACAACTAATTAATATAGAAACAAAAATGTATAGACAAACAGAAAGTCAACTAATTTAATATAAATTCAACTATTTTAATATAAATTAAACAATGTATAGACAAAGAGAGGGACAACAGACAACTACTTTAATATAAATTCATCTAATTTAATCCTACGTACATACAAGGATCATATACTACAAACAACACCAAATATCATGCATGAAAGCTGACATTTTTCTCAAAAAATTACTAAATTTAATAACTCATATACTGCAAACAGACATGATTCATGCATTTTTCTCAAAAAATTACGAAATTTAACAACTCATATACTACAAACAGACATCATTCATGCATTTTTTCTCAAAAATTTCAGAAATTTAACAAATATACTACAAACAAACATCATTCATGCATTTTTTTTTCAATAAATTCAGAAATTTAACAACTTATACACTACATACAGACATCATTCATGCATTTTTTCTCAAAAATTTCAGAAATTTCTGCTCCAACTTACATCATTCATGCACTACGTTCGAAAGTGTAGAAAAATTCTGAGAACTAGGGTTTTCAAATGTACCAGTACGAGAATACCCTAATAAGCCGAAAATACTGGAAGAAGCTCCACTCCGGTCTCCAGTCCGACCTCCACTCCGATCGACCAACAACAGCGAGAGAGACTTGAGAATGAAACGTCGGTTCGCGGCTTCGATTTAGGGTTTGCAAATCAATTTAGGGTTTGCAAACAGATTTAGGGTTTGCGAAGAGATTTAGGGTTTGGAACGGGGGAGAGAGAGTTGAGAACGGGAGAGAGCGAGACGGGAGAGAGAGAGAGTTGAGAATGAAACGTCGGTCCTCTGCTTCGATTATATCGCAGGGGTAGTTGGGTCATTTCACCCAAAAGTTAACAGCGGTTAACAGCAAAGTTGGATTAGGGGGTGATTTAAGCATTTTTGTAACTTTTTGGGTTTTTCAAATCAGGAAGTCTTTATTTGCCTTTTTGTGACATCTAAGGGGGGTTTAAATGCACTTTACCCGTGTGTGTGTATATATATATATATATATATATATATATATATATATATATATATATATATATTATATATATATATATATATATATATATATATATATATATATATATATATATATATATATATATATATATATATATATATATATCCAATCATCTCTAGTTCAAGTGGTTAGAGTGAGACACATCCTCCCAAGAGATTGCAAATTCGAGTAACGGCAGAAGCATATTTAATTCCACGTGGAGGAATAAATGTTAGTACGGTCCGGATGCGATGAGATAAAAGTACGGTTGCGGACCTCCGAACAGAGGAGGGTTGTACAAGTCCGATGTCTTATTTGGCTTACCCCTGGACCAGTCCTGGATATCACAAGGTCTACTAACACCAAATTTGTATGTATGATAGCATATGCTAGAGGCATATGTTATTTTGAGATTTTGTTCAAGATGTGTGTTGGGTCGGGTGGACCGGCTCATGATCGATTTTGATCGAATTTGACCGGGCATGGATCGGGTCGGGCCCAGTCCAATTAGAAGTCCGAACGGGACAGTACGTTAAAATAAAAAAATGCAAACCCAGCACGGATCGAGATCCGGTTAACTAGCTTCGGGCCGGATCGGTCCGAACTAAATCAGGACTGAGCCCGTGCTGACCCGCGGATTGTTCAACTTTTTTATAAAAGAAATAGTAAAGTTTAGCATGCATATTATAATTATATATATTTATAATACAAAGTAACGTTGACATAGTGGTTAGCTAGAGATAATTTAAGGTTTTGGGTTGAGACATAAAGTATATCACAAAAGTTGAGATTCATAATGTTCGTTCACAGAAGATCTAAGAGAAAGACCGTATTTTGTTCTTAAAACTTCGTCATACAAGACAGAAGGAATGAAGAGATCTGATCGATGAGTAGTTAACTTCGAATAGGAAGATTGATATGGTTGGTGAGTGATTTCATTGTAATCTTTGTCGTTTATTCTTGAGTGTGGTGATGAGTTATATAGATTATAATTTTTGTCGACCTTGTAATTTCATCTGAGTTATATAGATTATGATTTGTCCAAGTAGTCACCGTCATATAGTTGTATTTATCTGTGACATAGTCATCGCCATATAGTTGTCTTTATCTGTGTTTGGTGTTTGTTAGACGGGGTTGGTTGTGTTTGGTGTTTGTTAGACGGTGTTGGTTATTTCAGGGCCGGAGCTGAGATTTGTCAAGGACGATTGAGCCCGGTGCAAAAAATAAATAGAGGCCTATTCTAATATATAAAATTTTCTAATAAAAAATTTCAAAAATTAAATTATCCAAACTAATCATAAATTAAGAAAATTTATTCTACTACAATATCTTTCAATTGAAACAATATTCAACTAAAACAGATAATAAAGCTAAACAAACAAGCATCTTTTGCCATCTTTACATTAAAAATAATCTTCTAGCATTTCTAGTTGCAAATCATCAATCAATCGTTCATAATCAACACCTTCCAAGATCTTATTTTCAATGGAAATTAGAGCTAGCTCATTTAATCTTTCATGTGACATGGCTAATTGAATGTACGATTTCAATAACTTCAATTTGGAAAAAAGTCCTTTCTGCATATACAAGTCACTGGAATTGTCAATAGAATTCAAAAAATTATAATAAAATAATTTCTTCATCAAATTTAATATCTCAAGTGATTGGACGTCTTTTGGTAGAATATGATCGTAAAGTTTCTAGGTCGTCAAACAACTCATCTCCATCAATATTTTTGCAGTCACCATATCTAAAAGTGCTTTTTAGATGACTACAAAAGGCTACCTTAGGATTTCCTATTAAATGTTATGATTTCCTATTGATTTCAAATATCAACTGAATGGAATTGAGAGAATATCTGACTTGTTTCGTTAATTGGAAATAGTAGAAGTCTTAATTAATTGATTCGTTAATTGGAAACAGATATAGACTTAGTTAATTAAAATAATCTCCACATTTATTACCTTAGTATACATAAGGGAGGCCAATGAATTTGTAAATTATCTATTCATAAGTTAGTTTAGTATTATAGTACACATAATAAATATACGTATACATTTTAACAATTATTTATTCATATGTTTGAAATATTTGGATTTTTTAAATTATTTATCCATAATTTAGTTTAATATACATAATAAATATACATATAAAAAAATTGGAGGCCTACGAATTCGGGAGACCTAGTGCGGTCGCACCCATTGCACTCCCTCAAAACCGGCCCTGTTGGAGTTCATCAGAAAACATTGTATCCATACGTATAATGTATTTCAGAGGACAAGTTTGAATTATTATTTTTACATGTAATCCGTAACTCTAATTTGGTACCAAACACAAAGTGAAGTCTAAGGACTTCTATTTCGGATGAATGCTTTCTCAAGAGTAACATCCCCTTTAGTTTCGGTTTCGAATTCAAATGGACGTTTCTAAAGTGTTAGTACGACGTGTGTTCCATAACTCGACTTCAAATTAACAAACAAAACATAATTGCAACCTAGACCAGCCCTAATTAGTAACGATGTTAGTGGGTCGATTGGTTTGAATCCTATAGTTCTAGATGCATATCCGTACCAGTTGTTCCCCTTGTTAGCAATTTGGCAAACCAAAAATTCGGGACGACAAGTATAAATCAACTCAGTACAAATAAAATATATAAAAAATTCGGTCAAATATTTGAAAAATAAAAATATTGAGATTAGCAACTTCACATTCTTAAATGGAAAAATTTATGAAATGTCCAAAAAACGAAAAAGTTTTATGAAAAATCCACCGCACAATAACATTTCATCGCGTGCTCAGAATTAACAAAAAATATATAAAGAGGGTTCCGAATGATCTTTTTGTCCTTCCTTCTAATTTATTGAAAATATCCACGAAACTACTCTAAAAAAAACGTTTCGATACTTCATCTTCTTCCATACGCTGCTCACTTTCTAATCTAGGTTTTCTCCTCAAAAATCTTCAAAAACTCGTCGAAAAATTTCGGAAAGACCGAGACAAACGGCAAAAGTGCTAAAACGGAGGTCCAAACATAATTTTTTTGCGATTCTAAAATTTCGAAAGGCCGTCTAACGGAGAAGCGGTTAATCTCAGGCTCCTCGAAGATACACTCATTTTGGGACAAACCGGACCTCGTTTCGACCTCCCAGTCAAAATTTATGGTCCTTCAAAGTTTCAACTGACCATAAAATGCAGAAGAATGGTCATTCTCCGTGTTAGAACACGAAAAATGTTAATTTCGCATGAGGGTGGTCATTCTCCGTGTTAGTAACACGGAGAATGTCATTCTCTGTCTTAATTTACACGGAAAATAGTCATTCTCTGTGTTAGTAACATGGAGAATGGCATTCTCCGTCTTAATTTACACGGAGAATGACCATTCTCCGTGCTAAATTATACGGAGAATGGTCATGACCATTCTCCGTCTTAATTTACACGGAAAATGGCCATTCTCCGTATAATTTAGCACGGAGAATGGTCATTACAGTGTTAAAACGCAGGAGAATGAGAATGACCATTCTCCGTGTTAGAAATACGGGGAATGCCATTCTCTGTGTTAAATAAAACGGAGAATGACATTCTCCGTGTTAAATAAAACGGAGAATAGTCATTCTCCGTGTAATTTAGCACGGAGAATGGTCATTACAGTGTTAAAACGCAGGAGAATGACCATTTTCCGTGTTAGAAACACGGAGAATGTCATTCTCCGTGTTAAATAAAACGGAGAATGGCATTCTCCGTGTTAATTTAAGCGGAGAATGACATTCTCCGTGTTAATTTACACAGAGAATGGTCATTCCCAATGTTAAAACGTAGGAGAATGACCATTCTCCGTGTAATTTAGTACGGAGAATGACATTCTCCGTTTCTAAATTACACGGAGAATGACCATTTTCCGTGCTAAATAACACGGAGAATGACATTCTCTGTGTTAAATGACACGGAGAATGGTCATTCAAATGTTAAAACACAGGAGAATGACCATTCTCCATGTTAGAAATACGGAGAATGACATTCAACACGGAGAATGCCATTCAACACGGAGAATGCCATTCTCCTTGTTAAAAATGCAGGAGAATGACTATTCTTCGTGTGATATCGACGGAGAACAGTTGACAGAAACCTAATTTTTTATTTTTTTGTTTTGTGGAAAGAAATTTGACATGAATAAAGATTCAAGAGTTTTCGTTCTTCTTTCAAAACGATGCTAACTCTTATGGAAAAGAAGAAGAAGATATTCTTTCCATAATTGACCTAATTGTCGAAGAAGAAGAAGAAGAAGAAGAAGAAGATGAGCGATGATCGGAGTTCGACTGGAAAAAAAAGAGCATGGTGAACTACGAACGATCTTTGCGATCTCTGCTGAAGATGAGAGCAATGAAATTCAGATCTCTCGTGAAGAAGAAGAAGATGAAGAGAATCGCAATCCAGATCTGAGTTTGTGCGGAGGGGTAGTTATGGTATTAATTTTGTAAATACATAACATCTAAAGGGAATCTTGGAATACTTAACGTGAAAATATATAATTATGGACATTTCATAAAACCCATCATGCGGATGAATTTTTCATAAAAATCAACCCCGAAATTGGGTTTCTCAGCAATTTTCAGTTCTTAAATATGTTGTCAAATTTGATTAATTAAACATGTTCCCACGATTTTTTTATCAAATATTTTAATAATTTATACAAAATACATTTAAAATTTGTATATTTAAAATTTACGTACTATTGCAAATCTTTCAAAAGTATACTAATATCAAATGTTTACGAAAGACTCAAAAAAAATTTGCGTAGAATACGAATTTTTTTCGGCTGATTGCTAACAAGGGTTGGTCCTAACTTATAGTTTTGGATTTAGCACTATGTACCATTAAGTAGGATTGAGATCCAGCCCGTGCCATATACAAAGGGACAAATTTTCATGTTTATGCATCGAAACACACGTGGGTTGTGGTCGTTGTGGAACTTATGAATTCCTATGATATTAGAGGCACTTCAAATAGGTACTTCAAGTTATTAACAATTCTATAAATTATCATTTTTGGAGTGTATTTTTCACATTAATGCATAATGGTATACTCTAAACAAATATTTTAAATTAATCTCATCTTTTTATCTCATTTTTCCTTTATTTTTCTTCTTTGCTAAGATTTCTTCTTCCTATTTTTCCTCTTTATTTATCTTGTCTGTTTGATAAGAACGATTAATTTTTGTGGACCTTTGAATTAATGTAGGAGTTAGGACACTCTCCAAATCTGGAATGTTCTTTCAGTTTTTTTAGCAATTTTCAAGTATAGATAATTGTCCACTGCATCCTTCAAATACTATAAAATTTGACAAGTCAAAATATAGAGAAATTAGAACACGCTCCAATTTCGAAATGTCTTCTAGCATTTTAACAATTGTCAAGTATGGACAAATATCTGTTGCATCATTCAAATACTGCAAAATTTAAGTCAAAATATATCATTTGAAACCTCTTCCACTCTATACGCACTTGAGTCTTGACAAGGCTCTTGGTTTTGCATCAAATTAAATTAAATCCCACACCATTTTTGTGCAAAATTTACTAATTTTTGTTTAGTTGCATTCTGAGTAGGGGGGCAACTCGGGCGGGCTCAACCCGAGCCCGATCGGATAAACCCGCAAATGGGTTGGGTTAGGGTTGAAGATACTTGGACTTGGGCTTGGGTTCGGGTTAAAATATTTGAATCCGATCAAAAATCGGGTTGGGCTCGGGTTCATGTGTCGGATTACCCAAAGAACCCGAAACCCGACATACATATAATTTTTTATATATATTTATGTATAAAACATTTCATACTTTTTAAATAAAAAATTTATATCCTAAATTTCTCAACCCAAACTCTTCGACTCATTCTAAATCTCATATTAGTTTGTATTTTGTAATGATTGATGCTTAATTGCTATTTGACTATGTGTTTAATATTAATTTTGTTTAAAATTATTTTAAATACCATATTAGAGTCTGGTAAACCCGATGAACCCGACCCAACCCGATCTTCCTCCGGGCCGGTCTTGAGCTTCATATGTTGAACCCGAGGTCGGGTTGGACTTGGGCTATCATTCATCGGGTTAGGCTCGGATTGAACTCAAATCCGATCCAATCCGTCCGAGTTGCACCCCTAATTCTGAGGTTGATCAACGCGGAACAATAATACTTGAAATCGTGCTGTCACATGGCACTTTTCTATTGGCCGGAACAGATCCAATGACACCAACCCTCCGTTAACGTAGGCAAAAATAGTCCGACTAATCAGAAACGGACACGTGGTCTACGATTTCGGTCTCGATTCAGTCCGCGGTCCACGCAGGACTGCTGGGCGAGAAATGTGGAGAGGAGGATGAAAATGTCGGCGGTCGCTCCTCTCTCCAGGCTCCAGCACAATACAACCCATTACATAAATAGTGTGTACTTGTACTCTCCCACCTTCTCAAACAGTAAGAAATGTTCCGCCATTTGGAGTTTTATTGACAAGTTTTTGCGATAAATGAAAGATTCTCCATCTCCATGTATTTGACTTTGTACTATTTGCGTATTGTACGTACTCAGTGGTCACTACTATTGTAGTGCTCCTTTTTTAGAGCATGAATAGTAAGCTTCATTGTAATTTTGGATGTCAAAATTAACGGACGTTAGGATTTGGATATCGAAATTAAGGTTCATTAGTCTACGTGAACAGTGATTTTGAAATCCAAACTCTAACATCGGTCAATTTCGAGACACAAATCCTAATATCCATGTATATGTGAGACCCTAAAACTAAATATCCCTTTATAATTTTTGGATTCTATGTTCAGTGGAGCGCTCTAGAACAATAAAAGTCTCGAGTGAAGCTCCATGATGGTTCCTTTCTAGTTTCTAGTTTCCAGCCACAAAAGTTATAGTCTGAGTTTCGTAATTTATACATTAAGAATGTAGGAACTCATTTTGTAGAATAGTAAAGATAAATTTGAAATTCTAATTTCTAGATTCTAGGTCAATTTTTTTTTTTTTTTAATAAAAAAATAAGAATGACGAACGACTCTATATCCACTCATCTCATTTAAGACTCAAGATTATTTATTTATTTATTATTTTCATACAAATCCAACACATTCTACAACTAGATTTTTTATTACAAATATAGGCTCATGATGCATTCTTGAGCTCCATCTACTATTGATTGCTCTAATAGGTTTTGTTAGTTTCCACGGTATCAAAATATCGGGTTATTCATTTAAAAAAAATAAAATATAAAAAAAAACTGATACATTTAAACATAATTTTATCATGTATTATATGTTGTCTATGGTTAGTTTTAGATGGAATAATATTAATATCAATAGATGATGTGAATTTATAAATATACAACTTACACAAATGGCAATGATAATGACTAGATGTTGGACATGCCAAACTATTTTGATATTGACTGTATTATATCAATATTTTTCTATACTGCAAATTATGATATTTAGTCCGATTTTGATGTCACAAATTCTCTTTCAAACGCCCGGTGTATCGGTACTGGGCATCGTTTGGTCCGCAGAAAGGAAAAGAAAGGAAATCAATTCATTGCACTTTCCTTTCTTTTGGAAAATTATAATTTTTATTGATTTTCTTTTTCAGTGTTTGGAAAAGCCAAAGAAAAGAAATTGAAAGGAAAACTGAATCCTTAGAATAAAAAAGTAAATCATTGGTTGGGTGGGATGAGATGAACAATTTTCTCCCATAGTTTCTCCTTTTTTGTTGGGAATCATTTTTCTTTCCCTCCTGTTTTCTATTGGTACCGAAAAAATAGAAAATGAATGATTTTCTTTTCCAATGCCATCATTCTGTAAACCAAGGGTGGCCTAAGTTTTGGTGTTGCGCACACAAATATTCTAAGGTCAGGAAATTGCTTATCATAGATGTTTTTACCTAATTTTCTGAAAATTTAATGCCAACTGGTTGTTTATTATTATCAGCAAATTGTCAAAAATATTTTGTAAAAGGAGATTTAATTTCAGAACATTATTGCTGTTGAAGCAGACGCTGCTGCATCAAAATTAAACATTTGAAAGTGTGATAGAAATGACAACAAATTAACGGTTGAATATCCATGTTATATAAATTTCGACACTGCCATGGTAAGTAGGGATTAGGGCTGCAAACGAGCCAAGCCGAGCCAAGCTTTTGTACGCTTGAGCTTGGCTTGACTAGAATTAATCGAGTTCGAGCTCGAGCCAAAGCTTGATAAATTTTTTATTTTAGAGCTTGAGCTTGGCTTGAGCTTGTTTATATTAAGCTTGAGCTTGGCTTGGTTTGAGCTCGAGCTTGGCTTGATAAGCAAGCTTGATTCAAGCTTGAAAAACAAGCTCGATAAGCTCATATCAAGCTCATTAAGCTTGATTTCAAGCTTGTTCACCTTTATTTCAAGCTTAATGAGCTCGATTTCAACCTAGTTACGCTTGAATTCAAGTACCTGTAATTTAACAATTTATTTATAAAAATTTAATTAAAAAAGTTCCTTCATATCAATTATTAAGGACATAAATATATAAAGCACACAACCATATCATTATACAAACATACACAAAATTAGAATTCAACAAACAAACGAGCTTCTAAACAAGCTCCTAAACGAGCTTCTAAACGAGCCAGCTCGCAAGCTCATAAACGAGTCAGCTTGCGAGCTCGAACGAGCCGAGTACTTCTAAGCTTGAGCTTGGCTCATTTATTAAACGAGCTCGAAACGAAGCTTGAGCTCGGCTTGTTTACTAAACGAACCGAGCTCAAACGAGCTTTTATCGAGCCGAGCTTCGAGCAGCTCGCAAACGGCTTGGCTCATTTGCAGCCCTAGTAGGGATCCTTGAAAGTCAAGGAGTTCTCTCTGCCTTTGCTGACTTTACTTTGACATTATTTATACATATAATTAATTAATAATGATAATAATAATAATAATAAGTTGATGAATATATAATCATAGGGGTTGCTGTTTCAAAATTTTTGAACGATATTATTCTAACATTCTACACTTTATTCTCTCCAATGTTCAGTAAGTATGTTGTTAATATATTCACTTCCCAATGTTTTTGAATTCAAAAGAAGAAAAGAGAGAGAGAGAGAGTTAAATTTTTTTTTAATTATTTTGGGAGTTTGAGTTGGTGGAGGCATCATCATGACTATTAGACCACGAGCGTCTGCGAAATGGGGGCTGGCTAATTATGCTGCTAATCGTTCCCACTTGTGAAAAAAGCAGCAGCAGAGCAGCAGCAGCTTGTTGTGCCTGCACTGTCAAATTCCTTTTACTTTAATAATTACTTACTGTACGTACACACTCTGGCAACAGCCAACTAATCAAGAAGCTGGTCAGATTCTCAGTTCCATTAGGGGTGGATTAACGGGCAAAAGCAACTTCTGAAAGCAGCTTGTTTGTTCTTGGAAGCTTGGGTTATTCCATGATGGAGCTCCCCACTCCAACATGTATCGAGTTCTGTAAGCCAGATGGATTAGATATACTGCACCCTATGGAATTGGATTGTTCGATACGGAGCTAGTTTTCATTGTCCGTTAATCCTTGTTAGGGTTCGATTTTTGAGTGTCACTTGCCATCCTGACTTCTATTGAGATCATGCTAAATCTAGAGGTGGTCTTAAGCAGAAAAGAGTTGTCCAAGTTCGAAGTCTTATCTGACTTACTCCTGGACTGACCCTGTAGATATATAATAAACAGAACGAATTCAGGTCGGAGGTTGAACCTCGGCATCCGACACAAGATATTTGCTTCCACATCTACCTCTACCTTCATTTATTGGAAGAGAAGTATTTCCTCCACCTCCAACTCCAAATGCATGTAGAAACTCTTATAGAATCTCTCAATCTCTCGTGACAATTACTAGACCCCACATCATTGAATTGATCCTTTTATTTTACGACACATAGGATAAAAATGGAGAATCGTTGAAGAGTATTTTTTTTTTGTATGTGCAATTTCTATGTAAAAAATTTCAAGTAGGATAAAAATCTCCTTAAAGTACAATGCCAAGTAGGATAAAACTCAATTTTAGAAATCACCATTGGAGAGGGCCTAATATTGGACCCCACAACATTAAAGTGATCATTTTATTTGTTGCCACATAGGATAAAAATGAGGAACCATTGGAGGCTAGTTTTTTGTTTGTGTAATTTCTATATAGAAACTCTAACAACTATGACAGAAATTTGCTTAAAGTACCATGTCAAGTAGAATAGAACCCAAATTTAGAAATTTCCATTGGAGATGGCCTGGGGGTTTCTATCTCCCCTATTTCTATGGTAGAAACCAGCTTTAGAAAAAAAAAAAAAAAAAAAAAAAACCCCTCCCAATGGAGATTTCTATTCCAATTTCTATCCTATGTGACATTGATGTAGGGTGAAAAGTTACTAGGATTTCTAAGGTTTCTACATGTAGAAACTCTCATAGAAATATGATAGAAATGTAGAATAATTGGAGGCTATTTTTTGGTTTGTAATTTGGCTTAATTGCACTTTGCTACCCTCAACTATTCCGCTTTTTCAACTTGATACCCTAAACTTTTTTTTGTAACAAGTTGATACCTCAACTACTATTTTTTTTCAACTTGATACCTAATTTTTCAAAAAATCCCAAAATGCCCTTATTCCTTCCCTCTTCCCTTCTCCCCTCCCCCCCCCCCCCCTCCCCCACTCCGGCCACCCCCACCCTCCCGCTCTGCCTCCCCTCCGGCCACCCCCCCTCTCCCATGCCGGCCAACCCCCCTCCCCTCCCGCTTCAGGCGCCACCGTCGCGGCGGCGGCTGCTGCTGCTACTGTGGTTGCTACGGCGGCTACTGCTGCTGCGACGGCGGCTGCTGCTGCTGCGGTGGCCGGCGGCGGTGGGGGTAGGGGGGTTGGCCGGGCGCGGGAGAGGGGGGTGGCCGGAGGGGAGGCGGAGCGGGAGGGAGGGGGTAGCCGGAGTGGGGGAGGGGGGGTTGGGGGAGGAGTATTTTTAAGGTTTGAGCAGGGGTATTTTCGTCCCAAATTTTTTTTTGGGTATCAACTTGTTACAAAAAAAAGTTTAGGGTATCAAGTTGAAAAAACGGAATAGTTGAGGGTAGCAAAGTGCAATTAAGCCTTGTAATTTCTATAAAGAAACTCTAACAATTAGGATAAAAATTTGCTTAAAGTACTATGCCAATTAGGATAGAAACCAATTTTAGAAATTTCCTTTGGAATTGGCCCAAGGACTTAATAGGCATGGCAGGTCTTAAAAAGGAGTAAATTTTTTTTTAAACAAATTGTATCCATTGCCCCCAATTTTTAAACACACACACACCCACACCTCCACCACGGTTCGATTTCGAGACCGTCCGTCTAACCAAGGAGGTTATACCTCTCCTCGCTGACCACAAGAGCCAGCTGAGTAAAGGTTTCTCGTGACATCGTTTTTTTTATATATACTATTTATTTTCTCCAAAATATATATATATATATATATATATATATATATATATATATATATATATATATATATATATATATATAAAAGATGACCTCTCTCTAGCCTAGTGGTTAAGAGAGATGCATGCGGTCCGAGTGATCAGGAGTTCGAATTATATATATATATATATATATATATATATGTATATATATATATATATATATATATATTGTGGACAAGGTAAATTGTTTCTAGAATTGCTCCCACTGGAATTCGAACTCCTGATCACTCGGACCGCATGCATCTCTCTTAACCACTAGGCTAGAGAGAGGTCATCTTTTATATATATATATATATATATATATATATATATATATATATATATATATATATATATTTTGATGTGTCATTTTCTTCGGACCGACGAACATCGTCTAGGGGAGAATTCGAACCATACCCATTCCCACCGGATCCCTCGGTGTACCAAAAGCTACACACCCATGGACATGAAGATTGTGACATCCATTATTAAGCATATCCAAATATTTTCAAAATAACAGCGGTGAGATGTGTTTTTGGACTACTTTACATATTAGTTCCAAATCTTACAAGAAATTGAATAGTGAGGAAATTAACAACATTTAAACATGCTTAATAGCGGAAAACTTTGTAAACAAACAAAAGATAGAATCATTTGGTATGTACCTAACTTGACAAAAGATATTCTAACTTCCTTGTGTTATTATTTCCTTGTGAATCTGTGTCTGTATCGATGGTGTCAATCCCAATTATTGGATGGTCCATGACGGGTTCATACGGTTGAATCGACATGTCGACGCAATCCCTTTCAGTGCATGCCCCAAGGGACCAAAAAGATCCAAGGCCGAACCAAATTTACAACGTGATGTCAATTATATTACATTGTATAATCCTGCAAACCAAACTGGTCATAGGTTTCGTGGCCGAACCAAGCACGACGAGAGCCCGATCCGGTACATATTGCCAATTACATTTCAATCTATATCGACCAACGCATGCAGCCAGGGCCGGTCCACGGGGTTGGGTTGCCCTATCCGAAACTAGTTTTGGTTGCCCCCGGTTCTTATTGTAGGTCGATCCTGGAGGGTCACCTGCGACCTCGATTTCTTGTGGGGTCATGCTGAGCCTGAGGGTTGGGGATTGTCCAAGCCCGATATCTTGTCGGCCCTGCATGCAAGCTATAGGGGACATGTAGGAATGAATTTAAGCAAACAGTGGAGCCAGGTGGAGGTGAGGCCCAAGGATTACAGTTGAATCATTCTCTTGCTACAGCGACAACAGCAATGTACGCATGAAACTTTGAGAGAGTTCCATGTGGTAGACAAAGTTTAGTTATTGCCTTATTGGTACGTATAGGAACACATCATATAGTTGTCAATGTGGTGTTTCAAATTGCCCACAAATTTGCGCAACTGTCCATATTGAACATCTTTAGTGTGGGAATTGGATGTATGTATCTATCACTTCTTCAATAAATCCTTGCGAGGAAGATGCATGTCATGTTCAATTTATAGCTTCTATGTAGACTACAAACATGCAGCACTACTTGTTAGTTCAGAAAATTTCATAAACAACATTATAGTTTGATGAAATTGCACATACAAAGTTTGAAAAGTTTCCCAACGGTTGGCCCTTTTTTTTTTACACAAGATACATCCTACCTATGGGCCTTTTTTTCAACAAAATAAAAATAATGTTAAAAAAAGGCACATTTGTAAGGTATTTTTTTGAACAAAAAAGTCCATTCATAGAGCATTTTCTTTAAAAAAAAATTTATTAGTGTAAATTAGTTAGATGTTAATGCCATTAATGATAGTAAATGGGAAAGTAAATCCCAATCTCAAGAAAGGTGCCCTACCATAGGACTTTTGTTTGAAAAGCGTACGTTTTAGTCTTTAAGTCCAATTTCGCAAAACTTTGATGCTTCGAATGAAATTTTCAGTTGTTATTTATAGTCCGGGCCGTCCGTAGGGTAAGTCGGACAAGACTTGGGGCTTGGACAACCTCCGGCCTCAGCATGATTCCACCAAAGGTTAGGATCATGGATGACCACCAGGATCGACTCACAATAAGAGTCAAGGGACAACTAAAATTAGTTTCGGATAGGACAACCCAACCCTCCGGGCCGGTCCTGTTTATAGTGCAGGTTGTTGCAATATATACGAATGCAAATTTTTCAGAAAATAGAACACAAGCATTGTTTCATTCCATGATACCTGTTGCTTGCAGCTAAATCATTGTGTGCAGTCAGTGGAACATCTCTTTCATATAATAATATATTATACAAGTACTATTATTCTTCAACTCGTCTACAGAACATGGAAGATCTCTCTATATTGTCTAGGAGCTGTTTCCAGCCTGATTGCATGTTTGCGTGTTGTTAATAATTGGGAAAACCAACTAATCACAAAATCAGAATCAGCACAATAAGCAAAAAAATATAAGCAAAATTTTCAATCCAAAAAACAGTGTCATGTCGTGTGGCATTGGACACATTTTGGACACAATCTAGTCTCCAAAATAGGACACACTAAGTTAATGTCATCTCCCCGTGTCTGCTCATGAGACATGCATTTTGCATGTTAAATATGAGAAGGGAACTAAAACACAATAGTCTACAGTATCGGCTGATACCGATCCGATACAGACTATACCAATACGGTTTGATATGTCCCGATCTGATATCGATACTGACCGATACCGACATTGTGAATCTCTTTTCCATACAATTTGACAAAAATTGAACGAAAAAGACAAATCAACAAAGATGTAAAAGCATGTAAAACAAGAAAACTTATCTGCCGTAGGTCCTATTTCGATACTGCAAACCTTGTAAAATACCCGACTATTAGTTGTCATGTATGTTTCACTCCTACTTTACATCAAGTCACAAGCTAGTCACAAAGTTCATGGCTGTCAGGAGAGAGCTACAAAGAAAGTATACATTACCACATGGGTGATCGATCGCCTTTTCCTTTCTTTATGCATCATTTTTGGCAAATAGAAAGAAAATAATCTTGTGATCTGTTAAGTGCACTGCAGCAAGATGGAACAATGATGAGAAAGTATATCAGTGCTAAGTATCGGTATGAAATCAGCCTATATCTATCAATAGTACCTCTAGGTTTAAAAGAAGATGCTACATTGCACCATGTATGTCCCCCTGTACATGACAGTGCCTTCCTCATTTCAAGGCCAGAACTGAGCTGTAAAAGGAAGTGATGGAACAATGACTGCTAAGAGTTTAGTAAAAAAAAACACAAAAAACTTATGTTGCGATGATTAAACTACACTACTATGGTAATATAAGTAGGTTAAGTTATCCTAATGGCGCCCCAACTATATAGTTCAGACATTTTTTGCACATTAACTTTTCACTGCTTGATTTTGTCACCCCAACTTTATAAATTGTTCTTTTGAAGTACCTTTCGTCAATTTTGAAGCACATCGAGACTATTTTAAAACCACATCTTACAGTACAAAAGCGTAATTTAAATACTTGTATTGTCAAATAGTCTTTTGAAGTAATCATGCTTCAAAATTGACGAAATGCCCTTCACAAGAGCAATTTATAAAGTTGGGGGTGCCAAAATCGAACATTGGAAAGTTAAGATGCCATAAAAGTATGCAATCAAACTATAGTTATTAATAGTATCTCTAGTTTCAAAAGAAGATGCTACTTGACACCATATCCCCAACGTCTTCCTTGTTTCAGGACGGATTTTGGGTCCACGATGGTCTAGTTACAAGTCGAATGCCACATTCGAAAAGGAGGTGTTGAGAATCAATAAGGGACTTTTAGTCCCACATCGGAATATGTTATATGTAGAGGAGCTAGACCCCCTATAAGTAGTGAAGTAGTCCATCAATAAAATCATCAATCTATTATTTTCTACATGGTATCAGAGCCATAACTCTCTCTCTCTCCCTCTCCACAAAACAAAATTTTTTTCTAGCAGTCCCGACCTCTCCAGGAACCCCCCGACCCCCCGACCTCCCCTCCTGTAGCCGACCACCCCACCCCTCTCTCTCTCCACCCCCTCCTGTAGCCGCCCCAACCCCTTAGCCGCCCCGCCCCACCCCCTCCTGTAGCCGACCAGCCCCTACTCCAGCCCCGACCTCTCCTCCCGTAGCCGCCCCGCCCCACCCCCTCCTGTAGCCGACCACCCCCCCCTGTCGCAGCCTCCCGCCCCCCTTTCCAGGAACCCCCCGACCCCCCCGCACCTGTAGACCCCCCTTTCCAGGAACCCCCCACCCCCCCCGACCCCCCCCCCCCCCCCCCCCCCCCCCCCCGACCCCCCCAAACCCTAACCCTAACCCTAGTTTTTATTTTATTATGGAAACCCTAAGCCTAGATCTAGCAGCCCCATCAAACCCTAACCCTAGCTGTTAAAAAAAAAACGGCGTATTTCGAATAGAGACGGCTGTCAAATCTTTATTTGCACCAACTCTGTTCCGTGCTTACGTCGTTTGGAACTAACAAATGCTTTATTTGTTATTCCTTCTTCACATCAGGATCTCTGCAGAGACTGATCATGTCTTCTCTGGTGACCTGACGTGTTCACTTTACATACGTGCGCCGGTGCTGGCCAAGTTAGTAGCGCATTAGTAAAGTCTCTGACGTTGAAGAAGACGACGTCGACGACGAAGACGACGAAGACGACGAAGACGGCGAAGACGACGACGTTGGGTCAGTTGCAGACTCCGACGACGACGAAGAAGACGACGAATTGAGTTCCAAATTGCAGACGCCATGGATTCGATCAGTGGCAAACTGACGGCCGATGAGATGAAGGCCTTGGTTGATGATATCTTATCCAAGAGATTAACCGAGGTAACCCCACGTGTGATCCATACTGATGTGGATCCGTCGCCTTACAAAATGGGGAAGCTGGAGAAACTGGAGACGAAGTTGGAAGGAACTTCCAACTACTTGAAGTGGTCGCGGCAGGCAATGAGGACACTGAAGGGACGTGGCTTGGTTGGCTATGTCACTGGCCAAGCCAAGGCGCCAGCCGATCACTCCACAAAGGAGTTTGCTGTGTGGGAGATTGTCAACAACGTCGTGGCTGGGTGGTTGACTGCCTCTTTAACCGACCAGGTGTCGGGCAATGTCGAGGCTATGGAGGCTGCTGCTGATATATGGCAGACTCTCAAAGATATGTACTCCGGCTCCGACAACCCTATGCGAGTCTTTCAACTGCAAGATGAACTCGATAGGGTGGCCCAAGATGACCGTACCATCTCTGAGTACGCGGCCCTGTTGAAGAAGTATTGGTCTGATCTGGATCATTATGATCCTCTTGGGATGGAAGATGCACAAGTCGAACCAGCCTTCGCAAAGTACTTTCAGACGTTCCTGGCTTATATTTTCCGGCAGCGTATGATGAAATTCCTGAAGGGACTACACCCTGTATTTAAGCAGCGACGGAATATCCTCCTTTCCCAACCCACGCTGCCGACCTTGGAAGAAGCTATCGCTGTCATGACACAGGAAGAAGCTCGACTGAAGTTGATGCCCAACAAGGGCTCCTCCCAGGGGGAGCCAGCCGCGGTTGAAAAGTCTGCCCTTGCTGCCTTCAATCAACCTCCATCTATGGGTGGTGTTTGTCACAATTGTGGTGACTCCGGACATTACATCCGATTTTGTCCAAAACCCTTGCGCAGTCAGTCTACTGATCGAGGACGGGGTCGTGGAGGCCGACGTGGTGGTAGAGGAGGATATGCTGGTCGACGGGGCGGCCACAAAGCAAATCTGGCGGAAGACGGGGGAGAGCATCACCTGGCTGAAATAACCCCGCTTGAGCGGGAGTTCCTTGAGAAGTTGCGTGGCACGAAGCTGGGTGCGGCCGACAGTCCTGGGGCATCTTCAAACTCGGGAGATCATTTCACTTGCTTTGCCCAAAACAGCAACGATGATTCTGCACGTGCTCTTGCATCTATCCATCAGCCATGATGGATTATGGACTCTGGGGCATCTCGCCATGTCACGGGGTCCCGTGATGCGTTTCGGGAATATACTCCCCTACCATTGCCGGAGAGTATTCAGACCGCTGATGGTACATCCAACCCTGTCATGGGTAAAGGCACTGTCGCATGCACCCCTTCCATCACTCTAACCGATGTTCTTCATGCTCCATCTTTTCCTGTCAATCTTCTATCCATTAGTGCCATTATACTTGATCTTAACTGTACTGTTTCCTTTGATATTCCTCAGGTGACTTTTCAGGAGAAAGGGACAGGACGACGACTTGGGACTGGCACATGGCATAAGGGGCTGTGGTATTTAGACAGGAATGGACTGGATAAAGCATTGGCATCCTTGGTAGCAGACGCATCACCAGAAGCTTCTTGTCGCAGTGTTGAAGCCGACTTGCTACTCCACCACCAGCGTGTCGGTCATTCCTCTTTTCCGGTTATTGGTAGAATGTATCCGTCCTTATATCAAAGGGCTAATAAAGAGAAGTTATTTTGTAATGCTTGTGCTTTGGAAAAACATACCAGAAGCTCGTATGTGAGCACAGGGAATAGAAGTTCAGTTGCTTTTGACATGATACATTCAGACGTATGGGGCCCTTGTCCTACAACCGGAATTAACGGCTTTCGATGGTTCGTCACCTTTATTGATTGTTATACCCGTGTGACATGGGTCTACCTTCTGAAAAATAAAAGTGACGTCCTTGAGGCCTTTCAGGACTTTCATCGACGAGTGGAAACACAATATGGTGCTAAAATTAAGTGTTTCCGTTCCGACAATGGGACGGAATATACGAATAAGCGGGTTGCTGAGTATTTTTCAACTCATGGAATACTTCATCAAACTTCATGTGCTTATACTCCGGCTCAAAATGGTGTGGCGGAACGAAAGAACAGACACTTGCTGGAAGTTGCACGGACGATGATGCTGGCTATGAATGTCCCGAAGCACTTATGGGGGCAGGCTATATTGACGGCCTCTTATCTCATCAACAGAATGCCATCTCAGGTATTGGACTGGAAGACACCATTGGAGATGCTTACTGGAGCCAATACATACCCTGTTCCACCAAAAGTTTTTGGATGTGTATGCTTTGTCCAGGATAATCGGCCAGGCGTTGGCAAACTGGATCCTCGGGCAGTTAAATGTGTCTTTGTCGGTTACACGGCGACTCAGAAGGGTTATGCCTGTTGGAGTCCAGTCGAGCGGAAGATGTTTGTCAGCATGGACGTTACTTTCCGAGAACTCGAACCATACTATGGTTCGGATGAAGGTTCCGCATTTGGTGACACACCTAACACAGATGGTGTTCGATGTGAGGGAGAGATAATACACCCAAATGTGGTCGTCGGATCGGTTTCGTGTCCGGTTGTAGAAAACTAGACGAAAGGGGGAGAGCACAGTGACTCAGATACAGAAACTGAAGAAGAAGATCCATATGTTACGCAGGGGGAGCAGCAGACAAGGGAAAAGGAGCTCCAAGTCTACAGAAGGAGACAACAGAAGTCCAGTACTGTGCCTATGCCGTGCCCTGTGCCTACTGTACCAAGTCCCTCGTCTACTCCTGCCCCAACTCCTGAAGATGTTGCCCCCGTACTGAATCACTCGGATTCTGATGCGGATCTCTCTGACTCGGATGGTATGATCTCTCCACCACCTATTGCTCCCTTAAGGAGATCTTCTCGCATCAATGCGGGTAAGGCTCCTGCTCGTTTTGATGATTACGAACATGACATTGCCAACTTCTTGTCTTATTCTAACATTTCTTCGAATTATCGAGCCTTCATTGCATCGTTAGACTCTACTTCGTTGCCCAAGTGTTGGCAGGAAGCAAAGAAAGATCCAAGGTGGAAAGCTGCAATGATGGAAGAACTTGGGGCACTGGAGAAAAATAAGACATGGGAGCTGGTTCCATTACCCAAAGGAAAGAAAGCTGTGGGATGCAAATGGGTGTACACAGTGAAAGAGACACCAGAAGGAAAGGTTGAGCGATACAAGGCGAGGTTGGTTGCAAAAGGATTCACATAGTCATATGGCATAGACTATGATGAGACGTTTGCCCCAGTAGCAAAAATGAGCACCGTGAGAACTCTGGTCTCCATTGCAGCGAATTATGGGTGGAAGCTGTACCAGCTGGATGTGAAGAATGCCTTTCTTCATGGGGACCTGCAAGAAGAAGTATACATGGAGCTCCCGCCAGGATGCTACGCGACGGCATCAAACGGAGGGACGTCGCAAGGAAAGGTGTGTAAACTGAAGAAGTCGCTATATGGGCTCAAGCAATCTCCTCGAGCCTGGTTTGACAGATTCAGAAAGGCTGTTACAGGCATGGGATACCGTCAAACAAATACAGATCATACGGTCTTCCTCCAGCATGCAAGAGGCCACATCACTATACTTGCTGTATATGTGGATGATATAGTGATCACAGGTGATGATGAAGCCGAGATCACTAAACTGAAGTCAAAACTCGCAAAGGAGTTTGAAGTGAAGGATTTAGGAGCGATGAGGTACTTTCTAGGTATCGAGGTGTGTGAAGGCGAACAAGGGATTGTTCTCTCACAGAGAAAGTACACACTAGATCTGCTGAAGGAGACAGGAATACTGGGATGCAAAGCAGCGGTCACTCCAATTGACCAAAAGTGCAAGTTGGGAGCAGAAGCAGGAGAGCCCGTTGATCGTGAAAGATATCAACGACTTGTAGGGAGATTGATTTATCTGGGACACACTCGCCCTGATATCTCATTTGCGGTGAGTGTAGTGAGTCGCTACATGCATGATCCAAGAAAGGGTCATATGGACGCAGTATTTCAGATCTTGAGGTATCTGAAAGGAACGCCGGGAAATGGACTATGGTTCAAGAAGAATGGACGCATAGAAGTTGAGGGATACTGTGATGCAGACTGGGCGAGCTGCATAGACGACAGAAGGTCTACCACGGGATACTGTATTTTTGTAGGAGGAAATCTGGTCTCATGGAGAAGCAAGAAACAGTCAGTGGTAGCACGGTCGACAGCTGAAGCAGAATACAGGGCAATGGCTCTGGGAGTGTCAGAGTTGCTGTGGGTGAAAGCATTGCTGACAGAGTTGCAGCTGGATAAGGGAGCACCATTGCGTCTTCTGAGCGATAGTCAAGCTGCAATAAGTATAGCTAACAATCCAGTTCAGCACGACAGAACGAAGCACATCGAGATTGATCGATTCTTCATCAAGGAGAAGCTGGAACAAGGGATACTGAAGATTGACCATGTCCGCTCAGAAGAACAAGTTGCAGACTGTCTGACTAAGGGTCTTAGTTCATTAAGTCTGTCAAAGTTATGTAACAAGATGGGGATGATCAATATCTATCGCCCATCTTGAGGGGGAGTGTTGAGAATCAATAAGGGACTTTTAGTCCCACATCGGAATATGTTATATGTAGAGGAGCTAGACCCCCTATAAGTAGTGAAGTAGTCCATCAATAAAATCATCAATCTATTATTTTCTACAGGAGGTTCGGAAGCTTGCTCCCTCGACATGCTTGTTTTGCAGATCATGAAAGTTGAAGCCTGTCAACTAGATAACCATTTTCAAAGGAGGCCTAGAAAGATGATAACAAAATTATATATATTATCAAAGCAATATAATGACTCTAGGAGAATGGCTAATTTGCGCTTAAGTACCTTCAACGCTTTTGTATGCCGATACCACATACTATTTTTATTAGCACCATGAACTTGAGAGCTTTTGCAATTAACTACCAACTGGTATTCTTCTACCACATCTGCCAGTCACTTGCAAAGTATGCGACTAATTAATGACAATTTCCCCCTAAAAAAAAGAAGGTAGCACAATGCTAATAAAAGTACGGTAGGAACATGAAAGTTGAAGATATTTAAATGCAAATTAGCCTTAGAAGGGTAAATACCAATAATATTCTTTATTCAATGCGGCTACGTCACAACCTTTTGTGAAGAAAGTTAACGTTGTAAAAATCATTGTGATGTGTAGGGCTGAAAATGTCAAGATCCTGATGCCAAATGATGCAAGGTTCGAAGAAAGTTTGAATCTCTTTTTACTGTTACCATGATTGCAACAACACACTGAAAGCCAACATTTGAAGAACACAGATGCAGGAACAATCACTTGGCAAATAGTGACAATCTTGGCAGTCTATCCAGGAAAATCGAAAAGATGGAGAATGCGGTAGAAGAACATGCTTGTACCTACTTTCAGTATTGTAGGTTCACATGAATCATTGTGACATGCTGTATCTATCAATGTGATTCCAATGTATAGAAGCATGTTGTGCAAGAATGTATCAGATGGATATGCCAATTCTTGTATACAACATTACTTACAAAGTTTAGCAGTGTTTCTTAGTGATGGGAATGAATCCTAGTGGAGGGACAGACTTTAACAAGTTAGAGAAATCGATTTTCCCCTGTTCCATTTATGGGAACTTTTGATTATACGATTCATTGCATTAATTCAAGATTGTTTTATCTATTCTCTGAAAAAAATTAGAGGGTGTCTCTCGGCTTCTATTCCAAGAGGAATATTCATTGAACTAATTCAAACGGTGTCGCATGGCTTCCAAAAGGAGTCTCTCTTGGCTTTCTAGAGGTGCCTAGAAATTCATTTTCATGACAATTTTTCGGTATATAAAGAACAAATTTGGGTTCAAAAAAGGCCTAAGATGGAAGAATGATGAGAAAAGTGGATGTTGGGATGGCTAAAAGATAACTAATATGGTTGTACTGGGTGCTAATAGCAGTATGCAATCAACCTATAGCCATATTACTAGTACCTCTATGTTTAAAAGATGCTTGACACCATGTCCCCTTGTACATGAGGATGTCTTCCTCATTTTCAGGTCAGACTTGAGCCCACTATGACCTAGTTATGTGTCAATGCACACAAGTTTCCAAAAGGAGTTCTGGAGGCTTGCTCCCACCAAAATACTTGTTTCTGAGATCACAATGCCAACTGGCCTTTTCCTGTTTTCATGTCATGTTCCTCTCTGGTAATAAAGGAAGTTGGAAACCAAGTCATAGAGAGTTGAGCTTCCCATGGAGTCCTCTCTCCAGTCTCTCACTTGGGCAAATACCCATTTCGAAAACAAAATTACATATACGGTCAATCAAACAATTTGATGACTTCAGAAAATAAATAGACATCATATACTTTATTTAGCGTAAACATTGCAACCTGTTGTGAACAAAGTTGACGTCGTAAAAATCTTTGGTAAAAATAAAATCTTAAATGCCAGATGATCCAAGGATTGAAGAAAAAACATTTGTACCTTACTTCAAGGTTCCCTGTTTACTGTTACCCTGATTGCAAAAACCTACTGTAAGCCGACAAAGTTAAAGAACACACATGCAGGAACAAACGTTTCTTAAATAGTCGCAATCTTGCCAGTCTGTCCAGAATGGAAAGAACAGACAATGCAACAAAAATATGTGAATATCTTGGTTGTAGTAGTAACTGAAATGGTATCTATATGGTATATAAAAACAAAGTGTTGCTTATTCTACCACCTATTTTCAGTACTGTAGGTTCACATGAATCATTGTCCTATACTGTCTCTTTGAATGTATTTTTTTTCTTCTTTTCCTTATGATGTTGATGTTCCCATGTAGTTGAGCCTACATAAAAGCATGCTGCTGAGCAAGAGTGTACCAGGCGATAAGCAATTCTTGTATAAATGTTACTGTTGAAGTTCAGCTCAGTTATCTTCGGATATTTTCAGAAGATGATTAATAGATCTAGGATACCTTAGAATGAAATATCCATGTTTTATGCATTAATCATCGGTTCCCTTTTCATTCGAATTAATTGAAATGAATTAGTGTAACGAACTTATTTGTTGAGAATTGAGATTCAGAAGGAAGCAGGTTAGGGAGATGGCGGATGAGGAAGAGAAGGGACGGTCGCTAACCCTAATTTGCTGGAGAGAAATAATGTGGGGAATAACCTACATATTCTGAAGATCAGTGCCATGTCCGCGTCTCTGTCATGCCATATTAGTGTCCGTGCAAAGTAGGGAGAAGGAAGAGGCTTCACAGCATATATTAAGTTTCACAACCAAGTATGTGCATCACAGAACCAATTTCTTAATTTTTGAGGAATTCCAAAATGTCACCAATTCAGGTCAACCAAGGAGACCAAATCTTAATCCTGATCCAGAAAGACTTATAAAGCACCTAAAAATAGAATTTCAGAAACAAATAAAACTCCTTCAAGTAGAAACGTTTACTAATGAAATGATACTAAAGTTTAATTTTTTTAGTAAATATGAAACACTAATCGTAGTGACTGAAATACATGAACTCATCAAAACTGAAGTTTGGAGAAGTGAGGATCTAGTCCTCCATCAAATAACTCTTCACATGACGAATAGGTTCAAGGATGTACTAGTACCATATACACTGACACTTTATAGTTTATATTTCCTGCCTTCATTTGCTAACCAATCAGCTACTTTACTTATTGAATAGTGTATTGTCCTGTGAGTTGGTAACCAAAGACTGTATAAATCATCCGATAGTGATTACTGATAACTATCAGCCATACTGGATGAATTAGAACAGAACTGGTCGAAACTTGAAGGATACATGAGCACCAGCCATTCTTTTCAAGGATGACTTTGAAGAATTTCAAGTTAATTTAGCCCCAAATGGCCAAACCAATTGAAAAAAGCTGAAACCGGCCAAAACTTCTGGACATGTCAAAATTGGCTAAAATAGGCTAGATTTGCCAGAAAAAGGGTGTCACAATGCCATGAGGCTCCCGCTTATGCAAGGGTGTGGGCCAGAATTGCAAGAAGTCGCCACAATAATCACTTGATCTGATGTTACTTTCATTTCACACTTTAAGATAACTTTCTCAAGCCCCCATAAATGTGTCACATTATGCAATTATGGTGTTATGATTTCATGATACTTATGCAATTCATTATGCAGGCAAACATAACGGATTTTTTTCATAGAATTTGTTTAAACTTTTTCTTTTTTTGAAGTTAAGGCCAGTCATTAATGATCATCCCTTTCTTGGCTACTAGCTCACAACCCCCCCCCCCCCCCCCCCCCCCCCCCCCCCCCCCCCCCCCACACACACACACACACACACACACACACACACACACACACAAACAATAAAATAAAATAAAAAATAAATTTTCTTTTGCCCGACTGGGAATCGGACCCACGCCCACTCCTCCCTCCCTTACCAGTGCTACAACTGGACCCCCACTCCCAAATGGTAATTATGTTTAAACTTTAAATTTTCATTTCTTACTATGTAAGTTTACCATTATATGAAATTATCAGGAATTGTTGATTTTCTATACTCCCATACCTCTATCCAGAACCTGTGAAACTATTGAGATTGTTGATACTTGTATTATCTACTCACAAGAAAGGCCCTGATACTGGTACTGTGTTTTTTTAAAACTTGACAAAATAGCAGTTACCAAAGTGGGAGGGTCAAAAGTCCATCTTTGAATCGAATTTACACTGATCATATTGATAGTGATACTGAGTCAGTTTGATTTCAATGCACTGGAGAAGAATGTGAGGACACTCTTTGAGTGTAAACCACTGCAAAAGCTATCGTGCTGTTTGAAAACGGTTTGATAGTCAGTCAGGCTACCCAAGGTGGTTATTGTAATGCCCCGCTCCGCACGGTACATTATGCTGAGTCGTTGACTCGAAGAGTTGCGTTGACCCGATTAAGTACCGATGCGAATCGATACAAGAGTTACGTTGTCCCGAGAAACGCATCGAGTCATATCGATGCAAAGAGTTACGTTGACTCGAGAAATGCATCGAGTAAGTTCGATGCCAGTGTTAAGTTGGCCCGAGAGAAAGCATTGAGTCGGTTCAAAGATTCTAAGAAATCGAATCGACGCAAGGCATTAGTCCGATTCAGACAAGTATTGATTTTAGTTGGTTTCGTGTGCAGGCTATACATTTATGCTGAAATATAAGAGGTCGACATTTTGCCTTATTTGCAATGGTGTCCGCAAAACCCAAATCGTCGCCTTGTCACAGACTGAAGTATAGACACGGTAGGCCAAATCGCTTGGATAATTTAACGTAGCACTAAGTGCTCGAACGGCTAAGTCAGAAGAGTTGGCTGCACAATAAGTTATGAAATCGAGCCGCATCGGCTCGACAAAACGACAAGACGTATCGACTTAAGGTGGTGGGGGAGGGGACTTTGACTTCTCTTTTCTACTCCTTTATGTCCAAGTTAAATATATCGTTGTATGCTAAATTAACCTATCGAGACCACAGACGTGGCTCAATCGAGAGATGAACATAGTGCGTGTCGAACACTAGGTAAAACAATTGAAATGAAACGTACATCAAATGTACGAGTCGCTATTGAACATTGAATATCGCAAAGGCGAGCGTCTCGGTGCGCAAGCCATAAGAACATAGGATAACTATATCGACGAGTGCCTCAGTGCACAAGTCACTCGTGCCCCCGTGCACGAGTTAGTTTGCTAGAACATTGAAGGACTGTATCGACGCGAGTGCCTCGGTGCACGAGCTATAGAACATTGAATACCCTATCGAGGCGTGCCTCAGTAGCATGAGTCGGAGGGAAGGAACATAAGTCTAACGCATTGAACACTAAGGCATAGAACATGAAAATATTGAATCGAGACGTGCATCGAATGCACGACACAATTGAATGTCGAGTAACTATATCAAAGCGTGCGTATGTGTACAAGACTTATGAAAGATGGCTTGGTTGCGATGAAGAGAACAGTTGTGGCACGGATGTGACGGAACTGTCGAATGTGGCATGATGCCTTTGAAATATTTATGGCCCTTGGGGTGTTCGTTGATGAACAGTGAGTTGGGACATTGTGCCAATAAAAATAGAGATAGACAAATTTCTTGGTTGTATGACTTTGACGCGTTGCATGGTCACAGAAAACTTGTGCACAAGTTTTGTTATCCCTCGAACGTGGTAGACGGTTGCCGGAACCCGATCGATCTAGAAAGAGAATTTGAGATGGGTATTATGTGGGGTATTTCAATCTGTTAGGCTTGCAACCTACCATTGAAATAGAGGCGTCACAAATACCTGTATTGTTCGGGAGGAGTACTTCAGGGCGTGGAATTAGCACCCCAGGCTGAAGTAGTCACAGTTCGTACATTGATGTCCATTATGGTATTAAAGCCAGGGACCTTCATATAGTTAAGGAACGACGGATCGAAAGTGCAGGAACAATAGATCCTGCACAGAGCACTTATAACATGACAGGGAATGAATGAGGCATATTCACCTTGCGTCTGTGCAAGGGCAATGCGTCGATGTTGGTAAGAAGTTACGAAATAACACGAAATTGCTATTGGTTGTCTGCTTGCCAATGTGAATCAAATAACATGCTTGTCATGATAAAATGATTTATTGCTTTCGAATATGCCATAAAGCTGATTCTAAGGAGAACATAGAAAGATAACTAAATTGTATGCTGTATGAATCAATACATACTAAATGTCGGTTTAGTTAAGTAGGTCTTTGATCAGTACAGCGAGGACGAAAGTACTAATCCCCCAGTAGTTTGCTAGCAGGTTCAGGGAATGGTCTGCTCGCGGCGGAGCTTCGCTTGATCGCGCTGAGGCATGGAATGCCATAGCGTTTGAAGCGTGCGATCGCATTAACGCTCGGACTTGCAACAGGATTGATGCTGTTGAGATATAGAAGGCATGATGTATAGAACGGTAAAAATTCTTTGTGGGCAAGAGAGAACTTGAGTGTTGTAGCCAATCTGGCAAATTCAGTTGGACTATTGAAAGCCTTTATAACCTCAGTTCATTTGTTGAATAAAAGAGAATTATTTTGTATACTCTGTTTTCTTCAGTTACTAATATCAAATCAAAGATAACCATTTGAGAACTTGTCATCTTGCCTTGTACGAGTGCAACATCAGACTCATACGGCATCACGTTCCAGCGAGAACAATGATTCGGATAAATCGATGCAAGGACGAGCAAATTTTCGAGTCGAGGCGTGACAAATTGGTATCAGAGCTCTAGGCTCAATTTCTCAGGACGTTTGCTTCGTTTCAATTCCAAAGAATTGTCCACCACCAATCAAATCATGCTTGACTCTACTCGATGTCGCACTGGATGTTCCATACGATAAGTCTAATACAAATCGTGTAATTTTGCCACATGTATTTTGGAAATTATATGATGTTTGCTGAGAAAGTCGTGAAACGATTATTACATTAAGTGCAATGAGCAGTAAAATGTTCGTTGCTACAAGTGCAATGAGTCGCGAGATGTAAATTGAGATGTTTGTTGCTGCAAGTGCAACAAGTTGAGAAATATGAATCGAAATGTTTGTTGTTTCAATGCAACAGTCGATATGAGAAATATTGCTTGCATCAATATAATAACAGTCGTAAAATATTACGGTATCAAATGCAACGAGTTGTGAATGATGCATTGCAATGAACGTAAAAGTTGATATCAAATGCGTTGAACGAATTCGAACATTGCCTTTGAATGTTGGAAGTAAATTGTTGCACGAGGTGCAACGGATGTCGGGATTAAATCGTTGCACAAAGTGCAACGAAAGCCAGAAATAAATTGTTACACGAGGTGCAACGAATGTCGGAAAATAAATCGTTGCGCAAGGTACAACGAAAATCGTAAGTCGACAAGAACGAATCGTTCGGTTGCGCACCGAACTTGTGTTGGCAAATGAATACATTGGCCGAATTGTGTCAAATTTTGATCAATCAAAAGTTACAATTGTGATCGGCATGATCACTGCAAAAATCGTGAGTCGGAATAAGATTGTTGGTTCATACCGAGTATGATGCGAAGGAAATAGCTTGATTTCCGATTGGTATATGCCATACCACGTATGCAATGAATGACTCGATTCTGAGTGGTATATGCTATACCACTTGTGCGATGGATTCTATCGACATATTGCGTAATTTGAGGAAGGTTTGTCCGCAATGGACGGGAGAGTACCGAGACTCGATTGGAAATTTATATGATGGCATGTTGATGCAAGTGTTCTTTGATAATCGGTTGGAACGGTAGGACGATGACTCGTATCAATGAATGATACGTCGGACAAAAATTTGTAAGTCGGTCGAACGACCGAGACTAACGAAACGATTATGCCTTGAAGCAATAATCGGATCGACGGAATAGGAAACTTGAACTTATAAACGAGTCGCACGACTTGCGATCTTGATATAAATGTTGGACGAGACGAATCGTAATAGAATCGCATGACTTGCAATCTCGATAGAAACGTTGGACGATGCAAATTATAAACGGATCGAACGATGTGCGACTTCGATGAAGAGTTGGTTGATGCGGGTAAATAGTATCTAATAAATAGTTGGTTACGTTGCGGCAAAACTCATTTGAGTACGAAAAAAACACGCAAAACTTAGAGGGCACGATTATATAACTCGAGGGTTCGATGTTGGATAATCGGTAACTCGGTTACGCGATCAAAGTATAGCAGTATGCGACAAATCGGAAAACGAGTTGATGCGTATGGAAAAGTTTGTAGTGAACTTGGATGTATGCAATACGAACTAAAGTCGACGTTGATGAAGATTCAAAGTTGACCCTCGTGTTATTTGATATGACCTATCGAAATTGATACGCAAGGAAACGTAAGCACGATTTGAGAATACAAAACGGGACAGGCCTACGATATCAAAATTTTCAAAAATAGCAATACGAAAGTGTAACACCCGCTTTTCTAAAAGGGTAATTTTAAACTTTTGTATTTTAAATCATTAAAATATTAGATTTTAGTCATGATATAATTTTTGGTGATTTTTAGTTATTTTAAAACTATTTAAAATGGTGATATGTGAATTTGGTGTTTTGATAGTGTAACGTTAGTCATGCATGACCTAGAAGACTAATAATGATCATGGAGACCTAATCATGTGTTTAGAATCTCATATTTTTACTGTTTAGCCTAAGGATATTTTGGTCATTTTGACACTTTTGTGAAATTGTAAATTATATGAATTAAATATGTGCTAGTTAATTATTTGAGATTTGACCTAGAAGTTTAGCCTAATCTAGATGTTAGTCATGACCCTAGAGACTAAGTTAGGGGGTTTCAACTAAGTAATCAAATTAGATTAATATCTAGATATTTTGTTAGTGGAATATTTTAGGCTAAATGTTAAGAAAGATTACTTTAGTTGTGAGCCCTTAGATTGGCTTGAATTTGTTGGAGAAACCTTGACCACTCATCCTAAACCCCAACCCTAACCTAATGGCAGCCGTCAAACACCCCCTTATAAATACAACACATTAACCCTTTAGCATCATTTTAAAATCATTTTAATTGCCTCTTTTTGTGTTCTTCCCCAATTCCTCCCCAAATACCCAAATCAACTCCAAATTGAGCCTAGTCTTTTGCATTGGACTCCCCTACAGTAGAGGACACCATTAGTGGGTAGCTAGCAAGGATTTGGAGGCTCGGGATCATCGCAAGTTGAAGAGGAGCCATCATTCAAAAAGCTCTAAATTAAGGTTAAAACCCATAAAACCCATTTAAATTTCAGTTTCTTCCCATAGATGCATTCATTTAGGGTTCCCCTAGGTGTAGCCTAAGTTTGGTAAAAATTTGTGTCCATTTTGTGTCCGTATCGGACACGTATCGGTATTTTTGAACTTGTGTTCGACGAAATGCCACATAGAAAATTATTTTAGTAATTTTTAAAAGTAATTATATGGTTGTGTAGCCCTTGGTGTGTAGAACCCAAATCTATTCGACTGAGTCGAAGGTTGTGTCATTTTCGTGTCGAAATTGGACACGTACGCACGCGCACAGACCCCGTGCACATGTCCTACTACCCGACCCAAAATTCTCTCTATGTAGGACACGTGGACACGTGCTGTAAGCCCCCTGAATTTCAGGGTTTATTTTAAATTTTTTGAATGAATTATTTTCGATAAATATTTTATTATTTAATTGTTTGTGATCATTAATGTTCCTTTCCGTGACTTTGACTTCTGAAGCGTCAGGGATGCCAATCTCTGTAAACTCTCTTTACGAGTTTTGAAGTAGACAAGATTATCTTCGTTTTGATATATCATGTCCCACTTGAACTCGTTCCCTTGTCTCCTTTTTGTATCGCGTAACTTCGGATCAACTTAGACCAATTAATCGTTGAATAATTATTCCCACTTTTATCTTTAATCATCGTTTGTACGTTACCGTAACTTTTAATTTAGGAGCACCAGACCAGTCGTTTTCTCAGAACCAACTTCTCATGAATGATCTACTCGAGACGCTCTTCACCCATGACCTTCGTGTCCCACTTAGACACTCCATTTTGTGCTTCATTTCCTTCGCACAACTTTCGGGTCAATTTAGGCCAATTAATTATCTACCGTATAACCTGATTTAATTTCCAATTTAATTTCGGGACCCGACATCGATCCAACCTAGTCAACCCAAAGTATGGACATGACCCACATGAAGCCTACTACCCACATAAAACTTGTGTCCCATTTATTGGAGTTCCCGCATATTATTTATTTGCCCATTATCATAAATACATATTTAATTCAATTATTGCACCCTGTCCGATTTTGACCCGACCCGGCTCGACCGAACCCGAACCCAAGCTCCATGTTATCCTCTCATGACTGCCCAAATACCCCACACAATATTTTTCTTTTTTCTATTTTGAAAATATCACTTCCTCTCTCTACTTTATTAATATCTTAAAAATCTCTTTTATATATATATATATATATATATATATATATATATATATATATATATATATATATATATATATATATATATATATATATATATATATATATATATATATATATATATATATATATATATACATATATATTACTCTCTCTCTCTCCTATAACAAACACACACACCCCCCTCCACCTCACAGCACACCTCACCCCCCCCAACCGACCTCCTTTACCTCTCTCTCTCACTCTCTCTCAAATATCACTCTCTCTCTTTCTATTTTTATATACAACACTCTCCATCTCTCTTTATTAAATACACACACACACACAAAAGCATCTAACACTCTCTCCCTCTCACAACAGTTCACTCTCCCCACCCCCTCAATGTCGAATACCACTCCCACCCATTTCGAACACCCACAGCCACCACCTCCATCTTCTTCTCCTCCTCTTCTTCATCATCTACATCACCAACACCATCACAACACCATTTCACCGCCACCTCCACCACTTCAACCATCACCACCCTCATCAAACCACCATACGCCACCGGCGACCGTGCCACCACCGCCGCGCCGCACCGCCGTCGCCCTGGTCGCGTGAGGCAGCGCAGCCACCACCCCAGCAACTCAGGCGCGCAGCAGGCTGCATGCGCAGCCGCGCGCCCACGGCCACGTGCACCAGCGATCGCCGCCGTCGTCGCACACCGCCACCACGACCCCTTCTGATGCGTGAGCCTCCGACGACCTCCCCCAGGCTACCGCCTTCCTCCCCGGTGCGACGCATAGGCTATTCGTGCGTTTTGAACGGAATTCCGTCGTGACGCGCGAGTTTTGAACTCGGAAATGGTGCTCCGTCGCAGCGACTTCGTGCACTTTTTTGAGATATTCGACCGTTGGATCGGCGAACTCTTTGCTCCGTCACAATCTCGGTATATCCATGTTCACTCGTCTCAATTTTCGTCCGTTAATTTTGTCGTTTGATACCTCAAAATTGGCCACCAAGTTGACCGTTTAAATTGTACTATTTTTGGACAGCTTTGTGGAGCCGACTTCATCAGCTCGTAACTCCGCCGTCGCAGCTCCGGTTGGCACGCTACCAGTTCCTGTGAGTAGCTGGTATAACCCTCTTTCTGTCCCTTAAGTTTCGTTTCATTGTAAGCATGTTTGGTTGGTCGAATTCGACGTCAAAGTTGGCCGTCCGAATTCTTTAATTTGCACTTGTTAAATTCTATTTTTGAACCCGGGACTCCGGATTCAATTTCTGACACCACCAGTAGACTCGTGGCATCGTTCTGGCATGTTCTCATATAAAATTTGCTTGATTTGGAGAACGTGGGCCCTGGCACGTATTTTGGTGCAAAGCGGGTCCTATATTCCGAGTCAATAGATCATTTTGAGATCGGCTCATCGGAATCCAATTCCGGATATACCGTTGAGTTCGTATCGTCATTCTGAACTCGTTAACATATAATTTGCTGAATTTTGAAAACATTTGCTCTGACACACATTTCGGTGCAAATCGGATTCCGAGTGTCCGCGTCAACGTGTCATTTTGAGATCGGCACATCGGAATTCTATTTCGGACATACCGTTGGGTTCGTATCATCATTCTGAATTCATGGACATATAATTTGCTAGATTTTGTAGACTTCTATTCTGACACATTTTTCGGTGCAAAGTGTGTCCAACGGCAGACATCATTTTGACCCAGAATTACCATTTTGCCCCTGTGTCCAAATTGGACTTATGGGTAGGCTATCCTAGCTAATTTGACCGTTCTGGACACGTTGGTGATATTTATTTTATCATCCGATAACTTCTGTAGATTTTGCTTATGTATCATCCTTAATTTGTAATTAATTATTTTTCCAGAAATTGTTACTTGCTGTTTTTAAATATATATATATTTTAATTGCTGTAAAAATCTGTAAAAAATTGTATTTAAATACTATGTTAATTTAACTAATTTACTATAATTGTTTTAGTATTTAATAAGTACTTTTGGTATTTTATAAAAATAGGAAAACAGAACTCATTTTCAGGATACATGTGTTTGCTGATTTTTAATAAATATCTATGAGGGTTTATAAATCCCAAAAAAATTAGTATAAATTTTTATAATTAATAAGGATCATTCTGGTACTTTATTTTATGTAAAATTGAGCTTTTGTATATCTCAAAAATTGTTAGAACTCAGTGTACAGTCTGATTTATTTATTGAATAGTTACGACTTGCAATTTTTTGTGTTGTTTTGAGTTATAGTCGTATTGGAACTCACCCTATTCTAGTGTAAAGGCTCTAGAAAATTAGTTTGGATATAGTGTCACCCCACATTGGACTTTTATGCTAGGTCCCCACTTGGCTAGTATCCAGTCAGGAGTCGTGTCACACCACTAGTGTAATCGTAATCATAACTTAGAGGCTGAGTTTGTATATCATTTTAACAGGACACCGGACATCTATATCTTCGTACTAGTATTCTTGCTTTGCTCGAGGCAAGTACATCTGCAAACTCATTTACTGTCTTTTAATGCTAGAATATGTATTAACCCTGTTAAAATACTGATCCTTGAGGTAGCAAGTCAAATCTTCACATGTTGTATTATTTTCAGTCCCTACCATATTTAGAACAGTTTTATATCACTCACATGATTAGAATCTAGGTTATGGGGAAAACTGATAGTTGAGTACGTGATCATGCCCCCTTTATCGTACCGAGCAAAGTTTTATTCTACATGTTACTGCGCCGTAGGCCATTATCCCGCATTTCAGTACAAATGTACACCTATGCTTGTGCACTTGTACGTATGTATATTTTATTTACATGTGCCCCTGCATATTGTACACCTATTGACCGATCACGTACCTGCTCCAGTTTTAAACATTAGATATACATGTGTCACCTTGACAAATTTATTTTACCGTGATTCCAGTCATACCATGATTCCAGTTATGCCATGTTCCCTATGTTACTATGATACTGTGATCCCAGTTGTACCATGAGGCCATGTTTCCAGAATTTTATATTTTATAGACTTATCACACCATATTTCTTGTTGTACATCTCGTTCATTATATATTCAGTAGTTTGGTTGTTGAGGTTGTACTTACTCCCGTCCTGACAGGATAACGTTGTAGGTTCACTTTTCGAGGAGGAAATGCTATGTGATACATATTATGGTACTGCATTGAGGACCTGGCCTTAGCTCCAGAAGAGGCCCCAGCGGAGAACCTTGCTTAGATATTTTTTATGTGTTTTGAGACTTAGACTTTGTTTTGAACTTATATTTGGATACTGGACCTTGTCTCCAGTTAGATACTTGAAAGTGTACTATTAAGTCTGTACTTGTTTACTTTCGCTTATAGATGCTGTGTTGTGATAAACTTTTAAATGTGATTTTAAAACTGTTAGCAGCTTAGATCCTTTATTGTCTATTCTTAGAACAGCTTACTACGCTTTAACCAAGCATAGGCTGGAAATGGCTCGACCCGGCCCAACAATTTGGGTAACGGGTCGTGACACGTGCCACTTGGCACAGAGATAGGGGCCATCACTGACAGACCCCCCCTCGAGTTTCACGACACGTCGTGTCGTGTCGAATATGAAAATACGATCGTACTGATATTACACTGTACTGTGCACGCAGGAAAATCAGCACTGACACGCACTTCATGTCGTGTCCTGTCACCACGAGAACACAATCCAGGGTGAAGTTTGTGTAGCCCTATACCCCCTCTACGTGCGTGCATGAGCCCATTGGTGTTCGTGCCCTGTGTGGTGTGCAATCATGCTCAACATGGCCGCACGAGGAAGTGTTTTGCACTGTGTTTTCATACTTCCTATATTTCGTTTATTGACACTTGTGTCCAGTTCTCGGACACGTGGACACCCTTCACATGTGCATACACATGTGGGACACTACTGTACACTGTTTCCCTAATTTATTGGGTTTTCGAAAATGATTTTGGTTTCAAAATCTAGGCCCAAGATCCGGCCCAACTAACAACCCTAACATAATCCCCTTCCCATTTTCTCTCCTCTTCTTATTCTACTCAGCCGACTCCCAAATCCTTCTTTAACCTCTGTCTCTCATGGCTAGGAAACCCTAACTCCATATTTATCTTTTTCCAGCCACAAACCTGAACCCTATTCTCTTCATCCTCCAGTCTTAGCCCTAGCCCTAGCTTCTATAGGTTCTCTCCATTGTTCCACTTCCTCTCATTCTTCAACCGAACAAACCCTAGGTCTTCCAGAATCCTAACTCCATTCCTTCTTCAAGCTCTGGAAACCTTAGATCTAGGCTCTTCCTTCTTTGGCCGTTAGAAAATCTAACCCTGGATGAAAACCCTAGTCAAAATCCCCCATTCTACAAACCCTAAACCGAAAAATAAGAAAAGAAGCACAGCAAGAGGTCGAGAGATCGATAAGAAGCTTACCAGCCCGACGGAGACGTCGATCCACGTCGTCGAGATGCTGCGGCGAACGGCTCGTCGAACTCGGCGAGGAAGCTCTGGCCAGCGGCGGCGAGCAATCGGGGTTCGGTGAGGCTCTGTGGTGTCACGCAATACTGGCGACGTGCATCCGCGGCGGTGGTTGAGCAGATCCGACCACTGGACGATGGATCTCCAGTCGACGAGCAGACGACGGCTCTGACGACTCTCCTGACTCAGTGGCTCGACGACGACTGCGAGCTCCTCGGGATGGCTTCTCGGGGCTCGGTCGCACGGGACTCGAGGTGGCCGCTCGAGTCTCGAAGGGGCGGCACGTTCTCCGAAGTGGTTGCACGGGAAGCGAAGGGGTGGCACTCCTCTCGAAGGGGCAGCGTCACTCCCAAGAATGGCACGGTCTTCGTGGACTGCACTGCAGTCGAGGCGGCTCGCTAATCGATAATGAGAAAGTGGCGCGCGAGGACGAGTGGCGGCTCCGGTCGTCGCAGATGAACTGCGGTGATGCTGGCTTCGTCTCCGGCGACTCACGGCGGAGCCACGGTGGCTCACGACCAAGGACGGTCGGGGAGAGAGAGAACAGAGAGAGAGAGAGAGAGAGAGTGACGTGTAGAATTAGGATTTGTGTACTGACAGTGTGTCAGAAAAATATAATAAAAAATTATGTATTGTACACTATTTATAATAAAATATTGCAGTGGTAAAGTAGTAATAAAAAGTAGATCTGGGGGCTTAGTATAGTGGCAGAATTATAATTAGGAATAGATCTGAGGGTCTTAGTAAAAATGACTTGTAACAGCTTTTTAAAATTCAAAATATCAACAGGTTATTCAAAATCAATAGAAACAAAATTTTCGAAATTTGCAAGTATTCCCTCCAACAGTTTTTCAAATGATTTTTAAATTCAAATAAAATCAAACAGATTTTCAAACAGATTTTTAAATGCTAACAGAATTTTAAACAGTAAATAGGAATAGAAGTTAGTAACAATCCACTAATTTAACAAGAACTAGTTAATTAACAACAAGAAAACAATCATTCATTTTAATTAATAATTAATTATGAAAATGATTAGTCAAATTAATTCTTTCTTTCACAGTTAATATAAATCAAATAGTATTAATAAATAATCTAGTAATAATAACCATCAATCAATTTAAATTAAATTAAACAAAGTTTAATTAAACAGCTTAACAGAAAAGTTTATTATCAATATTTTATTTTCTAAAATGGATAAAATTCATAATCAATCTAAATCCATTAATTAAATAGCTATCCGAATAAAATTTGGTTTTATTCACAAAAACAATATTATTTCTAAAAGAAAATTAGAAAAATCTTAAAATTCACTAAAATTGATTCAGGAAGTTACACATCGTGTCGTGTCGGACACGAAAATACGATCGCACTGATATTACACTGTACTGTGCACGCGGGAAAATCAGCACTGACACGCACTTCGTGTCGTGTCCTGTCACCACGAGGACACGATCCAGGGTGATGTGTGTGTAGCCCTATACCCCCTCTACGTGCGTGCATGAGCCCATGGGTGTTCGTGCCCTGTGTGGTGTGCAATCATGCTCGACCTGGCCGCACGAGGAAGTGTTTTGCACTGCGTTTTCATACTTCCTATATTTCGTTTATTGACACTTGTGTCCAGTTCTCGGACACGTGGACACCCTCCACATGTGCACACACATGTGGGACACTACTGTACACGTGTTTCCCTAATTTATTGGGTTTTCGAAAATGATTTTGGTTTCAAAATTGTTGGGGTTCGAAATTATAATCTCAGGTTTTTTGAATAAACTGTGGAACATGTTATACTTAATTATCGATTATTCTCAGGATTTAATCCTGAGTTCCTGTGAAATTTGTTAACCCTTGTTTGAAATGTTAGTTTGATATTATTTCAGTTTAGTAGCTATTCACAGGATTGATTGAATGGATTTTGTTGTATTCAAATTTCATTAGATACATGACTGAACAGTAGTTAACTGAGAATTAATCCCTTGATTGATGTATGCAAATGGACTTGGGTTAGTTAACTGAATGTGGGGTGCATGGTTAATACAGTGAACTGAAATCAGATTATATCTTAGACTAAATTCGAGAGTGGGTTTAAGTTAAAACTGGAATTGGGATTTTGTATGTGAATTAGTCTATGTGTATGTTGTGGGTTAAACTGAAATGAAAAGGAAAATGAAGGTTGAGACTGAAACTGAAATTGACTTTACTGAAACTGAGTTTGGGAAATTTGTATAGGAAAATCTGAGTTTTGAATGATGTTGAGTTTGATTTTGGTAGGATTGGGATGAGAGTCATTCAGAGAGTTGTTTGACAGTTGAGAATTTGAAGAGGGTTTAGATTCACATCCTGAGAATTAACTGAAATGCATGTTAGATTGGATTATAGGCTTTGGGTTTGAATATGAAACCTGAAATGGGATTTTAGATTGATAATGTTAACCTTGATATGATAATGAATAAAAAAAATTGAGAATGATATATTGTAAATATGATATTGAAGTCGAAATGTTAACTGGGAATGGGATTGGATTTTAAACTGAGATGAGATAATGTGAAAACCAGAGGGCTTGGATTCGAATTGAATGTGAACTTCTGGTTCACTATAACTGAAATGAGTTGGGGTTGATATTTCGAACTACCTTGAGTTGATAGATATAGGTGAATGTGAGAGAGACTGGACAGGAGGCAGTTATGAGAGAGGGGCTCCCTCTCCCTGTTAGCAGGGAGTGATGAGTGTTGTGGAAGATTAGGTGAGTGTCTAATTTGTGTGTGCTCATTGTAAGACTGATATGGTGTATCAGTCAGTTGGTGCATATGTGAGAGGGAAAAATGGGACTGATACATGTATCAGAGAGAGGGTGTGTACCTATCTATTTATCTATCTATGCATTAATATATCTAAGTATCTATCTATCTAATGTATCTTCATATCTATTTTTTGTATCTATATACTCTAAGTATCTATCTACATATATATATATATATATATATATATATATATATATATATATATATATATATATATATATATATATATATATATATATATATATATATATATGAATGAATGTATAGATGTATATATATGTAGATATGTTAGCTACAAAGAATTTTGAATGTAAAGTCCTTGATTGTATATATGATATTGATATAAGGTTTTGGCATAGGCTTGGAATAGGCTTGGCTTGGTGATTGACCTAGTTAGGCTAGAGTTGACCAAAGGTCAACATGGAGTCAATATGACCAATTGACCTAGGTTGACTAAGTTTGACTAGTTGACTAAGTTTGACTTAGTTGAGCAAACCAATGGTTGACCATTGACCAAATTGGCCCTTGATAGCCTAAGTTTGACTAGTTGACCAAGATAGCCTTGTTGTTGACTTAGTTTGACTAGATGTTGACTTAGTTTGACCCAGAGTTGACCAAGAGTTGACTTTGACCTAGATTGACCTAGAAATCATGTAGATGTACTGTACACTTCATTTATAACCCCCTTGTATACATCATGACTTGTGTTGCTCTAAATAGGACTCAGATACCTCGTTTCGGACAGTATATTCTTACAGACATTCAGATCGCAGGCGAGTACATTCTCTGATCGTTTCATACTTGTCACGACTTATATTCTTGCTCTAGATTACTTTACTTGATGCTGACACTTGTTATCACGGATTGGTACTATATGGATCTCTTCTTGGGATGTTATCCCCCTTAGCGGGCGCATCGGATACTTCATGTCGTGTGTTTCATGTACATCATGTATTCCTTGCTCTTGCGTTATTCATGTACACTCATGTTCTCTCATGTTCTTTCATGTCCACTCATGTACTTTCATGTGCTCTCGTGTACGTTCATGTTTCCTCATGTACTTCGTGTGCAACCAAAATATCATGTTCGTAACGTAACTTGACTGGATCCTTGTGTATTGATTGTGGGTAGAGGTGAGTATAAATGGTCATGTGATTTACCCATCATGTTCACTCTGTTACTTTTCGTGTTTTATCATGTACAAGACAGCCTTCTTGGCTGGTGTCCCTCATGTTCACTCATGTATATCATGTTCTGCCATCTCGTACTCTAAATTACTAGTCACTTACAGTTCTTACTTATCATGTATATATTTCCAGTTATCAAATATCTCTCATGTTTTCATGTACATCTTCTTACAGCGTTTTATGTATCTTACTCTATTGCTTGCTTTATATTTTCTGTCATGATATGAACTGCATGAGATGTACTGTGCTCGCTCTCGTCCTGACTGGACCTATTGAAAATATTACAGATGATACCGAAGACTTCTGCCCAACCTACTATGGAGCCCATCTAGACGATACCTGTGAGTTGGACCCACAGGAGGATCCAGCTCTAGCTGAGGACGTCATCCATACTGCTTAGACTAGATTAGATAGGCTTTATCTTATTTCTTATGTCATTTGTATTAACTTCAGAGTTGTATTATTTTCTGGATTTTTGTGATGTTGTTTCATTTAGACACTTAGACTTTCTCTTCTGTTTGTACCTCAGTTTGAGGATTTTATATTTATCATATCGTGCTATTTCTATCTCTAGATTTGTGATTGAGTTGTACCTTATGTGATTTGTCCTCCGTTCGGAGAGTATATCATATTTTATAGAGTTTGTGATAGTGACCTAGGACAGCATTCTACCGCCGACACTGCGGCGTAGGCTGGACGTACCCACTTCTCATGCCCTTACTCTAGGGTGCGGGTCGTGACACGTTTTTAGTGGTGGCTCATGCAGGTCGAGTTTATGTAGTGGTATTCGAACTAGAGTATCACTACAGCCTGCAGTAGAATATAGGATATAGTTTTGAGATACTCAAACACATCTAGGAAAAATTCTTATCTAAATTCCTGTCATCTAAATTCTTGTTGAAATTTTTTTCCTTTGAAATAAACTGTCCTCCTTTGATTATATCGCTTCCTTCTCAGTAATTGATTTCTTTGTTTGGTCTGTCTTCAGGATGGTTATGGAGACACGATCTCATCACCCCGGCCAGGAGGATACTGCCGAGAGGTCTGCCACCTCTCGTCCGGCTCAGCCCGGTCAGGCAGCTCCCGTGGTACCTTTTCATGTCGAAGTTTCTGCCGCATTCGAGGGTGCACCTCTGCCTGTACAGAGACTTTCCTCCGCCATTCATGATTTCCCTCGGCAGTAGCAGCAGCCACCTTCCGGATCAGTTGACGCAGCACAGTTGTTCGATTTCCTCCAGAGGATGGTAGAGTGTCATTGACAGCAGACCGCTCATTTCTAGCAGGGCATAGAGAATGCCCATCAGCTTGCCCTGGCGACTGTGGAGAGAGTTATCGTGCAGCCGCAGGCAGCCCAGATTCAGCAGTATCTGCCAAAGACACCATGGATCCAGGAGTTCCAGAAGATGCGTCCGCGGGACTTCCGCGGCACAGAGGGATTTTGTATGCGGATGACTCGATAGAGCATATCGAGGAGATATTTCGACTGGCGGAGATACCAGCCCGACTTCAGATCGAGGCGGCAGGCAGCCAGATGCAGGACCTGGCCCGCACTTGGTATCAGACGGACCCTAGAGTGGAGACCGAGGGACAGACTTGGGCAGCCTTCAAGAAGCTGTTCAAGGAGAAGTTTTTCCTGACACAGCTCTTGGCGCCCTGGAGACGCAGTTTGAGAGCCTAGTTCAGGGCAGTCGTACAATCGAAGGGTGCACAGGGGAGTTCTGCCGTCTGGGCAGATTTGTTGAGGGACTCAGTGAGACAGCGAAGGCTCGGAGGTTCCGGAAGGGATTAGTCAAGGAAGTCAAGTCCTTGAACAAGAGTGACCGGAGTGCCACTTTTGAGAAGATTCTGGTGGGTGCCCTAACAGCAGAGGATGATCTTGAGCTGAAGCTCAAGAGGGGACGAGACACTCATGGAGCCAGCAGCAGCGGAGGCCAGGCCAAGAGGCCTCACATACAGATTCAGCAGCAATATCAGCAGCCGAGGGTCCACTTTCAACAACAGCAGTTTCAGGGCCGTGCTCCTTTTCAGCAGGTACAACAGCAGCAGAGACAGCAGCAGGTTATCCTTTGTCATTTCTGTAAGAAACCAGGGCACGATTGGGGCGAATGCCGGATGAGGCTAGGCAAGTGCCTACTCTGCGGATCATCAGATCATCAGTTGAGAGAGTGTCCCAAGTCTGTGGGACGGACAGCTGAGGGAGCAGGAGCCAGGGCTCCAGTAGGCCAGTAGCAGGCTAGAGGAGGCCAGCAGGGGCGAGCTTACGCCATGACATTTGAGGATGCTCAGGCAGTAGGGAGGTGCTTGCAGGTTTTGTTCTTCTCAATTCCATTCCTACCTTGCCTCGTTATATCCATCTTGAAATTCAATTCCATCTGTTCCTATCTCTCATATTTTGTTGATGAATTTGAATCTGGATGTTTTGTTGTTGATTTAATCTTTTACCAAATCATATGGGCTAGGTCGCCTCAATTATGGAATCTAGAGTCTCTTATAGCCATATTGGTTGGTACGGCGAGGGCATAGTCTGTGTTGCAGACTCCATGGGTGTCATAGCCATGCTTGCTAATATGGCAAGGAATTCTGATTATCATGATTTTGGATAGACGCATATGATTATCAAATTATATTAAAATAATTTCAAAAGCCTACTATTTCTATCTTTTGTTTCAGTCTTTCAAAAAATATATAAATATATATATTGATAAAAATGTTTTAATTACTATTCTAAGACTTTGACTGTCGGGATATTGACCTAGAAGGAGTATGACCATCTTAATTTCGAGGACGAAATTCTTTTAAGGGGGTAGACTTGTAACACCCACTTTTCTAAAATAAGGGTAATTTTGAACGTTTGTGTTTTAAATCATTAAATATTAGATTTTAGTCATGATATGATTTTTGGTGATTTTTAGTTATTTTAAAACTATTTAAAATGGTGATATGTGAATTTGGTATTTTGATAGTGTAACCTTAGTCATGCATGACCTAGAAGACTAATCATGATCATGGAGACCTAATCATGTGTTTAGAATCTCATATTTTTACTTTTTAGCCTAAGGGTATTTTGGTCATTTTGACACTTTTGTGAAATTGTAAATTATATGAATTAAATATGTGCTAGTTAATTATTTGAGACTTGACCTAGAAGTTTAGCCTAATCTAGATGTTAGTCATGAACCTAGAGAATAAGTTAGAGGGTTTCAACTAAGTAATCAAATTAGATTAATATCTACATATTTTGTTAGTGGGATATTTTAGGCTAAATGTTAAGAAAGATTACTTTAGTTGTGAGCCCTTAGATTAGCTTGAATTTATTGGAGAAGCCTTGACCACTCATCCTAAACCCTAACCCTAACCTAATGGCAGCCATCAAACACCCTCCCTCTAAAAATACAACACATTAACCCTTTAGCATCATTTTAAAATCATTTTAATTGCCTCTTTTTGTGTTCTTTCCCAATTCCTCCCCAAATACCCAAATCAACTCCAAATTGAGCCTAGTCTTTTGCATTGGACTCCCCTATAGTAGAGGACACCATTAGTGGGTAGCTAGTAAGGATTCGGAGGCTCAGGATCGTCGAAAGTTGAAGAGGAGCCCTCATTCAAAAAGCTATAAATTAAGGTTTCACCTTCAATAGGTAAAACCCATCAAACCTATTTAAATTTCAGTTTCTTCCCATAGATGCATTCATTTGGGGTTCCCCTAGGTGTAGCCTAAGTTTGGTAGGAATTTGTGTCCATTTCGTGTTCGTATCGGACACGTATCGGTGTTTTTGAACTTGTGTTCGACGAAATGCCACATAGAAAATTATTTTAGTAAGTTTTAAAAGTAATTACATGGTTGTGTAGCCCTTGGTGTTGTAACCCCTCTTTTCGAAATTTTGATAATTTATTTTTATTTATTTATTTGAATTAAATGGTGATTTTTAGATTTTTATAATAATTATTTAGTTAATTTTTACGGTAGAAGATTTTAGCCATAGTGGAGTTTTGGAATACAAAGCGACTAGGAATCGTGGCACGGATAGTGCAATGGCGTGCTTTGACTAGTGTGTTAGCCTTGATAGGGAAGGCCGAGCCATAGCGATGTCCTAACTAGAAAAACCAGGCCAAGTTGCGACTTAACCCTTACCGAAGATTTATTTATTTATTATTTATATTATTGGGTTTAGGGAAACCTGTTATACCATTTTAGCCCTAACTGGACCCGAACAGAGCCCAAGCCCGTGTAGTCATGCGGCACGTCCAATGACGTTCGTGTTGATAGAATTTGGAATGAGGGTGTTGTATTTCGTTTTAATGATTTAATGAATATTTTCTGAGTATTTGTTAATTAAATATTATAAATATCATTATTAATAGATATTCGATGATAATTGTATAAGTAGGTCTTTGTATATTTTAGGATTATGAGATTGTACGTAATGGCATATACACCATTATAATTTATTGAATTTTGTTATTATTATTATTATTATTATTATTATTATAATTATTATTGAGGTTATTATTTATATAAAATTATTCACTAATATTGGATATAAGTATTTCGGTATCAAATAAATATTATTATATATGGTCATATTTATACAAATAGGCTCGACACTAGGAATATATGCTATTGGGAGTTATTTAGATTTTATGGATAATATTATATACGAATATGAGTGAATGGATATATATATATATATATATATATATATATATATATATATATATATATATATATATATATATATATATATATATATATATATATGAATAGATATATTATTACTAAATTAACTGAACTAATAAACCCCAAATCAGCTCAGCCGAGCCCTGCTGAGCTCGGGCCAGGCCCACATAACCGAACCCCCACGAGCAGAAACCCAGCAACTCCAAGCCCATAACCGAGGCCCCCTCCCCAACTTCTCACACCCGAGCATCAGCCGCGTATACACCCAACCCGAGCGAAAGAAAACCCGACTTCCACCCTTTATATACGCGAGAGAGAGAGGAGAGATTCATCTCTCAAACCCTAATCCTGGAGCGCCACCCAACCTGCGCGCCCTTCCCCACGCACGCGCTCGCCACTGCGGCCACCGCCGGCCGGCCAGAGCCGCCGGAGCAGCGCGAAGCAGAGGCGTAACGACAGCAGCAGCAGTCAATGGGGTCACTTCGTGAGGAGTTTCTACAACATGTGATCGATCGTTTGTCGAGCTACGAACTCTGGTATGATCACAATATAACCAGCTTTAATTCCTGTTAATTGGTTTGAATTTTAGTGACCCGAACTCGAGAGAAATCGAGTTAAAGTTGACGAAAAACCTGTCGAAACAGGACACCAAAACCAGTCCAACGTCTCTAGTTCACGGTCAATTTTCTCCCAACCCATGCACGATTTCGAGATTCTATTTGAAGACACTTATAGAAAATATATAGGAGATGGAAACCCTTCTTTCTATTTCTATATTCATGCACTGTGTGCCGATTAAACAGTTCCCAAAATTTAGAAAAAATCTGTTTTAAAATATTAAAAATATTAAACAATTCTTCGATACGACGTGCGTCCCGCCAATCCGGGTGACGTGGCTGCGAAATGAAAGCATCGAAAGGTGCGTAACGGCTTCGTGGTCGTGTGGGCTTTGACGAAATTCAAATTGGTCGTGTGTGTGCGACGAATTTGATACGTATCTGTCGAAATTCACCGTATCGACCTCTGTGCAAATTTCTTAATTATTTTGTGCACGTTCGTCAGATTGAGATGAAACTTGCACCAACAGGACCGTATCGTTTTTCTGGTCCTGTAGGCCAAGTTTGGTCCGATTATGAGACAGTTGAGTGGATCGCCGTTTTGTGGGCCCTACGGTCCAATTCAACGGGCGATTTTGTGCACGACCTGCAGGAATCCAACTTTGAACATACGGTTGGTTTCGTATCATCAAAATGAATCCATAGACATGTAGTTTGACGACTTTAGAGACCATTGACTCTGGCACGCTTTTCGGTGCAAAGCAGGTCCAACGACGGACACCGTTTTGACCCAAAATTATCGTTTTGCTCCTGTGTCCAGAATTGGACTTAGGGACAGGCAATCCTAGCTAATTTGACTATTCTGAGAATATTGGTAATGTCTATTTCAGCATCTGGAGACTATTGTACGGGTTTTGACTTTTGTGGCACACAGAGTGGTTTGGATTATCGGTTTCACCAGCAAATGACCACAGGCGAGTACAGTTTATTGTCTGTATTTCGATATTGATTTTCACTATATTTTATTGATTGGCCATTGGTTATGTGATTTTTATATTCTATTATAAATTGTTGAGTCGAAAATGAGAAGTACCAAGGATGTGTGATCCGACCGTAGACATTGTTTATTTTCATGCAGTAGACCTCGTAGACAGTGTTTATTTTCATGCAGTATACCTCGTAGACATTATTTATTTTCTGCAAGTAGACCTCATAGACACTGTTTATTTTTTGCAAGTAGACCTCGTAGACATTGTTTATTTTCGTGCAAGTAGACCTCGTAGACCTCGCGGTGTAGTGTCCCAGACTGATCACATATCAAAGGTACTTCTAACAGTTGGGAAAGTATTTTGTGTGTATTTATTTGCTATTGGTTTCCGTATTTTCTGTTTATTTTCAAAAACATGTAATTGATGTCTAACCTCTGTTGTATAGTCATTTTCATTTATTGAAATTGTATTCAGTGAATTGTGCTCGTTCCATTCCTGACTGGAAACCAATATTTTTCAGGTTAGCTGTGGATTCACTTAGCTTGGGGAGTGACGGGTATACTTGCAGACAAAAATCCTAGAGACTAGCTAGATAGATGAGTTGTAGTCATTCCATATTTGTATAAGTTTATATTTTTTTGTAAAATGTAAAACTTGTGATCTTTGTAAATTAAATTAATTTTGTGAATGAGCATTACTTTTGATTTTGAGCATCTTGGTCGTGACAGCGTTCTACCGCCGACTCTGCGGCGTAGGCTGGCTTGGACACGTCTCGTATCCGTTTAAAAAAACGGGTGTGGGTCGTGACAAATTTTTGTGGTGGCCCATGCAGGTCTGTTTTTGCAAATCGTGCGAACTCGTGATAGTACTTAAGTTAGTCGTACTATTGCGAGCCTGCGACTAGGGAATGCTCATTCACAAATTAGGATTAATTTAATTTAATGGAATGGCTAGGGCTAGGAGTCCCTTATACAAATTTACCGATGGGTAGTCTAGGCCATGCAGTTTAGATGAGGGTTATTAGTTTTGATAGTTTGCCACATACCATAGGTACACTATTATCTCTTGATATGACGATACGATCCAATATGGATATACTATTCACCTGGTAAGTTAGGCCTTCCTAGAATTAAGGCTCTAATCTTGATAAACTGTTCAATCTTCTTTTGCTCTATTAGATATAACCCTTATAGCATAAGTTAGAATTGCCTATTTAAAGTCCTATTTTGCCGTAAAGGAATAGTTTATAATTCCTGATTCGGTTATTCAAATGCGAATCTCGAGGTAGACTGGTCCAAAGTTTTCTCCCATGGTTTGAATACACATAAAATAGATACTAGAATGGTCGTATTCCTTTGTCTTCAGTTATTTCCTCCATGTCCAATCTTTTATTTTAAGGGTTGTGACTGATAGGACAAATACCTACGCTTTATTTCGTAGTCAACTTGTTTGAATCTCTAGAAGCTCAGAAATTTTACATAATGGCAGGACAGCAGCGCACTGTCGCCATTTATTTTAATTATGGAGACTATGGGTTCACTGCCGCCAGCAGCGCACTGGCGAGACACGACCCCTAGAGTTGAAATTAGTTTAAGAAAATATAGGTTATAGAATATTGCTAACACTATGGCTAGTGGTCCTCTTTGATCGTAGTTACCCATAAAATTCAAATCCAATGCCAGTAGAAGTTCTGTCAGTTGGGTAGCATGTCTCCCGACCTAGCGTCCTGTGGTCCTTGTGATTTGTTGACGAGGTAATTGACTGACACTAATAGGTTTACCTGGAATATGGAATTTAGAAGTCCATAACCCATTGGTTGACCAAGGTCTTATGAATAAGAAAATAGTAGGATGACCGTATAAGCAAGAACACCAGGTAAGGTTTTTGATTCTCTCAAACTCGAAATACTTGTGCCTACTTTCAAAAATCTTGTATACTTGTAATTTGACTATTTTGACCAATGTTGCTATCACAGCCTAGTTTTGCAAGCTTACTCTTTTATCGAGCTTGATTCAAGACATATGTTTATTGGGGACGCCCACTAACATATTGTCTAATCAGAATCGATGTATTACGGTCTGATCAACCGTAGTACACTCGGTTCGCTCTCCCTCCGATTAACCTATGTGGATTGAGATGTCGAGGTATCCATGATCTCCTCCGCGACTGCTTTGACGATTCCTCTTGAATTATACATTCGTCTTTGAATCATGTAATTGTATTCAGTGACATCTCCCTTGAACTCCTTATTGCTTTTGTCTTTCACTAATTGGAAAGATGAATGTTCGTATTTGATAGATAGATATAGCGTACTCCCCATGGCTATGATAGTTGTATACGCAAGTGTAGCTACCATCGGCCAGCCATGTGACTAGAACCTTGCCTTGAGTTACTCGTTCTCCTCTCGACCCTCAAACTGCTATTTAGGCCTTTTAACCATCTAAATTTGAGAATGATTAGGGTTTTTGTTACGACCCGCACCCGCTAAAAGGGCACGTGACGCGACAACGCCCAGCCCTCACCGTAAAAACGGCGTGGAACGCTGTAGATTTTTTCTACTCTAAACAGTTTATATATATAACAAAACCTGTCGAGAATATGGTCAACTCCGAACGGAGGACAAGCAATGAATATATATATGAGTACTCAATCACGACTCTAAGATAACAAAGTAAAGACTGAAAGATAAAGACAACAAGACGATAAAATAATAACCTGTCAAGTCCAAACACCAAATAATATACAAGTCCAAGTCTCTAATACAATCCATAGTAATAATAGTCTCAAAAGTAGCTGGAGACAATGTCCAGTATAAAAGACCTACTCTAACTAAGCAAGTGGTAAGGTCTCGTCAGGCGGAGCTAAGCCCTGCTGGACTAAAGTCTCCAAGTCTACGTCCACTACGTCATCCGGACCGTAGTAGGTGCAGTAGTCTCCCTCATCTGCATCTGTAATATTTTCAACATATCCTGTCAGGATGGAACGAGTACAATCTACTAACAACAGTTCACAAGATATGACAAAAGCTATAAGACAGTAAATAGAGAGTATATATACAAGAAAATCATGGAATGTACATGTGAGTATCATGGTAAGGTAAGCTGTAAAACTAGAGCTAGAACAAGGCAAGTAAACTGATCATGACATGTACAAGAATCAAGAATCATATCTCTAGGTGTGTGAGTACTAGCTACAATATGTGGCCGGCTTGGGTCTGCACAAGGTCTACTGATCAACCAATCCTACGTGGAGTGTAGGATTGGTAGCATTCAAGGTCTACAAGAATAAACAAGGTGGATAATGACCACACATCTACACTAGTACTCCCCGTCCCCGACTGGTAGAGTGGATCCAAGCAAGACACGTTACGACACAGGATTCTACGAGAAGGGAGCAAGTCTCCTCGAGAATCGATGTCCATATACTGCACAAAAACTACAAGGGGCTTGCACAAGATATACCAAGATAACGAGGAATAATATCTCATGTCGGGATCCATGAATACCAATCCGTGTGACCAATGTGTCGAGAACAAGCATATCCACACTAATTACATGAATCATAACAATCATTATAAATTGGAAAAGTGTCAGAGAATGTACTCGCCTGTAATATGATATGGTACATCAACTGGAGCAAATGCAGCGTCTCGAGGACCTATAGAGAACAAGACGTATCAATACTATGTTTAGGAAGTAAAATCAAATCAATTTGAATTCTATTAAGTCATTCTAGGTCAAGACACATCAAACTAGACTGTACGAGGTCAACCTAAGTCATATTATGTCTAGCTAGGTCATACTGGGTCAATATAAGTCAAACGGAATTAATCTAGGTCGATTTGAGTCAACGGTTGACTTACAGTTGACTTTTGGTCAACTGGTCAACTCTGGTCAACCGTGGTCAACTCTGGTCAACCCTAGGTCAACTCTAGGTCACTGGTGACTAACAGTTGACTTTTGGTCAACTGCACAAGTCTAATGGAATTTGGAACTAAATTGGGCAAAGTGTTGACCCATAGTTGACTTTTGGTCTAAAAGTCAACCGTGGTCAACCGGGGTCAAGACTAAGTCTAGACGGCTATTTCTACCCATTACCAACCTCTACAACCCATATTCAAGTCCATCTTGGACTTCGATACTCATATCTTGGCCATAGGCCAATTACCTATTTTACCCTTAAAAAGGGCAAAATTCTACCTTCGACGATTATCTAGTTAGCCTACCTACGCTTGATATTTTCACCCGATCTCCCCAGGGTAGTATGATACTAGCCTATACATATATTACCTACCAAATACCTAGGTAACGTGGACATCTAGTCCATGTTACGGCCCGTTGCCAAAATCTGAATATTTCAAGATACGCACTGATACGGCGCTACCGGCGCCATACGATCCCGATTTCCACTCGGGAGCCTACCCGCAAAATCTAATCACGTATTTGAACTCCACGCCAAGTTTTAGCGCGTTCCGATACCTGGGCTCCGTTTTACCCTCTAACTCGACTTCCTCCATTTCCTATTCTAATTCCTTCTTCTTCCAATCTTCCTATTTCTCTAATCCTTCTTCTTCTAACGTCTTCTTCTTATTCTTCTAACTCTAATTCTTCTTCTAACCTCTTCCTCACTCTCTCCTTCTAATCTTTCTAATCTCTTCTCATTCTTCTTAACTTCTATTCTCTTTCTACTTCTCTTCTAATTCTTCTACTTTTCTCCTTTCCTCCTAACCTTCTTCTTCTAATTCTTCTTTCAAAACTTCTTTCTAACTATCAATTTCTATCTATATATATATACATACATACTATATATATATATATATATACATATATATACATATAAG
>JANAVB010016192.1:5321310-5438819 GCA_029216955.1 Iris pallida | reverse complement strand
TTACGACACGGGATTCTACGAGAAGAGAGCAAGTCTCCTCGAGAATCGGTGTCCATATACTGCACAAGAACTACAAGGGCTTGCACAAGATATACCAAGATAACGAGGAATAACATCTCATGTCGGGATCTATGAATACCAATCCGGTGGCCAATGTGTCGAGAACAAGCACTCCACACTAATTACATGAATCATACAATCATTATAAATTGGAAAAGGGTGTCAAAGAATGTACTCGCCTGTAATATAATATGGTACGTCAACTGGAGCAAATGCAGCATCTCGAGGACCTATAGAGAACAAGACGTATCAATACTATGTTTAGGAAGTAAATCAATCAATTTGAATCAATTAGTCATTCTAGGTCAAGACACGTCAAATAGACTGTACGAGGTCAACCTAATCATATTAGGTCTAGCTAGGTCATACTGGGTCAATAAGTCAAACGGAATTAATCTAGGTCGATTGAGTCAACGTTGACTTATAGTGACTTTTGGTCTGTCAACCATGGTCAACTCTGGTCAACCCTAGGTCAACTCTAGGTCACTGGTGACTGTCACCCTCATTTCTCGTATTTCGTATTTTGCCCATATTTTGATTTTTGCGTATATTTAAATCTTGCCTAACTGCGGTATTTCGATATTTCTCGTATTTTTCTTATTCGGATTTTCGGTTTGGTTTAATATGACTTGGTTTGGTTGTAGGAATGAGAACACCTTTAGCTATCTGCACCCTCATGAACCACCACAACCTCCATTAAAATCCCACCAACTTTTCTCTCTCTCCCCATAACTTCCATTCTTTCTTCTTCTTCTTCTTCCTCCTACCACCACCAACCCCCACCATAGGCAAGTTGCACCTTGCCATTAATAAGGACCCATTTTATTGATATTTAGTTAGATTAGAGCTCTAGGACCAATGTTAGAGCTTGGCATTTTGGGTTTTGAAGCTGGATTTCCCTAGATCTAGACTTTGTTTTTCGGATTTCTTTAGATTTGATCTATTAAACTTGAGTTTTGGTTGGTTTTTATTGTTTCCATGTTGTAGAGGGTGGAATTTTACCCAAGTTAGAGCCTTGGAAGTTCGGATTTGGAGCTTGGATGGCCGACTTATGGTGTTCCAAAGTTTTGGAACCCATGGGTTCTTCTCCTCGGCTTGAGGAGGAAGACGACCCCCAGGCCGCCTACTTTCTGGCCTCCTTGCCCGATTGCGCTTACTTTCTGGCCAGGCGCTCTTTAGCGCAATGCGCCTCCTTTTCTGGCCAGGCGCTCTTTAGCGCACTGCGCCTACTTTCTCCTGGCCGTGCGCTGTTTAGCGCTGCGCGCCTCCTTGCGGGCCACGCTGTTTAGCGCTTGGTCCGATTGCGCCTGCTCCCCTGGCTAGGCGCACTTTGACCCTTGGACCCAGGCGATTCTAGCGTACCCTGGCTAGGCGCACTTTGTTGGTTCCGGCTTAAGCGCACTCCAGTGCACTCCAGTGCACTTGGATCTTGGCGCACTCAGTGTGCTGCCACCCTAGGCCACTCTGGTGTGCTGCCTCAACCAGGCACTCTAGTGTGCTGCCACCCTAGGCGCACTCTGGTGTGCTGCCTCAACCAGGCGCACTCTAGTGTGCTGCCACCCTAGGCGCACTCTGATGTGCTGCCTCGACCAGGCGCACTCTAGTGTGCTGCCACCAGGCGCACTCTAGTGTGCTTGTTCCCTGGCACACCCTAGTTCACCTACACCCTAGTGCCTTAGTGCCTGCTTTATAACTTGGTTTTCTTTATATGATTGGAGCTTTTGAGATTTTGATTGCTCACATGCACAACTTGACTTGGTCTGACACGTCTTGACACTATTTTCTATGATTTGGCATGGTTTGGCCTGCAGCTAGTTTTCTCCTATCTGTTGAATATCTTGTTAATAACTGAGACCGGTAACTTGATAACTCAACTTGACTTGACTTGGTATGACTTGGCTTCACTTGATAGTGGCCCGTGGCGGCGCACTCTTGACTCGACTTGACTTGTCTTGACACCGTGGGTGTACTACCTGTTGCTCTGTGCAAATCACTTGTCTTGTCTTGCATCATGTCTAAGGGGTGACTCCCTGGGTACCACGGCCAGGGACTCACACTAAAATTGGACTAGGTAATGAGTAGACCAAATTAGAACATGGAGAATTCCCGGTCACAGGCAGTCTCGTTATCTGGAGGCATTAATGGACTTGTAGCTTGCCGACGAGTAGAGCACATTTCCAGCACACTGTCATGTGTTGCACCCTCTAAGTCACCTAAGGGTACATTTGTCTCCCGGGCAATGTACCCACCTATAACTCTCAACCCGCGGAAGGATAACTGGATGGTCTGCAGGGCTTGGGACTGGGAGTTTCTCACCTGCATCTTGTTAGTAATTAGGCTTGTGATAACCCTAGTTAGTTAAATAGTAAGCCGTAGTACTTGCTTGGCCGTTGTGAAATGGATGTTGTCCAGCCTTGTCTAAGTCTTGTCTAGCCCCTGTACCTGGAACTCTTGGTCATGATTGTTTTACTTATCTCTAACGATAAATGGGTAGAGACAGTGAGCTATTCAGGCGAAGGGGTACAATCCCGGTCCTTGTTTGGTTAAGGATTGTAACCTGGCTCCCGGAATGGTTCCACGTCCCTAGTCATTTATCGCTCTGTGTACTTTTACTACTTGTACTTTCTTTTATTCTTTATGTTCTGATATGCTGGCTTTTGTTTATTTCTTGGCCTCCTTTGTGGCACTTGCTCTTTCTGGGGTTTGACCCAGCTGGTTTTGTGTGGCCAGATTTCGGAGCAGCTCCCGAGGATCTACCAAGCTTCCAGCCCAATGGTGAACACTAGACGGAACCCGGGCTACGAGTGGGTCTTCCCTTTTTGTTTCACCCACTCATATGTAAATTTATTCTTTTGAGGCGTTTGCCGACGAGCACCTGTTAGCTCGATGCACATTTACTTACTGTCTGCCTACGGGCTGTAACATGATTAACAAATCCTAGGGTTGATCATGTATGACTGAACTCTTGCTAGTCCTATCATTTTGTACGACTAGCTTCATGATCATCCAATATGTAATATTTGGGACGCCTTATATATAATATTTGATGCTCTAACATCTTGTAACTCTGTTAATTGCTTGAGATTGAGACAATAGGCTTGACCTTAAGAGACTGCTGGCTTGTAGTAAACCCTCATATCTAGACAGCCGTGACCGTATAGTTGAGATGTATTCTATTTCAATATACGTAGCTGGCTGTGTCTGCCCCCGCTCTCCAGTATTCTGGTTCTGGGGCGTGACACGGTTTAAGTGGTGGCCCATGCAGGTCTTGGCATTCAAGAAATGTGAGGGTTTACCAAATAGATGTCTCAATCAATATTCGCCCTTGATCTCTGCTCGTATCTTCAAATCCCTGAGATTCTTGACCTGATCATATTGCTTGTATAATTGATCTGTCCTGGTCCTTTCCTTATTGTTCCCTATGTCATCTTCTTCAGCGGCATTACTCCCGGACCTGCCAACCAGCCAGAGGAAGCTCGACAAGCACTCCAGCGCCAGGAAGATCAAGCTCAGCACTCTGGAGTAGCCTCTCGAGTTATGCCTTCCGGAGGCCCGGAACCTCCAGTTCAGGCAGCTCCGCCCGTTCAACCAGCTAGACAGGACGAGGGGCCTTTGGTAGGGCTTATCAGAGAACTGCTTGCATCCCAAGATCGTCGAGGTGACGCCTTGCACCAGGAGGTTCATGATGCACTAAACCGAGGAGGTCCCCAAGGAATCAGGCGGCCAACAGTTTCAAGCGCTTGAACCCTCCCTTCTTTGACGGCAATGAAGATGCGATTGCCGCGGATGCTTGGCTTCAGGATACCGAGGTGGTCCTGGAAGCAGCTAGGACACCTGAAAATGAAAGGTGGCGGTGGTACGCCTACAGTTGTTAGACTTGGCTCGCGATTGGTGGGCAGCTCAGGCCATGGGATTAGCAACACCAGTCACTTGGGCGACGTTCAGAGAGAGGTTCCAGACAAAGTACTTCGATGCGGTGGCACGGTACGACCTGCAGACCAGATTCACCAACTTGAAGCAAGGAGGCAGGACGGTCGATGGCTATGCGACCGAGTTTTCTAGGCTGAGTAGGTTCGCCCCCACCTTGGTGGCAACCGAGTTCGATAGGGCTCAGCGGTTCCAGCAAGGACTGCATTTGGAGATATTATTGGCTGTGGAACAGTTCGAGCACCAGACGTTCGATGCAGTATTGAAAGCAGCAAGGAGGCATGAGTATACCTCCCGGAGAATTGTGGACAGGACCGGAGGCAGGAAGCGGTCCCACAACCAGATGCACCAATCTTCAGCTCCAGCCCCGGCAGCTAGGGGTATAACCATTGGAACTCCGAGGCGGGCGGCCTCAGTGACGTCGGTTCAGCATTCGACCCCGACGTACCCGCAGCAGAAGCAGAAGCAGTCTTCCGCGGTGGGATGTTCTCATTGCGGGAAGCCGGGCCATGTAGTGGCAGAGTGTCGTAGGGCACGAGGATTGTGCCTGGCTTGTGGAGGAGCAGACCACCAGATAGGGACCTGCCCGAATAGGGGAGGTCCATCATCATCCAACCTTTCTAGTTCTTCGGTGAGGGGACCAGCCCCAGTTCCAGTCCAGCAGCAGCAACAGCAGTACCCGAGGCCATTGGCGCCCCAGGCCCAGGCCTTTCAGCAGCAGAACCAGCAGCAGTTCACCCAGGCTCCGGCACAGAACCGACAGAGGGGTTTCCAGCAGAGGGGACCCGCAGCTAGAGGTCAGGCTATGATGATGACCATGGAAGAAGAAGTTGCACCAGGTGAGGTAGTGGCAGGTACTATTCTCGTCAACACTTTTCCAGCATCTGTATTATTTGATTCTGGTGCATCGCATTCATTCATGTCTGCACGATTCGCGACACGGATAGGGTTGGAGCCCGAGTCATTATCAGTGAGGCTCAATATACTTACTGGTAATGGTCTTGTGGGAGTAGATCGAGTGTTCTCCTCGTGTCGGATCGTAGTTAGCGGTAGAGAGTTCCCCGCTAGATATTTATAGAATTCCCTATGGCGGACTATGATGTAGTCCTAGGCATGGATTGTTGAGGAACCATTATGCTAGGATAGACTGCCATGTTGGCAGAGTTGGTCTTTAGTATTCCCGGAGAGCCAGAGTTTTCATTTTCCAGAGGCACAGTAGAGCCATCTCCTCCAGTATTGCGGATGGCAGTAGCAGCAGTACAGTTGCCCCGGATAGTTGAAGAGTTTCCAGATGTCTTCCCAGAGGAACTTCCAGGGATGCCACCAGAGCGGGAGATCGAGTTCACCATTGACTTGATCCCGGGACAGCACCAGTATCAGAGCGAGTCTACAGAATGGCGCCTTCAGAGTTGGACAATTTTGTACAAGATGATTGAAGAACTCAGGACCAAGGGATTCATTCGTGCAAGTGGATCGCCTTGGGGAGCCCCGATGCTTCTTGTGAAAAAGAAGGATGGTACGTCCAGGCTATGTGGTTGATTATCGTACCTTGAACTCAGTGACAATCAAGAACAGATACCCTCTTCCAAGGATAGATGACTTATTTGATCAACTCAAAGGGGCTTCAGTTTTCTCGAAGATAGAACTTGCGGTCAGGATACCACCAGATCAGAGTTAGAGAGCAGGACATCCCGAAGACGGCGTTCAGATCTAGTACGGGCATTGGGAGTTTCTAGTTAGCCCTTTGGAGCGACCAATGCACCGGCAGTGTTCATGGATCTCATGAACCGTATTTCATGCCTTACTTGGATCAGTTTGTGATAGTATTCCTTGATGACATCCTGGTCTACTCAGCAAGAGTGAGGCGGAGCATGAACAGCATCTCGTGTGGTTCTTCAGATTCTCAGAGAGCACCAGTTGTACGCCAAGTTCAGTAAATGCGAGTTCTGGGCTCGATCGCATTTCTTACTTGGGTCACCATCATTACCCGAGGAGGGGAGTGGAAGTGGAATCCCCAGAGATTGTGGCCATCGAGGCATGGCCAGTACCCAGTTCAGTGGCAGAAGTTCGCAGCTTTCTTGGATTGGTCGGCTACTACCGGCGGTTTCGTCTCTGATTTTGCAAGGATTTCAGCGCGATGACCCAGTTGACCCCGCAAGGATGTGCCGTTCGTTTTGGACAGCAGAATGTCAGGAATCATTTGAGAAATTGAAGCGAGGTTTGATAACGGCTCCCATTCTCACCCTTCCAGATGGGACCGGAGGATTCACAGTTTATTGCGACGCTTCAGGCAGAGGATTGGGATGTGTTTTGATGCAGCATGGGAAGGTAATTGCTTATGCGTCACGTAACTCCGTGATCATGAGAAGAATTACCCGACCCACGACTTGGAGCTAGCAGCAGTAGTGTTTGCACTTAAGTTATGGAGGCACTACTTGTACGGAGACAGAGTGGAGATATTTACTGATCACAAGAGCCTGAAGTATGTTTCACCCAGAAGGATCTTAATATGCGACAGAGAAGATGGCTCGAGCTACTTGTGGACTATGATGTGGACTTGCAGTATCACCCAGGGAAGGCCAACGTGGTAGCAGATGCATTGAGCCGGAGAGCCGGAGTCTACCTTCTAACAGCGCAACCAGAGCTATTGGCAGATCTTCAGAAGATGGGAATTGAAGTGATTCTCCCTTCCAATGTGGTCTTGATGGCCAGCCTACAGATACAGTCCACCATAGTTGAGAGGATCCGGACAGCACAATTAACAGATTCCAAGATTCAGCGGCTCAGAGCAGAGTGCGAGGCAGGGAGAAGGCCAGAGTTATGTATTCATGAGGATGGTACACTTCGACACGGCACGCGTCTTTGTGTACCCAGTGGAGATATCAGACAGGAAGTCATGGCAGAGGCTCACAGTTCGCAGTATTCCATTCACCCAGGCGGCACGAAGATGTACAGAGATATTCGTCAGCACTTTTGGTGGAATGGTATGAAGAGGGAGATAGCCCGGTATGTCTCTCGATGTTTGGTTTGCCAACAAGTCAAGGCTGAACATCAGAGGCCGGCTGGACTCCTTCAACCTTTACCGATCCCAGAATGGAAATGGGAGCACATAACCATGGATTTTGTGACTGGGTTACCCAGATCTCCGGCAGGCAGAGATGCTATTTGGGTCATTGTAGACAGGCTTACCAAGGTGGCACACTTTCTTCCCTTTAGAGTTGGACAGTCGACGGCGCAGCTAGCAGAGATGTATCTCAGGCAGATCGTCCGACTTCACGGAGTGCCAGTCAGCATAGTATCAGACAGGGATACGAGATTCACATCACACTTCTGGCGCAGTCTTCATCAAAGTTTGGGGACTCGTCTTAAGTTCAGCTCAGCGTATCATCCGCAGACAGATGGGCAGTCAGAGCGTACTATACAAACTCTCGAAGATATGTTGAGATCGTGCACCCTCGATTTTGGTGGTTCATGGGAGGATCACCTGCACTTGGTGGAATTCTCGTACAACAATAGTTTCCAGGCTAGTATCCAGATGGCACCCTTCGAGGCTCTGTATGGCAGGAAATGCAGATCTCCGTTAGCATGGGACGATATTGGAGAGAGGCAGATGCTCGGTCCAGAACTGATTTCTCAGACGGTTTGAAGTGGTCAGAAGAATCAGAGATCACCTCCGAGTTGCTCAGGATCGCCAGCGCCATTGGGCCGATGCTCATCGGCGTCCCTTAGAATTTGCTGTCGGCGACCATGTATTCCTTAGGATCTCGCCTACCCGCGGCGTCATTCGTTTTGGCGTACGGGGAAAGCTTAGTCCTAGGTATATAGGGCCGTTCGATATTCTGGAGCGAGTGGGCGATGTGTCCTATCGTCTCGCTCTTCCGCCGTCGTTAAGTGAGGTACATAAGTATTCCATGTGTCCCAGTTACGACGGTATATTCGGACCCGAGCCATATCCTAGATCATTCGGAATTGGTTGTTGGTACCAACCTTTCGTATGAGGAGAGGCCCGTGTCTATTTTGGACCGGAGGGAAAAGATACTCAAGAACAAGACTATTAAATTGGTCCGTGTTGCTTGGGGTCATCACTCTCTAGGTGAGTCAACGTGGGAGCGTGAGGACGACATCCGATCACGATATCCCTATCTGTTTGACTCGTGAGGTATAATGTCTTTCTTATGCCTTACGCCTTCCCTTCCTTGCTTGCATTGCATGATTGTATGATTGAACTGCTTAGTGTAGCTTGTCGTGGCAATCTCTAGCTCCTTGATTAAATTCCGAGGACGGAATTCTTTTAAGGTGGGTAGAGTTGTCACCCTCATTTTCCGTATTTCGTATTTTGCCCGTATTTTGATTTTTGCGTATATTTTAAATCTTGCCTAACTGCGGTATTTTGATATTTCTCGTATTTTTCTTATTCGGATTTTCGGTTTGGTTTAATATGACTTGGTTTGGTTGTAGGAATGAGAACACCTTTAGCTATCTTGCACCCTCATGAACACCACAACAACCCCCATTAAAATCCCACCAACTTTTTCTCTCTCCCCATAACTTCCATTCATTTCTTCTTCTTCTTCTTCCTCCTACCACCACCAACATCCCCACCATAGGCAAGTTGCACCTTGCCATTTAATAAGGACCCATTTTATTTGATATTTAGTTAGATTAGAGCTCTAGGACCAATGTTAGAGCTTGGCATTTTGGGTTTTGAAGCTTGGATTTCCCTAGATCTAGACTTTGTTCATTTTCGGATTTCTTTAGATTTGATCTATTAAACTTGAGTTTTGGTTGGTTTTATTGTTTCCATGTTGTAGAGGGTGGAATTTTACCCAAGTTAGAGCCTTGGAAGTTCGGATTTGGAGCTTGGATGGCCGACTTATGGTGTTCCAAAGTTTTGGAACCCATGGGTTCTTCTCCTCGGCTTGAGGAGGAAGACGACCCCCAGGCGCGCCTACTTTCTGGCCTCCTTGCCCGATTGCGCTTACTTTCTGGCCAGGCGCTCTTTAGCGCACTGTGCCTCCTTTTCTGGCCAGGCGCTCTTTAGCGCACTGCACCTACTTTCCTGGCCGCGCGCTGTTTAGCGCTGCGCGCCTCCTTGCGGGCCACGCTGTTTAGCGCTTGGTCCGATTGCGCCTGCTCCCCTGGCTAGGCGCACTTTGACCCTTGGACCCAGGCGCATTCTAGCGCACCCTGGCTAGGCGCACTTTGTTGGTTCCGGCTTAAGCGCACTCCAGTGCACTCCAGTGCACTTGGATCTAGGCGCACTCTAGTGTGCTGCCACCCTAGGCGCACTCTGGTGTGCTGCCTCAACCAGGCGCACTCTAGTGTGCTGCCACCCTAGGCGCACTCTGGTGTGCTGCCTCAACCAGGCGCACTCTAGTGTGCTGCCACCCTAGGCGCACTCTGATGTGCTGCCTCGACCAGGCGCACTCTAGTGTGCTGCCACCAGGCGCACTCTAGTGTACTTGTTCCCTGGCACACCCTAGTTCACCTACACCCTAGTGCCTTAGTGCCTGCTTTATAACTTGGTTTTCTTTAATATGATTGGAGCTTTTGAGATTTTGATTGCTCACATGCACAACTTGACTTGGTCTGACACGTCTTGACACTATTTTCTATGATTTGGCATGGTTGGCCTGCAGCTAGTTTTCTCCTATCTGTTGAATATCTTGTTAATAACTGAGACCGGTAACTTGATAACTTAACTTGACTTGACTTGGTATGACTTGGCTTCACTTGATAGTGGCCGTGGCGGTGCACTCTTGACTCGACTTGACTTGTCTTGACACCGTGGGTGTACTACCTGTTGCTCTGTGCAAATCACTTGTCTTGTCTTGCATCATGTCTAAGGGGTGACTCCCTGGGTACCACGGCCAGGGACTCACACTAAAATTGGACTAGGTAATGAGTAGACCAAATTAGAACATGGAGAATTCCCGGTCACAGGCAGTCTCGTTATCTGGAGGCATTAATGGACTTGTAGCTTGCCGACGAGTAGAGCACATTTCCAGCACACTGTCATGTGTTGCACCCTCTAAGTCACCTAAGGGTACATTTGTCTCCCGGGCAATGTACCCACCTATAACTCTCAACCCGCGGAAGGATAACTGGATGGTCTGCAGGGCTTGGGACTGGGAGTTTCTCACCTGCATCTTGTTAGTAATTAGGTTTGTGATAACCCTAGTTAGTTAAAATAGTAAGCCGTAGTACTTGCTTGGCCGTTGTAAAATGGATGTGGTCCAGCCTTGTCTAAGTCTTGTCTAGCCCCTGTACCTGGAACTCTTGGTCATGATTGTTTTACTTATCTCTAACGATAAATGGGTAGAGATAGTGAGCTATTCAGGCGAAGGGGTACAATCCCGGTCCTTGTTTGGTTAAGGATTGTAACCTGGCTCCCGGAATGGTTCCACGTCCCTAGTCATTTATCGCTCTGTGTACTTTTACTACTTGTACTTCTTTTATTCTTTATGTTCTGATATGCTGGCTTTTGTTCTTATTTATGGCCTCCTTTGTGGCACTTGCTCTTTCTGGGGTTTGACCCAGCTGGTTTTGTGTGGCCAGATTTCGGAGCAGCTCCTGAGGATCTACCAAGCTTCCAGCCCAATGGTGAACACTAGACGGAACCCGGGCTACGAGTGGATCTTCCCTTTTTGTTTCACCCACTCATATGTGAATTTATTCTTTTGAGGCGTTTGCCGACGAGCACCTGTTAGCTCGATGCACATTTACTTACTGTCTGCCTACGGCTGTAACATGATTAACAAATCCTAGGGTTGATCATGTATGACTGAACTCTTGCTAGTCCTATCATTTTGTACGACTAGCTTCATGATCATCCAATATATAATATTTGGGACGCCTTATATATATATATTTGATGCTCTAACATCTTGTAACTCTGTTAATTGCTTGAGATTGAGACAATAGGCTTGACCTTAAGAGACTGCTGGCTTGTAGTAAACCCTCATATCTAGACAGCCGTGACCGTATAGTTGAGATGTATTCTATTTCAATATACGTAGCTGGCTGTGTCTGCCCCCGCTCTCCAGTATTCTGGTTCTGGGGCGTGACAGTGACTAACAGTTGACTTTTGGTCAACTGCACAAGTCTAATGGAATTTGGAACTGAATTGGGCAAAGTGTTGACCCATAGTTGACTTTTGGTCTAAAAAGTCAACCGTGGTCAACTGGGGTCAAGACTAAGTCTAGACGGCTATTTCTACCCATTACCAACCTCTACAACCCATATCCAAGTCCATCTTGGACTTCGATACTCATATCTTGGCCATAGGCCAATTACCTATTTTACCTTTAAAAAGGGCAAAATTCTACCTTCGGCGATTATCTAGTTAGCCTACCTACGCTGATATTTTGACCCGATCTTCCCAGGGTAGTATGATACTAGCCTATACATATATTACCTACCAAAATACCTAGGTAACGTGGACATCTAGTCCATGTTACGGTCCGTTGCCAAAATCTTGAATATTTCAAGATACGCACTGATACGGCGCGATACCGGCGCCCTACGACCCCGATTTCCACTCGGGAGCCTACCCACAAAATCTAAATCACGTATTTGAACTCCACGCCAAGTTTCAGCGCATTCCGATACTCCGGGCTCCGTTTCACCCTCTAACTCGACTTCCTCCATTCCTATTCTAATTCATTTCTTCCCAATCTTCCTATTTCTCTAATCCTTCTTCTTCTAACTTCTTCTTCTTATTCTTCTAACTCTAATTCTTCTTCTTAGCCTCTTCCTCACTCTCTCTTTCTAATCTTTCTAATCTCTTCTCATTCTTTTCTTAACTTCTATTCTTCTTTCTACTTCTCTTCTAATTCTTCTACTTTTTCTCCTTTCCTCCTAACCTTTCTTCTTCTAATTCTTCTTTCTAAACTTCTTTCTAACTATCAATTTCTATCTATATATATATACATACATATCTATATATATATACATATATATACATATAAGGGGGGGTTTATAGGCTTATAGGGGGCCAAAATAGGGGGTTTAAGGGGGGGGGGGGGGGGGACTGCTCACTGCTGCCACTGCTGTTGCTTGTGCTGCTGCTGCTGCCTATCCTGCCACTGCTGCTGCTGTTTCATCTTCTTCTCTTCTCTACCCTCTATATATATAAGTAGAAGGTTATATATATATATATATTATATATATATATATATATATATATATATATATATATATATATATATATATATATATATATATATATATATATATATCCACTATATATCTATATATATATATATATATATAGATATATAGTGGGATATATATATATATATAATATATATATATATATATATATATATATATCATATATATATATATATATATATATATATATATATATATATATAACCTTCTACTTATATATATATCTATATATATATACACACAAAAAACTCACATCCATATGTAAATATACATACACACATACATTTATATATATAAATACATATCCACATATCCTTATATATAATAAATATATATATATACACACCTATAGATATATATATATATATATAGACACACGCACACACAAAACACTCACACACACAAATATACCTATAATTATATATATACATATATATATATATATATATATATATATATATATATATATATACATATATATCTACATACCACTCAAACACACACACCACCCTCTCTCTCACACACACAAGCTCACTCACACTCTCACCACCATTCTCATGACACAAACACCACCACCACCAATTCTCTACATACACACACAAATGCATATATACAAATACTACATATATATATATATATATATATATATATATATATATATATATATATATATATATATATATATATATATATATATATATATATATATATATATATACCACTTAATATATAAACCCCCAAATATTTCTTAACCTAGATTTTAGGAAACCTAATAAATTCTAGGGGCAAAGTATGGAGAATCTCATTCTCTACAATTATTGTGAAGACATTAAATGGAAAAGAGGAATTAATAGGGAATTTAAGAGCTTACCTAAGCTTGGTTTCCTTGGAGAAGAAAGGAGCTTGGAGGAAAGAAATGAAATTTGAGAGAGGGAGAGAATTACTTAGTGAAGAAGAAAAAGGGGGGGTGCTCCTATAGTGGCCTGCCAAGGGTGGGGGGGGGATATTGGGTTTGGGTGAAGCCCATTAAGCCTCCAAACCCAATAGACTTAGGTTGGGTTGGTTCGGGTTTGGTTCGGTTCGATTTGGTCAAATTCTAATCAACTAATTAAGCTCTAAAATGACTAATTAAGCCATGGAAATAGGGTTTATGGTTTCTAACCTAATTAGGATGGTATGTGGGCCAAGCCCAGCTAGTATGTGGGTTCCACTAGGGTCCAGGCTACCCGGGTCTCCAATTTGAGTCCGAATTGGATAAAATCCAAACCAACCCAAATAAATCCCAAAAAATCACATAAAATAAATAAAAATTCCTAAAAATTATAAAACTTGAAAAATGATGAAAATACCCCTAATTTGAAAACTGGGGGTGACAGTTTTACCCTTAGTCGAAATGCCAAACCAGGAGACTATCTATTCTCAAGAAACAATTCATTGTGAGTCTCTAAATATTTTTCTTGAATATTGCCTTAACTAGAAATCCTTATGCCTTGACTCAACCTTTTCTCGACCAAAACCCACAGTTTAGACGTGATATGAATAAAAATTCACGACTCAGTTGTTATAAAATCTTTTCATAAGATGTGCCTTAGAGTTGGTTACCCCATCGATAACTCTTGTATACTGTGGACGAGCAGGTCATTCTATTTTATCGACCATGTGTCATTGTACACACTCATTTCCCATTTATTGAGGGACGATCCTTGACTTGACTTAGATCTACCGTATCCCATTACGTCGTGCCTTATTCTTTATTAACAAGAGTCGAGGTACAATATCCGGACTTTGGAATTCTTCTAACCTCATTATTCCTAAAACCATGTCCTAGCCTCTAAGGCGGGTAGACTGTTAGCCTTCTAAAATTTTGGGATATACGAGGATTACCAATTGATTTGAATGATTCCAGTAGGATGATAATTAGTGCCCCATGGACTTCCACTTTCCAGATCATTTTGTGTTCCCGACCGTGTCATTAATAATCGGAGCACGAGACCAGCTGTCACCTTCCCACAAATTTTACATGCAAGATCTAGACGAGTCCACCATCATCTAGGTATATCATGTCCCACTCAAACACGTTCTCTTGTACTCTATTTTTATGGTACGACTTTCAGGTCAAAAAGGACGAGTTATAACCCTTACCATAATACCGGTATGCTTTCCGACTTTCATTAGAGCTTCAACTTTGATTCGAATCTTTCAACCGAATATATGGTTGTGATCTACTCGAAGCCCACTACGCACATGTCACTAGTGTGCCACTCAATTGTGTCTTCTCGTGCGACTTAAACACAAAAGTCACGAAAAGCACATCTTCAATGCTTACAAAGCATATTAACCAATCCGACTGCCATCTAGCTCAACCACGTGGGTGGAAACCTATTCTAGGTTACCCTAGCCTAGTAAAAATAGTTTATTATTAGGATATTGTCCAGTCAATATAGATTGAAATCCTAGGTTCATCCAACCGACGATTGATGTCCAATTAGGGAACCCATTAAGACCCAGTAAAATCCATCCATGCATACCACCATTGTTGAACTTTAAAACCGGACTACTTGAAATAGGTCCCTATACCTATTATGTAGTCTCCACCTCTTAGAATGCAGGGTCATCCGTAACCATTATTCCATCTATCTGGAAGTCGCGATACGATTTTGTATTGCATTTATATTCCTTGCTCGTGTGTTTAAATAACCACAAAAAAGACCACAATCTTGATTTCTTAAATTCCGTTCTATTATGGAACTTTGTTCAGAATTTCGAGAACGGAATCCCTGTATTGCACGGATGGCAAGCTCCTATAAGAAAGGAAGGTTTTTTTCGATTTAGCAAGTGACTGGACTAGAGTAGCCCACTCTAGCAAATAAGTCAATGGTTCATAGACTTTATTTCTGTCTGCATCATTGGATACTCTCTACTTCTCTAGAAATTTCATTTTTACTCTCGAATGTTCTTCCTTATCTTCCGGTCCTTTTTATTTCGGAGCGACGAATGGTCATGCTTATTAGAATTTACCAATATTTCTTAGCTACTTGTGTAAGTCTGTTGCTTGTCAAATTTTGGATTGCTTGATAGATTTGAGAGGTTTATAGGTGCCATATACAGTAGATATCTATTTGTAGCAATTATAGCAATTAGTTGGATGATTATAAAGTTGTAGGGACATACCTTTGAGGGAGTAGTGTGACCAAAGGTGGGTATAAGTCCTCGGAGTTCCGTAGTTACAAAATGGCTAGGAGGAGGATATGAACTGTTTTTGAGGAATTAAAAATTCGAGGAGATTAAGGTAATGGTAGATTTCTTTTTTTGAATTTAAGGAATAGTTATGAATTAGAATTTCGAGGACAAAATTATTTTTAAGGTGGGTAGATTTGTAACCCCTCTTTTCGAAATTTTGATAATTTATTTTTATTTATTTATTTGAATTAAATGGTAATTTTTAGATTTTTATATATAATTATTTAGTTAATTTTTACGGTAGAAGATTTTAGCCATAGTGGAGTTTTGTAATACAAGGCGACTAGGAATCGTGGCACGGATAGTGCAATGGCGTGCTTTGACTAGTATGTTAGCCTTGATAGGGAAGGTCGAGCCATAGTGATGTCCTAACTAGAAAAACCAGGCCAAATTGTGACTTAACCCTTACCGAAGATTTATTTATTTATTATTTATATTATTGGGTTTAGGGGAACCGGTTATATCATTTCAGCCCGAACTGGACCCGAACAGAGCCCATGCCCGTGTAGTCATGCGGTACGTCCAATGACATTCGTGTTGATAAAATTTGGAATGAGGGTGTTGTATTTCATTTTAATGATTTAATGAATATTTTCTGAGCATTTGTTAATTAAATATTATAAATATCATTATTAGTAGATATTCGATGATAATTGTATAAGTAGGTCCTTGTATATTTTGGGATTATGAGATTGTACGTAATGGTATATACACCATTATGATTTATTGAATTTTGTTGTTATTATTATTATTATTATTATTATTATTATTATTATTATTATCATTATTATTGAGGTTATTATTTATATAAAATTATTTACTAATATTGGATATAAGTATTTCGGTATCAAATAAATATTATTATATATGGTCATATTTATACAAATAGGCTCGACACTAGGAATATATGCTATTGGGAGTTATTTAGATTTTATGGATAATATTATATACGAATATGAGTGAATGGATATATATATATATATATATATATATATATATATATATATATATATATATATATATATATATATATATTATTACTAAATTAACTGAACTAATAAACCCCAAATCAGCTCAGCCGAGCCCTGCTGAGCTCGGGCCAGGCCCACATAACCGAACCCCCACGAGCAGAAACCCAGCAACTCCAAGCCCATAACCGAGCCCCCCTTCCAACTTCTCACACCCGAGCATCAGCCGCGTATACACCCAACCCGAGCGGAAGAAAACCCGACTTCCACCCTTTATATACGCGAGAGAGAGGAGAGATTCATCTCTCAAACCCTAATCCTGGAGCGCCACCCAACCTGCGCGCCCTTCCCCATGCATGTGCTCGTCGCTGCGGCCACCGCCGGCCGGCCAGAGCCGCCGGAGCAGCGCGAAGCAGAGGCGTAACGACAGCAGCAGCAATCAATGGGGTCACTTTGCGAGGAGTTTCCGCAACGTGTGATCGATCGTTTATCGAGCAAGGAACTCTGGTATGATCACAATATAACCAACTTTAATTCCTGTTAATTGGTTTGAATTTTAGTGACCCGAAACTCGAGAGAAATAGAGTTAAAGTTGACGAAAAACCTGTCGAAAAAGGACACCAAAACCAGTCCAACGTCTCTAGTTTACGGTCAGTTTTCTCCCAACCCATGCACGATTTTGAGATTCTATTTGAAGACACTTATAGAAAATATATAGGAGATGGAAACCCTTCTTTCCATTTCTATATTCATGCACTGTGTGCCGTTTAAACAGTTCCCAAAGTTTAGGAAAAATCTGTTTTAAAATATTAAAAATATTAAAAAATTCTTCTATACGACGTGTGTCCCGCCAATTCGGGCGACGTGGTTGCGAACTGAAAGCATCAAAAGGTGCGTAACGACTTCGTGGTCGTGTGGGCTTTGACGGAATTCAAATTGGTCGTGTGTGCGCGACGAATTTGATGCGTATCCGTCGAAATTTACCGTATCGGCCTCTGTCCAAATTTCTTAATTACTTTGTGCACGTTCGTCAGATCGAGATAAAACTTATGCCAACAGGACCGTATCATTTTTCTGGTTCTGTATGCCAAGTTTGATCCGATTCTGAGACAGTTGAGTGGATCGCCGTTTTGCGGGCCCCACGGTCCAATTCAATGGGCGATTTTGTGCACGGCCTGCCGGAATCCAACTTTGAACATATGGTTGGGTTCGTATCATCAAAACGAATTCGTAGATATATAGTTTGACGACTTTAGAGACCATTGACTCTGGCACGCTTTTCGGTGCAAAGTAGGTCCAACGGTGGACACCATTTTGACCCAAAATTACCGTTTTGCCCATGTGTCCAGAATTGGACTTAAGGACAGGCAATCCTAGATAATTTGACTATTTTAAGAATATTGGTAATATCTATTTCAGCATCTGAAGACTGTTGTACGGGTTTTGACTTTTGTGGCACACAGAGTGGTTTGGATTATCGGTTTCACCAGCAAAGGACCACATGCGAGTATAGTTTATTGTCTGCATTTCGATATTAATTCACTATATTTCATTGATTGGCCATTGGTTATGTGATTTTTATATTCTATTATAAATTGTTGAGTCGGGAATGAGAAGTACCAAGGATGTGTGATCCGACCGTAGACATTGTTTATTTTCATGCAGTAGACCTCGTAGACAGTGTTTATTTTCATGCAGTAGACCTCGTAGACAGTGTTTATTTTCATGCAGTATACCTCGTAGATATTGTTTATTTTCTGCAAGTAGACCTCGTAGACATTGTTTATTTTCTGCAAGTAGACCTCGTAGACATTGTTTATTTTCTACAAGTAGACCTCGTAGACATTGTTTATTTTCGTGCAAGTAGACCTCATAGACCTCGCGGTGTAGTGTTCCAGACTGATCACATATCAAAGGTACTTCTAACAGTTGGGAAAGTATTTTGTGTCTATTTATTTGCTATTGGTTTTCCGTATTTTTTGTTTATTTTCAAAAACATGTAATTGATGTCTAACCTCTGTTGTATAGTCATTTTTATTTATTGAAATTGCATTCAGTGAATTGTGCTCGTTCCATTCCTGACTGGAAATCAATATTTTTCAGGTTAGCCGTGGATTCACTTAGCTTGGGGAGTGACGGGTATACTTGCAGATGAAAAGCCTAGAGACTAGCTAGATAAATGAGTTGTAGTACTCCATATTTGTACAAGTTTATATTTTTCTGTAAAATATAAAACTTGTGATCTTTGTAAATTAAATTAATTTTTTGAATGAACATTACTTGTGATTTTGAGCATCTTGGCCGTGACAGCATTCTACCGCCGACTCTGCGGCGTAGGCTGGCTTGGACACATCTCGTATCCGTTTAAAAAAAACGGGTACGGTTTGTGACAGGTGTGTAGAACCCAAATCTATTCGATTGAGTCGAAGGTTGTGTCATTTTCGTGTCAAAATTGGACACGCACGCACGCGCACAGACCCCGTACACATGCCCTGCTACTCGACCCTAAATTCTCTCTGTGTAGGACACGTGGACACGTGCCACTTGGCACAGAGGGGGGGGCCATCACTGACAGACTTCCTCTCGAGTTTCATGACACGTCGTGTCACGACCCGCTCCCGAATAATCGGATACGAGTCGGACACGCCCAGCCTTCGTCGATGGACACGACGAAGTAAGCTGGACAATACTAAGGAAAACTCCATGTCACAATGTAATATAAACATCCACAGCTTTATATATAACGTTCCCAGAAAATCACCAATATTCATCAAGTATTTTTAGTACAAAATCAGCCGGAGTCAAATTCGGTCAAATAAAATAAAGATACAATAATGAATATCCAAAATACAATCTCCAGAAAATAAAATAAAATGAAAGCTGCAATATCCAATGCAATCACATGATCCATGTGGCCTCCCACTCACCTGCAACGTATCCTGTCAGGAAAAGAGCAAAGTACAACCCTGACAAGAGCAATATACAATATAATCTGTAATACAGAATACAAGGTGAAACCAGAATACCAGAAATGGAGATAAAACTATGGTACCAGAAATGAAGTGTAAAACTGCAGGCAATAGACGACAATCAATATGCTAGACAATGAACACGGCTATCAATGAATCAAGACAATGTACACGATAATCAATATGCAAGTATGATAATTTAAAATATTAAAACTAATGTGTGACCGGCTTAGGAGCACAATCAATCAATGAGGTAATGAGTCAATGAGTCAATCAATTATATAAGGTCCGGCTTCATCGTACGTGAAGTGTACGATTAGGCTATCCATAATTACCTATGTTGGGTATGGTCACACAAAAGCTAATATTTCCCCCGATCTCCGCAATAAACAATAACTCGCAAGCAATGAACAATGTACAAGACAATCGTGTGTATCTCGTATCCGATATGAGAACATGGCACATGAAGGTAAGACAGAAATGCAGAGTACAAGTCAAGTCAGTGTACTTGTCTCGTCTTGGAAGCACGTGAGTAGTATTGCATGGTTGTAAATTACCTGGTAATATTTTTGTACAAGTTATTAGGGTTTTGAATAATGACATTAGCTAACTAACTTAGATAATTCAACTATTTCTAGATAAGAACAAGTTAACAATATTTAGAAAATATTTATAGTTTAATCACCATAAATACTCATAAAAACATATATTATTTGATTTTAGAAATATTTAGAAACATTTTATTAGCAAAATAATATTAGTAAGATAAAATCCTTTTTGAAATAATTTGCAAAGTAATAGTAATCACTAATAAAATATGAATTTATATATTTGCTAACAAGATATTTATATTATGCTAATAAATAAGGTAGCATTTATATATATATATATATATATATATATATATATATATATATATATATATATATATATATATATATATATATATATATATATATATGGAAATATAATATATAATAATAAAAATGATAGCAAAATGAAATCTTAGCAATTACTTGTAAAACAAGTAATTTAACCATATATTTAACCAAAATATTATTTACTAATAATTGTTTAGAAAATAACTTGCTAATTATAGAATCTAGCTACAACATATACATATTGCAAAAATTCACTAATTAGTATATTTATAGTAATTGGCTACTTGATACATAGAGTTTTTAAAGCTAATAAAATGATATCAATTAAATATTTTCATAAATTAATCAATGCTAATACAATTTTAATTAAAATTTTACACTAACAATAATAAGCCAAAACCCACAGATCAACCCAAACCAGCACATGGGTTCAGCCCAGCCTTTACTCACTGTCAGCCCAACTTCCAGCCTAATTTCCTAACAAACCAACAATTTCCTCTAAATATAATCCAATACTTCATAACCCACACAGACCTGGCCCAGTCTAAATATCACTACGGCTGACCCGACCTCAATTGGCCTAGGCCCAACTGTTCACTGCCCAACCTACTGAGACTTAAACAGAATACACACAGATATCTTATTTCTCAGTTCAGCCCATAATTCACCAACCAACCCGGCCTACATATCAACAATTCAAATTACAGTTTATTTCTAATTTAAACCCGACCCAAGTATCTAGGCCCAAGATCCGGCCCAACTAACAACCCTAACATAATCCCCTTCCCATTCTCTCTCATCTTCTTATTCTACTCAGTCGACTCCCAAATCCTTCTTCAACCTCTGTCTCTCATGGCTAGGAAATCCTAGCTCCATCTTCATCTTCTTCCAGCCACAAACCCGAACCTTATTCTCTTCATCCTCCAGTCTTAGCCCCAGCCCTAGCTTCTATAGGTTCTCTACATTGTTCTACTTTCTCTCCTTCTTCAACCGAACAAACCCTAGGTCTTCCAGAATCCTAACTCCATTCCTTCTTCAAGCTCTGGAAACCTTAGATCTAGGCTCTTCCTTCTTTGGCCGTTAGAAAATCTAACCCTAGATGAAAACCCTAGTCAAAATCCCCCATTCTACAAACCCTAAACCGAAAAAACAAGAAGAGGAGCACAGCAAGAAGTCGAGAGATCGATAAGAAGCTTACCAGCCTGGCGGAGACGTCGATCCACGTCGTCGAGATGCTACGACGAACGGCTCATCGAACTCGACGAGGAAGTTCTGGCCAGCGGCGGCGAGCAATCGGGGTTTGGCGAGGCTCTGTGGTGTCACGAAATACTAGCGACATGCTTCCGCGGCGGTGGCTGAGCAGATCCGGCCACTGGACGACGGATCTCCAGTCAACGAGCAGACGGCGGCTCCGACGACTCTCCTGACTCGGTGGCTCGGCGACGACGGCGAGCTCCTCTGGATGGCTCCTCAGGGCTCGGTCGCACGGGACTCGAGGTGACCGCTCGAGTCTCGAAGGGGCGGCACGTTCTCCGAAGTGGATGCACAGGAACCGAAGGGGTGGCACTCCTCTCGAAGGGGCAGCGTCACTCCCAAGAATGGCACGGTCTTCGTAGACTGCACTGCAGTCGAGGCAACTCGCTGATCGATGATGAGAAAGTGGCACGCGAGGACGAGTGGCGGCTCCGGTCGTCGGGGATGAACTGCGGTGATGCTGGCTTCGTCTCCGACGACTCACGGCGGATCCACGGTGGCTCACGGCCAAGGACGGTTGGAGAGAGAGAACAGAGAGAGAGGGAGAGAGCGACGTGTAGAATTGGGATTTGTGTACTGACAGTGTGTCAGAAAAATATAATAAAAAATTATGTATTGTACACTATTTATAATAAAATATTGCGGTGGTAAAGTAGTAATAAAAAGTAGATCTGGGGGCTTAGTATAGTGGCAGAATTGTAATTAGGAATAGATCTGAGGGTCTTAGTAAAAATGACTTGTAACAGCTTTTTAAAATTCAAAATATCAACAGGTTTTTCAAAATCAATAGAAACAGAATTTTCGAAATTTGTAAGTATTCCTTCCAACAGTTTTTCAAATGATTTTTAAATTCAAATAAAATCAAACAGATTTTCAAAACAGATTTTTAAATGCTAACAGAATTTTAAACAGTAAATAGGAATAGAAGTTAATAACAACCCACTAATTTAACAAGAACTAATTAATTAATAACAAGAAAACAATCATTCATTTTAATTAATAATTAATTATGAAAATAATTAGTCAAATTAATCCTTTCTTTCACAGTTAATATAAATCAAATAGTATTAATAAATAATCTAGTAATAGTAATCATCAATCAATTTAAATTAAATTAAACAAAGTTTAATTAAACAGCTTAACAGAAAAGTTTATTATCAATATTTTATTTTCTAAAATAGATAAAATTCATAATCAATCTAAATCCATTAATTAAATAGCTATCCGAATAAAGTTTGGTTTTATTCACGAAAACAATATTATTTCTAAAAGAAAATTAGAAAAATCTTAAAATTCACTAAAATTGATTCAGGGAGTTACAAATCTACCCCCCTTACAAAAATTTCGTCCTCAAAATTTCAAGGATTTTGTAGAGAACAAAATCAAGCAAAATTTATTAAAGACAACGAGAAAAACTAAATGATTTATTTATGGAGTAAAATAACAAGGACTAACAAGTAGTCACTAGACAAATGCAAAAGACTGCAAATGCAAGAAAAACTCAGAGACAAGCCTCAAAATAGGCAATATAAAAGAAATTCAGCTATTACAAGCAAGTAAGAAAATAACGGTCCATCCGACTGCGCTCCTACAGCTACTACTGATCCTTAAAGACTGGGTCCTCCTGCTGCTGCTCTGGTGCTAGCTCCTGACGAGTGAAAGCTGCAGGGCAAACTCTCACTTGGTGAGTGGCAGATCCACAAATTAAGCACTGTCCTAACTTCTTGCGGCATTCTTCGACACGGTGTCCCGGTCTCTTGCAGTATGCACAAGAAAAGTATATCGGGGTCTGGATCTGTCTCTGCTGCCTCGGCGATGTCGGAGCTCGAACATGAAAATGATGCTGATGCTGAGGTGGCCTCTGCTGAGTGTCAGTCCGCTTTGGTGAACCCTGGGAACTGCTGGCGCCAATCTTTCGGTCCCGCTTAAGCTTCGGATCCATCTCCTTCTCCACTCCCTGAGCAACTTTAAGGATGCTCGTATAAGTAGTGGCCTGGCTGATAGCTACTGCATGACGCAACTCCCTGGTGAGGCCCTTTTTGAACTTCCAAGCCCTCTCCTTCGGCATGCTGACTAGGTTCTCTGCGAACCTGCTGAGTCGAGTGAACTCTGATGTATAGTAGGCAACGGTCATACTCCCCTGCTGCAATGCCTCAAACTGCATCCGAAGCTCGTCTCGCTCTACATCCGGGAAAAACTTCTCCTGGAATAGCAGTTTGAAATCCTTCCAGAAAACCTCGGGCTCTGCTAACTGGGGCTCCTTCCGGTACCAAGCCCTAGCAATATCGAAAAGTCGCATGCTCGCAACTTTGACCTTCAAATCATCCGGGATCCTCGCCATCTTCAATGACCGCTCAACATTCTCCAGCCACTCGTCTGCGTAGACTATCCCCTTATTGCCACAAAAATCTATCGGGCAGAGGTTCTGATATTCCTTGGCAGTTCCTGGCCTCGGCGCTGCTGGTGCCGGCGGTGCTGGCGGAGCTGGTGGAGCTGGCTCCCTAACTCGGAGCACGTCCATGATCGTCGCTCGGAACTGCATAGCGTGATGGTTCTACGCCTCCATGAACTGCTGGAACATGGCCATCGTCTGCGTGCCATCGAACGTCATCGTCGGAAGAAGAGGCTGAGGCGGTGGAATCTGCTCCTGCGCACTGGGTGCAGGCTGCTCACTAGTCCCAGCGTTCGTCGTGACGACCGTCCTGTAACAGAAAAATAAACTGTTGATTGCTATATCCTAGAAAAATCATAAACTAAACCTAAAAATCATAAGTAAAATCAAATTTCAAATTTTAATTATCAATAACCATAAACCATAAACCATTTTTCTGCGATTCCTATGCTGTGATGAGTTTTCCTTAGCTTCGCTGGTCCTCCAATAACACTTTATTGTCTAAGTGTCATTAGGATAGACCTGTATGGGCCACCACTAAAAATATGTCACGACCCGCTCCCGAATAATCGGATACGATTCGGACACACCCAGCCGTCGTCGATGGACACGACGAAGTAAGCTGTACACTACTAAAGAAAACTCCAAGTCACAATGTAATGTAAACATCCACAGCTTTATATATAACGTTCCCAGAAAATCACCAATATCTATCAAGTATTTTTAGTACAAAATTAGCCGGAGACAAATTCGGTCAAATAAAATAAAGATACAATAATGAATATCCAAAATATAATCTCCAGAAAATAAAATAAAATGAAAGCTGCAATATCCAATGCAATCACATGATCCATGTGGCCTCCCACTCACCTGCAACGTATCCTGTCAGAAAAAGAGCAAAGTACAACCATGACAAGAGCAATATATAATATAATCTGTAATACAGAATACAAGATGAAACCAGAATACCAGAAATAGAAATGAAACTATGGTACCAGAAATGAAGTATAAAACTGCAGGCAATGGACGACAATCAATATGCTAGACAATGAACACGGCTATCAATGAATCAAGATAATGTACACGACAATCAATATGCAAGTATGACAATTTGAAATATTAAAACTAATGTGTGACCGGCTTAGGAGCACAATCAATCAATGAGACAATGAGTCAATGAGTCAATCAATTCTACAAGGTCCGGCTTCATCGTACGTGAAGTGTACGATTAGGCTATCCACAATTACCTATGTTGGGTGTGGTCACACAAAAGCTAATATTTCCCCCAATCCCCGCAATAAATAATGACTCGCAAGCAATGAACAATGTACAAGACAATCGTGTGTATCTCGTGTCCGATATGAGAACATGGCACATGAAGGTAAGACAGAAATACAGAGTACAAGTCGAGTCAGTGTACTTGCCTCGCCTTGGAAGCACGTGAGTAGTATTGCATGGTTGTAAATCACCTGGTAATATTTTTGTACAAGTTATTAGGGTTTTGAATAATGACATTAGCTAACTAACTTAGATAATTCAACTATTTCTAGATAAGAACAAGTTAATAATATTTAGAAAATATTTATAGTTTAATCACCATAAATACTCATGAAAACATATATTATATGATTTTAGAAATATTTAGAAACATTTTATTATTAAAATAATATTAGTTAGATAAAATCCTTTTTGAAATAATTTGCAAAGTAATAGTAATCACTAATAAAATATGATTTTTTTCTTCTAACAAGATATTTATATTATGCTAATAAATAAGGTAGCATTTATATATATATATATATATATATATATATATATATATATATATATATATATATATATATATATATATATATGGAAATATAATATATAATAATAAAAATGATAGCAAAATAAAATCTTAGCAATTACTTGTAAAACAAGTAATTTAACCATATATTTAACCAAAATATTATTTACTAATAATTGTTTAGAAAATAACTTGCTAATTATAGAATCTAGCTACAACATATACATATTGCAAAAATTCACTAATTAATATATTTATAGTAATTGGCTACTTGATACATAGAGTTTTTAAAGCTAATAAAATGATATCAATTAAATATTTTCCTAAATTAATCAATTCTAGTACAATTTTAATTAAAATTTTACACTAACAATAATAAGCCAAAACCCAGAGATCAACCCAAACCAGCACATGGGTTCAGCCCAGCCTTTACTCACTGTCAGCCCAACTTCCAGTCTAATTTCCTAACAAACCAACAATTTCCTCTAAATCTAATCTAATACTTCTTAACCCACACAGACCTGGTCCAGTCTAAATATCACTACGGCTGACCCGACCACAATTGGCCCAGGCCCAACTGTTCACTGCCCAGCCTACTGAGACTTAAACAGAATACACACAAACATCTTATTTCTCAGTTCAGCCCATAATTCACGAACCAACCCGGACTACATATCAATAATTCAAATTACAGTTTATTTCTAATTTAAACCCGGCCCAAGTATCTAGGCCCAAGATCCGGCCCAACTAACAACCCTAACATAATCCCCTTCCCATTCTCTTTCCTATTCTTATTCTACTCAGCTGACTCCCATATCCTTCTTCAACCTCTGTCTCTCATGGCTAGGAAACCCTAACTCCATCTTCATCTTCTTCCAGCCACAAACCCGAACCCTATTCTCTTCATCCTCCAGTCTTAGCCCCAACCCTAGCTTCTATAGGTTCTCTCCATTGTTCTACTTCCTCTCCTTCTTCAACCGAACAAATCCTAGGTCTTCCAAAATCCTAACTCCATTCCTTCTTCAAGCTCTGGAAACCTTAGATCTAGGCTCTTCCTTCTTTGGTCGTTAGAAAATCTAACCCTAGATGAAAACCCTAGTCAAAATCCCTCATTCTACAAACCCTAAACCGAAAAAACAAGAAGAGGAGCACAGCAAGAGGTCGAGAGATCGATAAGAAGCTTACCAGCCCGACGGAGACGTCGATCCACGTCGTCGAGATGCTACGGCAAAAGGCTCGTCGAATTCGGCGAGGAAGCTCTGGCCAGCGGCGGCGAGTAATCGGGGTTCGACGAGGCTCTGTGGTGTCACAAAATACTGGCGACGTGCTTCCGCGGCGGTGGCTGAGCAGATCCGACCACTGGACTATAACGCCCCAGTCCCAAAATACTTGGGACTAGATACGTATCATGCCAGCTGTATACATACGAAGTCTACTCCAATATATGAAGACTCGTATGTATACATAAGCTGTATAATGTAGTATTTCAAGACAAACTAAATCTCATCCACAATGAAAAGAATAATAATATAAAAATTCAACTTTGAACATTTATGATACAATCGTTGGGCGGAGACAAAGTCCACTACCAACTATCTCAATGATATAAATGTACAAGAAAGCGATCGACAAAATGATAAAACGAACCAAGCGCAATTGTCTTCGAATAAATGGAGAAGACCACGGCCTTAGCTAGAACACCTGCAGAAAACATGAACACACACCTGGAGAAAAACCAGGTCCTCAGAGGGACGTAACAAGACACATAATATCATGCCATAAACTGAATAGTAAGAGCTCAATAGAAAATATACATGCGTAAAGGTTCCTAACCATTTTATGTGATATATACTTTGAGAAGACAACGTTCTACGCAGGAGCTTAGGTGTTCAACATAGATGGAGAGAGAGTGGTAGTAGGTAGCGCTCATAAGAGACACTATCGACCATGGGCAGAAAGTAGTTCTCATACGAGAACTATCTGTCCCGGGACAGTAAGTAGCGCTCATACGAGACACTATCGGCCCAAATCTATGTGTGTACTGAACATGTAGCCCCTACGCTAATAACTGTCTCCCCCCTCCCCATGATACTATACATGTGTCGACTCTACGATACTGTTTAATCCTTAATAACTGCCAAGTCTTCTACACAAATCTATTAGCAGTTATACCCTAACGCACGGCCTGTACGCACCAATGATCAGTCAGCACGCAAGTCCGCATCTATATGCGACTCACAACTCACACACAATCCGTGGCACATCGTGACAGTTTATGAGATGCACTAAACACACGGTGGTCCCTTAACTCTAAGCCAATTGTATAAAATATAATAATTTGCATATATATAATTTTGAAAGGACAACATAAAAAAAAAGTATCCATGATATTGAGCAAGAAATTAAACAGTAAAGGCAAGGTGTCTTGCCTGGGGTGTCGCCTGATGTTGTGCGTTGTTCTGACATGTCCCAATAGTCCACTAGCCATGGTCGTTTGTACACTGGTCCGAATTCGCAAGAAGTAGGAATATGGGATCAGTCGGGATTTATGGTGATAATCGATGAGAAATTTGGGGTAACGATAATTCTATTATTCTTTTTTTTTAAAGAAAAATATAGTCTTTTTCCTAAAAATATTTAAATAAAGATATACTTGAAAATAAAATAAAATTTGTTTTTCAACTAAAACTCTAAGTTGTCAAAATCTAGGTGGAAATCCTATATATATATATATATATATATATATATATATATATATATATATATATATATATATATATATATATATATATATATATATATATATATATATATATATATATATATATATATAATTTTTAGGAAAAATATATACTTAGAAAATCAACCATCGCCTTTGGCTAAAATTTAAGTTTGTCAACATAAAGTTTTATAGATAAAAAGACTTCTAATAATTAAATGACAAATGTTTACTAATAATTATTTTATAGTCAGGAAGATACATTTAAGGCTCAAAATATTGTTGAAGAACTATTTGAAAGGCAAAAATTTATTTTAGGGTTTTAAAAACTAACTTCTGGCTTATAGGCCAAAACTCAGTATTAATAATCATTTATATATATATATATATATATATATATATATATATATATATATATATATATATATATATTTGAACTAAGCTGTATTTATTAAATCAGTAACAATACATAGTAGATTAGCTTTTCTGGTAAAAATAATAATAATAATAATAATAATAATAATAATAATAATGATAATGATAATAAGCTGTATTTATTTGAACTAAGCTGTATTTATTTGAACTAAGCTGTATTTATTAAATCTCAACTATACGGTCACGGCTGTCTAAATATGAGGGTTTACTACAAGCCAGCAGTCTCTTAAGGTCAAGCCTATTGTCTCAATCTCAAGCAATTAACAGAGTTACAAGATATTAGAGCATCAAATATATATATATAAGGCGTCCCAAATATTACATATTGGATGATCATGAAGCTAGTCGTACAAAATGATGGGACTAGCAAGAGTTCAGTCATATATGATCAACCCTAGGATTTGTTAATCATGTTTACAGCCCGTAGGCAGACAGTAAGTAAATGTGCATCGAGCTAACAGGTGCTCGTCGGCTAAACGCCTCAAAAGAATAAATTTACATATAAGTGGGTGAAACAAAAAGGAAAACCCACTCTTGGCCCGGGTTCCGTCTAGTTGTCACCATTGGGCTGGAAGCTTGGTAGATCCTCGGGAGCTGCTCCGAAATCTGGCCACACAAAACCAGCTGGGTCAAACCCCAGAAAGAGCAAGTGCCACAAAGGAGGCCGCAAATAAGAACAAAAGCCAGCATATCAGAACATAAAGAATAAAAGAAGTACAAGTAGTACAGTACACAGGGCGATAAACGACTAGGGACGTGGAACCATTCCGGGAGCCAGGTTACAATCCTTAAACCAAACAAGGACCGGGATTGTACCCCTTCGCCTGAATAGCTCACTGTCTCTATCCATTTATCGTTAGAAATAAGTAAAGCAATCAAGATCAAGAGTTCCAGGTGCAGGGGCTAGACAAGACTTAGACAGAGCTGGACACCATTCATTCACAATCGGCCAGGCAAGTACTACGGCTTACTACTTTAACTAACTAGGGTTATCACAAGCCTAATTACTAACAAGATGCAAGTGAGAATTTCCAGTCCCAAGCCCTGCAGACTATCCAGTTATCCTTCCGCGGGTTGAGAGTTATAGGTGGGTACATTGCCCGGGAGACAAATGTACCCTTAGGTGACTTAGAGGGTGCAACACATGACAGTGTGCTGGAAATGTGCTCTACTCGTCGGCAAGCTACAAGTCCATTAAAGCGCCCAGATAACGAGATTGCCTGTGACTGGGAATTCTCCATGTTCTAGTTTGATCTAATCATTAGCCTAATCCAATTTAGCGCGAGTCCCTGGCCGTGGTACCCAGGAAGTCACATCCTAGACATGATGCAAGACAAGACAAGTAGATTGTACAAGCAAGCAAGCAGGAACACCCACGGTGTCAAGTTGATTATACGAGTCAAGTTACAAGTTACAAGTCAAGAGTGTGCCGCCACGGGCCACTATCAAGTTATCAAGATAAATCATGTCAGGGTATTGTCAGGAGTGCGCCACTACGGGCCACTATCAAGTCAGGTTGGTCATGTCAGGAGTGCACCACTACGGATCACTATCGTGTTATGCTAGTTCCTTGTCATACCATGCTATGTACAATAGTCATTCCCAAGATCAAGAAATAGGACTATAGAAGAGCCAAGATCAAGAAATAACAAATTCATCATAGACAAGTAGGTTGTGCAGGGTATGTACTGCGCAGGGTGAGCTGCGCAGGGTACCAACTGCGCAGGGTGAGCTGCACAGGGTGCCAACTGCGCAGGGTGCCAAGTGCGCAGAGTGAGCTGCGCAGGGTGCCAACTGCGCAGGGTGAGCTGCGCAGGGTGCCAACTGCGCAGGGTGCCAAGTGCGCAGGGTGAGCTGCGCAGGGTGCCAACTGCGCAGGGTGAGCTGCGCAGGGTGAGCTGCGCAGGGTGAGCAGCGCAGTAGATGAATTGCGCTGGATCAGATTGCGCAGGAATGGATGGCGCAGGGTCAGATCGCGCATGAGTGGAGTGCGTAGGGATAGATTGCGCATGAGTAGAGTGCGCAGGGATAGATTGCGCATGAGCAGACTGCGCATGAGCAGACTGCGCATGAATCCATGCGCACTCGGGTTGAGCGCAGTTCGCCAAGGGGCAAGCTGCGCAGTCGGCGCTACGCTAAAGAGCGCTGGCCGAGGGGGATGCGCAATCCAGCCCTGCGCTAAAGAGCGCAGGCTGCTGTCTTCTTCTCCAGGCCGAGAAGGAGACCCCAAGAACTCTAAGGTTCAAAACTTCATATCTTGGTAAAATCAAAACCAAATCTAGGTTTTCAAAGGTCTAACTTGAGTAAAATTAAATTCTCTTCCACATGGAAGCATCAAAACCCCCAAAAATCCAACCAAAATAGATCAAAACCATGTAAATCCAAAAATAGTCAAAACCTAGATCTAGAAAAATGAAAGCTCCAAATCACAAAATATCAAGTTCTAATGTTGATCTACATGTCCTAATCTATCAAATGGACAAATAAAATTGGGTACTTATTTGTTGGCAAGGTGCACTTGCCTATGGTGTGGTGTTGTGTGGAAGAAGGAAGAAGAAGTTGTAAGAAATTAATGGAGTTATGGAGGAGAGAGAAAGTTTGGTGGAGATATAATGAGGGTGGTTGTGTTGTGTTGAGGGTAGAGTGTAGGTTAAAGTGTTCCACTCATATGAACCAAACCAACTAAACCAACTCCACAAAATAAAACCAAGCCACGGTCCAAACCCATTTACGAGAAACCAAAATCCGCAAGTCGAGAAAATAAAATACGTGCCAAAATCAAATTACGAGTACAAATACGAAATACTGGAAATGGGGGTGACAACTCTACCCACCTTCGAAGAATTTCGTCCTCGAAATTTAATCAAGGAGCTAGAGATTGCCACGACAAGCTATACTAAGCACAGGCAAGCTACACTAAGCAGTTCAATCATACAATCATACAATGCAAGCAAGGAAAGGGAAAGTGTAAGGCATAAGAAAGACATTATACCTCACGAGTCAAACAGGTAGGAATATCGCGATCGGATGTCGTCCTCACGCTTCCACGTTGACTCACCTAGAGAGTGATGACCCCAAGCAACACGAACTAAGTTAATAGTCTTGTTCTTGAGCGTCTTTTCTCTCCGGTCCAATATAGACACGGGCCTCTCCTCATACGAAAGGTTGGTACCAACAACCAATTCTGAATGATCTAGGATATGGCTCGGGTCCGGGATGTACCGTCTTAATTGGGATACATGGAATACATCATGTACCTCACTTAGCGACGGCGGAAGAGCGAGACGATAGGACACATCGCCTACTCGCTCCAGAATATCGAACGGCCCTATATACCTAGGACTAAGCTTTCCCCGCACGCCAAAACGAATGATGCCGTGGGTGGGCGAGATCCTAAGGAATACATGGTCGCCGACGGCAAATTCTGAGGGACGCCGATGAGCATCGGCCCAATGGCGCTGGCGATCCTGAGCAACTCGGAGGTGATCTCTGACTTTCCTGACCACTTCAACCGTCTGAGAAATCAGTTCTGGACCGAGCATCTGCCTCTCTCCGACATCGTTCCATGCTAACGGGGATCTGCACTTCCTACCATACAGAGCCTCGAAGGGTGCCATCTGGATACTGGCCTGGAAACTATTATTGTATGAGAATTCCACCAGGTGCAGGTGATCCTCCCACGAACCACCGAAGTCAAGGGTACATGACCGCAACATATCTTCGAGAGTTTGTATAGTACGCTCTGACTGCCCATCTGTCTGCGGATGATACGCTGAGCTGAACTTGAGACGAGTCCCCAAACTTTGATGAAGACTGCGCCAGAAGTGCGATGTGAATCTCGTATCCCTGTCTGATACTATGCTGACTGGCACTCCGTGAAGTCTGACGATCTGCCTGAGATACATCTCTGCTAGCTGTGCCGTTGACTGTCCAACTCTAAATGGAAGAAAGTGTGCCACCTTGGTAAGCCTGTCCACAATGACCCAAATAGCATCTCTGCCTGCCGGAGATCTGGGTAATCCAGTCACGAAATCCATGGTTATGTGCTCCCATTTCCATTCTGGGATCGGCAAGGGTTGAAGAAGTCCAGCTGGCCTCTGATGTTCAGCTTTGACTTGTTGGCAAACCAAACATCGAGAGACATACCGGGCTATCTCTCTCTTCATACCATTCCACCAAAAGTATTGACGAATATCTCTGTAAATCTTCGTGCTGCCTGGGTGGATGGAATACTGCAAACTGTGAGCCTCTGCCATGACTTCCTGTCTGATATCTCCACTGGGTACACAAAGACGCGTGCCGTGTCGAAGTGTACCATCCTCATGAATACATAACTCTGGCCTTCTCCCTGCCTCGCACTCTGCTCTGAGCTGCTGAATCTTGGAATCTGTTAACTGTGCTGTCCGGATCCTCTCAACTATGGTGGACTGAATCTGTAGGCTGGCCATCAAGGCCACATTGGAAGGGAGAACCACTTCAATTCCCATCTTCTGAAGATCCGACAATAACTCTGGTTGCGCCGTCAGGAAATAAACTCCGGCTCTCCGGCTCAACGCATCTGCTACAACGTTGGCCTTCCCTGGATGATATTGCAAATCCACATCGTAGTCCACCAGTAGCTCGAGCCATCTTCTCTGTCGCATATTAAGGTCCTTCTGGGTAAAAACATACTTCAGGCTCTTATGATCAGTAAAGATCTCTACTCTGTCTCCGTACAAGTAGTGTCTCCACAACTTAAGTGCAAATACTACTGCTGCTAGCTCCAAGTCGTGGGTCGGGTAATTCTTCTCATGATCACGGAGTTGACGTGACGCATAAGCAATTACCTTTCCATGCTGCATCAAAACACATCCCAATCCTCTGCCTGAAGCGTCGCAATAAACTATGAATCCTCCGGTCCCATCTGGAAGGGTAAGAATGGAAGCCGTTATCAAACCTCGCTTCAACTTCTCAAATGATTCCTGACATTCTGCTATCCAAACGAACGGCACATCCTTGCGGGTCAACTGGGTCATCGGCGCTGAAATTCTTGCAAAATCAGAGACGAATCGCCGGTAGTAACCGGCCAATCCAAGGAAGCTGCGAACCTCTGCCACTGAGCTGGGTACTGGCCAAGACTCGATAGCCACAATCTTCTGGGGATCCACTTCCACTCCTCCTCTGGTAATGATGTGACCCAAGTAAGAAATATGATCGAGCCAGAACTCGCATTTACTGAACTTGGCGTACAACTGGTGCTCTCTGAGAATCTGGAGGACAATTCTGAGATGCTGCTCGTGCTCTGCTTCACTCTTGCTGTAGACTAGGATGTCATCAAGGAACACTATCACAAACTGATCCAAGTAAGGCATGAAAATACGGTTCATGAGGTCCATGAACACTGCCGGCGCATTAGTCGCTCCAAAGGGCATAACTAGAAACTCCTAATGCCTGTACCTCGATCTGAACGACGTCTTCGGGATGTCCTGCTCTCTGACTCTGATCTGGTGGTATCCTGACCGCAAGTCTATCTTCGAGAAAACTGAAGCCCCCTTGAGTTGATCAAACAAGTCATCTATCCTCGGGAGAGGGTATCTGTTCTTGATTGTCACTGAGTTCAAGGTACGATAATCAACACATAGCCTGGACGTACCATCCTTCTTTTTCACAAGAAGCATCGGGGCTCCCCAAGGCGATCCACTAGCACGAATGAATCCCTTGGTCCTGAGTTCTTCAATCATCTTGTACAAAATCTCCAACTCTGAAGGCGCCATTCTGTAGACTCGCTCTGATACTGGTGCTGTCCCGGGAATCAAGTCAATGGTGAACTCGACCTCCCGCTCTGGTGGCATCCCTGGAAGTTCCTCTGGAAAGATATCTGGAAACTCTTCAACTATCCGGGGCAACTGCACTGCTGCTACTGCCATTCGCAATACTGGAGGAGATGGCTCTACTGTGCCTCTGGAAAATGAAAACTCTGGCTCTCCGGGAATACTAAAGACAACTCTGCCAACATGGCAGTCTATCCTAGCATAATGGTTCCTCAACCAATCCATGCCTAGGACTACATCATAGTCTGCCATAGGGAACTCTATGAGCCTAGCGGAAAACTCTCTACCGCTAACTACGATCCGACACGAGGAAAACACTCGATCTACTCCCACAAGACCATTACCAGTAAGTATATTGAGCCTCACTGATAATGACTCGGGCTCCAACCCTATCCGTGTCGCGAATCGTGCAGACATGAATGAATGCGATGCACCAGAATCAAATAATATTGAAGCTGGAAGGGAGCTGACGAGAATAGTACCTGCCACTACCTCACCTGGTGCAACTTCTTCTTCCATGGTCATCATCATAGCCTGACCTCTAGCTGCGGGTCCTCTCTGCTGGAAACCCCTCTGTCGATTCTGTGCTGGAGCCTGGGTGATCTGTTGCTGGTTCTGCTGCTGAAAGGCCTGGGCCTGAGGCAACAATGGCCTCGGGTACTGCTGCTGCTGCTGAACTGGAGCTGGGGCTGGTCCTCTCACCGAAGAACTAGAAAGGTTGGATGATGATGGACCTCCCCTATTCGGGCAGGTCCCTATCTGGTGGTCTGCTCCTCCACAAGCCAGGCACAATCCCTGTGTCCTACGACACTCTGCCACTACATGGCCCGGCTTCCCGCAATGAGAACATCCCACCGCGAAAGACTGCTTCTGCTTCTGCTGCTGCGGATACGTCGGGGTTGAATGCTGAACCGACGTCACTGAGGCCGCCCGCCTCGGAGTTCCAATGGTTATACCCCTAGCTGCCGGGGCTGAAGCTGAAGATTGGTACATCTGGTTGTGGGACCGCTTCCTGCTTCCGGTCCTGTCCATAATTCTCCGGGAGGTATACTCATGCCTCCTTGCTGCCTTCAACACTGCATTGAACGTCTGGTGCTCGAACTGCTCCACAGCCAATAATATCTCTAAATGCAGTCCCTGCTGGAACCGCTGGGCCCTATCGAATTCGGTTGCCACCAAGGTGGGGGCGAACCTACTCAGCCTGGAAAACTCGGTCGCATAGCCATCGACCGTCCTGTCTCCTTGCTTCAAGTTGGTGAATCTGGTCTGCAGGTCGTACCGTGCCACCGCATCGAAGTACTTTGTCTGGAACCTCTCTCTGAATGTCGCCCAAGTGACTGGTGCCGCTAACCCCATGGCCTGAGCTGCCCACCAATCGCGAGCCAAGTCTAACAACTGTAGGCGTACCACCGCCACCTTCTCATTTTCAGGTGTCCTAGCTGCTTCTAGAACCACCTCGGTATCCTGAAGCCAAGCGTCCGCGGCAATCGCATCTTCACTGCCGTCAAAGAAGGGAGGGTTCAAGCGCTTGAAACTGTTGGCCGCCTGATTCCCTTGGGGACCTCCTCGGTTTAGTGCATCATGAACTTCCTGGTGCAAGACGTCGCCTCGACGATCTTGGGATGCAAGTAGTTCTCTGATAAGCCCTACCAAAGGTCCCTCATCCTGTCTAGCTGGTTGAACGGGCGGAGCTACCTGAACTGGAGGTTCTGAGCCTCCGGGAAACATAACTCGGAAGACTACTCCAGAGTGCTGAGCTTGATCTTCCTGGCGCTGGAGTGCTTGTCGAGCTTCCTCTGGCTGGTTGGCAGGTCCGGGAGTAATGCCGCTGAAGAAGACGACATAGGGAACAATAAGGAAAGGACCAGGACAGATCAATGATACAAGCAATGTGATCAGGTCGAGATTCTCAGGGGTTTGAAGATACGAGCAGAGATCAAGGACGAATATTGATTAAGACATCTATTCGGTAAACCCTCACATTTCTTGAATGCCAAGACCTGCATGGGCCACCACTTAAACCATGTCACGCCCCAGAACCAGAATACTGGAGAGCGGGGGCAGACATAGCCAGCTACGTATATTGAAATAGAATACATCTCAACTATACGGTCACGGCTGTCTAAATATGAGGGTTTACTACAAGCCAGCATTCTCTTAAGGTCAAGCCTATTATCTCAATCTCAAGCAATTAACAGAGTTGCAAGATATTAGAGCATCAAATATATATATATAAGGCGTCCCAAATATTACATATTGGATGATCATGAAGATAGTCGTACAAAATGATGGGACTAGCAAGAGTTCAGTCATATATGATCAACCCTAGGATTTGTTAATCATGTTTACAGTCCGTAGGTAGACAGTAAGTAAATGTGCATCGAGCTAACAGGTGCTCGTCGGCTAAACGCCTCAAAAGAATAAATTTACATATAAGTGGGTGAAACAAAAAGGAAAACCCACTCTTGGCCCGGGTTCCGTCTAGTTGTCACCATTGGGCTGGAAGCTTGGTAGATCCTCGGAAGCTGCTCCAAAATTTGGCCACACAAAACCAGCTGGGTCAAACCCCAGAAAGAGCAAGTGCCACAAAGGAGACCGCAAATAAGAACAAAAGCCAGCATATTAGAACATAAAGAATAAAAGAAGTACAAGTAGTACAGTACACAGGGCGATAAACGACTAGGGATGTGGAACCATTCCGGGAGCCAGGTTACAATCCTTAAACCAAACAAGGACCGGGATTGTACCCCTTCGCCTGAATAGTTCACTGTCTCTACCCATTTATCGTTAGAAATAAGTAAAGCAATCAAGATCAAGAGTTCCAGGTGCAGGGGCTAGACAAGACTTAGACAGAGCTGGACACCATTCATTCACAATCGGCCAGGCAAGTACTACGGCTTACTACTTTAACTAACTAGGGTTATCACAAGCCTAATTACTAACAAGATGCAAGTGAGAATTTCCAGTCCCAAGCCCTGCAGACTATCCAGTTATCCTTCCGCGGGTTGAGAGTTATAGGTGGATACATTGCCCGGGAGACAAATGTACCCTTAGGTGACTTAGAGGGTGCAACACATGACAGTGTGCTGGAAATGTGCTCTACTCGTCGGCAAGCTACAAGTCCATTAAAGCGCCCAGATAACGAGATTGCCTGTGACTGGGAATTCTCCATGTTCTAGTTTGATCTAATCATTAGCCTAATCCAATTTAGCGCGAGTCCCTGGCCGTGGTACCCAGAAAGTTACGTCCTAGACATGATACAAGACAAGACAAGTAGATTGTACAAGCAAGCAAGCAGGAACACCCACGGTGTCAAGTTGATTATACGAGTCAAGTTACAAGTCAAGAGTGCGCCGCCACGGGCCACTATCAAGTTATCAAGATAAATCATGTCAGGGTACTGTCAGGAGTGCGCCACTACGGGCCACTATCAAGTCAGGTTGGTCATGTCAGGAGTGCACCACTACGGGTCACTATCGTGTTATGCTAGTTCCTTGTCATATCATGCTATGTACAATAGTCATTCCCAACATATTAAGCAAAATCAAGTTCATGTCAAAAGGCGTAAGGATATAAAATGGGCGTAAAATATCTAATAAAATACTAATATAAATAGGACTATAGAAGAGCCAAGATCAAGAAATAACAAATTCATCATAGATAAGTAGGTTGTGCAGGGTATGTACTGCACAGGGTGCCAAGTGCGCAGGGTGAGCTGCGGAGGGTGCCAACTGCGCAGGGTGAGCTGCGCAGGGTACCAACTGCACAGGGTGCCAAGTGCGCAGGGTGAGCTGCGCAGGGTGCCAACTGCGCAGGGTGAGCTGCGCAGGGTGAGCAGCGCAGCAGATGGATTGCGCTGGATCAGATTGCGCAGGAATGGATGGCGCAGGGTCAGATCGCGCATGAGTGGAGTGCGCAGGGATAGATTGCGCATGAGTGGAGTGCGCAGGGATAGATTGCGCATGAGCAGACTGCGCATGAATCCATGTGCACTCGGGTTGAGCGCAGTTCGCCAAGGGGCAAGCTGCGCAGTCGGCGCTGCGCTAAAGAGCGCTGGCCGAGGGAGATGCGCAATCCAGCCCTGCGCTAAAGAGCGCAGGCTGCTGTCTTCTTCTCCAGGCCGAGAAGGAGACCCCAAGAACTTTAAGGTTCAAAACTTCATATCTTGGTAAAATCAAAACCAAATCTAGGTTTTCAAAGGTCTAACTTGAGTAAAATTGAATTCTCTTCCACATGGAAGCATCAAAACCCCCAAAAATCCAACAAAAATAGATCAAAACCATGTAAATCCGAAAATAGTCAAAACCTAGATCTAGAAAAATGAAAGCTCCAAATCACAAAATATCAAGTTCTAATGTTGATCTACATGTCCTAATCTATCAAATGGACAAATAAAATTGGGTGCTTATTTGTTGGCAAGGTGCACTTGCCTATGGTGTGGTGTTGTGTGGAAGAAGGAAGAAGAAGAAGTTGTAAGAAATTAATGGAGTTATGGAGGAGAGAGAAAGTTTGGTGGAGATATAATGAGGGTGGTTGTGTTGTGTTGAGGGTAGAGTGTAGGTTAAAGTGTTCCACTCATATGAACCAAACCAACTAAACCAACTCCACAAAATAAAACCAAGCCACGGTCCAAACCCATTTACGAGAAACCAAAATCCGCAAGTCGAGAAAATAAAATACGTGCCAAAATCAAATTACGAGTACAAATACGAAATACAGGAAATGGGGGTGACAAATTCCAAGAGAATTTCCAAGGTAATCGCGGAAGAGACTCTAGGGGCAAGTTTACTATGTCTCCATCTACGTAGAATGATATACGAAGGGCGAACCAAAGTGCAATAGGTTGATCAGACCATCTTGCACCGGTTCTGATTAGACAGTATGTTAGTGGGAGCGACCCAATAAGATACGTCATGATCAAGCTTGATAAGAAAATAAGCTTGCAAAATTTATGCTAAGTTAGCATTAAAAATAGTCAAAGTATAAGTAAGGAACCATGATAAAGGAGAATTAAATAGTCCTAGATTCTTTAAAATCAAGTCTTGCCCAAGGTTTGGGCCAATACAGCTGGCTTGGTTGACTAGATAAGTTAGGGTCCACTGAATTCTATGGTCCAAGTGAACCTATCAATGTGGTCCACAAAATGTTGGTTAGGTCATGAGGTATTCTACCCAACCTACAAGAGTTAAACTAGTAGTGTGATGGGATAATGAGTTAAATAATCAAGGTAAGGCACAAAATTAAGCATTAAAAGAATTCAAGTAGAGCATCATCACATATCGATTTGAAAGAATTTAGTCGAGATTTAGTCCCTATCTGTGGTCGAAAAAGTATATCGGTATCATGGTAGGGTTATGATTTAGTCTTTATGACCTGAAAGTCGCATCATAAAAATAGAGTACAAGGGGACGTGTTTTAGTGGGACATGACATACCTACATGAAGGTCCGCTCTTCTAGGTCTTGCATATAAAATTTGTTGGAATGAAAAGTCTAGTGTTGTGCTCCAAATATCCAAGACATGGTAAAGGGCACAAAATGATTTAAAATAGAAAGTGGGAATTTCATAAGGTGTTTAGTTGCCGAACACAAAAATAAAATCAAGATATAACACGAAGTAAGGATAATTAAGGAATCTAACAAATCATGATAAAATAGATTCAGGACACAGTTCTAGAGAGGATAGTCTCTAGGAACGATCAAATTATTTTTAAATTGCAATGGTTAGAAGATCACAATGAAAGATTGAGTAAATCAATATTGATATATAATCACATGGGTTGGTAGATGGCTAACTGCATTTGAGTATATACGACTATCATGGTCATGAGTGATATGGCAATTAATGTGGACTACTGCTGTCTATCTTGGTTGCCTATCAAAATAAGATTTTAATTCTATAAATTGGAGTTCCTCAAATATTTTGCAATATAGTTCTCAAAATAATCTAATATCCTATCATTGCAAGCTGCCAAACATAACTATAATTTAAATTTCCTTTAATCCGTCTCAAGATAACCTTTATCATAACACCTTCTTCTTCTTCTTTTTCAAAAGGTATCATAAACTAGACTTTCCTTTATTTAGTGGCAACAAAATCATGAATTAAAATTTCTCAAAAATGTCTAACCAATATTGAATAAACTTTCATTGAACCACAAATCAATCTCCATATATCATTAATCCAAATCTTAAACTTAAAATTTAAATAGGTTTAACAACCGTAATTCATTCAAGAGTTTATCATTTAAAAATAAATCCTCAATTGATTCTATATCCTTCCAAAAAAAATTTAAATTTTTTTTTCCACCTTAAACTTAAAATTTAAAATTTTCAAACTTATAGATCATGGATCGTACAACTCAATTTAAAACCTTAAGAGTTTACCAAATTTTATCAATCTCACTTATAAATCTTGTAGTAGCATTAAAATTTATAAATCCTTTGCAACCAAATTTATCTCTTCAAAGATGTATAGCTATAATCAAATGAATCATAAATATTTTTCAAAGACCTTCAAAAATCAAAACTCAAAATTAATTCAATTTCCTTTCTCGATTGTATATGGATTCCACTATCCCTTTTTGTAGATCCAAATAAAGTAAAAATCCTTCGAAGTTATTAATGTTGCTACTACCCAACTTGGAATAAACTAATCCTTAAGATCATATCTCTAGGAAAAAATAAATGGCTTTATACTCAAATATAATCTCAATGGATATTATTTGTCAATATAATCCTTCTAGCCATAGGGTTGACCAATAAGTATATAGTAGTGTAGTCATCTTTCTAACCATGTTTAAGCACGAGATGATAGGGTGTTGGTAGAAAGAGTTTAAGCAAGATGCAAAAATCAAGGGAAGCCACGGGAGTCGGAATATAGAATTCAAGGAAGGTCAAGGAAGGTGATCAAATACGTGGATGAGATTCCTAGATTATAATCCTATATTGCAGGTGTCACGACCAGCACCCACTTTTCGGATACGAGACGTGTCCAAGCCAGCCTACGCCGCAGAGTCGGCGGTAGAACGCTGTCAAGCCCGCAAGAAATAAATGCTCAAAATACAACATTTGCTGCTCATTCACATTTCTAAATTTATTACAATATTTACATCATTTAAAATTAAAAAAATACAAGATTTTACAATTAATGAAATGGTACAAATGCTATCTATTTCTAGGTTGACATCAACATACCCAAGCCTTCCCAATGCTAAGAGTGCTCGCGGCTAAACCTGAAAAATATTGGTTTCCAGTCAGGAATGGAACAAGTACACAAATCGACGATAATGCAAAAATATAATAGAATTAACAAGACATAAAAATAACATATGAGAGATAAAAACTGGAAGATAACTGATGACATAGCACGATAGAGAAGTAAACAAGGAAAAACTAATAAAAGACATCTATCTAGGTGGTGTAAAATATTCTTTTCGACATGTGAACGGCTAGGGGGTAAATCCGGCACACTGCACGTGTCGTGTGCAGCTGCTATTATTCAAGAATAGACTTATGAGATAGTTCTGGGTAGTCCACATGTCTACTAAGATATTTTCTCTCCTGACTACTCCGTGTGACGAGCGTGTCAACAAGCAGCAAGATATATGTATAAACATAAAATAAAAAGACTACTATGAATCGAAAGCAATCAGAAAGTGCACTTGCCTGAGGTCCTTAGCTGGAGAAACCAATAATACCATACCACTCAATGAGTCACAATCAGTCAACACATGTAGAACTCTCCGGATGCTGAAATAAACATTACCAACGTTCTCAGAATAGTTAAATTAGCTAGGATTACCTATCCTTAAGTCCAATTCTGGACACAGGAGCAAAACGATAATTTCGGGCAAAAATGATGTCCGCCGTTGGACCCGCTTTGAACCGAAAAGTGTGCCAGAGTCAATGGTCTCTAAAGTCGTCAAACTACATGTCTACGGATCCAATTTTTCGATACGAACCCAACCGTATGTCCAAAGTTGGATTCCGGCGGGCCGTGCACAAAATCGCCCGTTGAGTGGGACCGTGGGGCCCACAAAATGACGTACGATTCAACTGTCTCAGAATTGGACCAAACTTGGCATACAGGACCAGAAAAATGATACGGTCCTGTTGGCGCAAGTTTTGTCTCGATCTGACGAGCGTGCATAAAGTAATTAGAAAATTTACAAAGTACACGATACGGTGAATCTCGACGGATACGCATCAAATTCGTCGCGCACACGCGACCAATTTGAATTCCGTCAAAGCTCACACGACCACGAAGCCGTTACGCACCTTTCGATGCTTTCGGTTCGCGACCACGTCGCCCGGAATGGCGGAACGTACGTCGCATGGATGAGTTTTTCTAAAAACTGTTTTTCTTGATTTTCAATTCGATTTATCTTAATATTTACTGCTTAATAAAATAACTTAAAATAGGGTTTGAAAGCTGGTTAGGTTGTCTAAAAACGTGTTCAAGTGGTTTTCCAAAGTTCGCGATGTTCTGGTCGCAAATCGACCGTAAACATTGGACGTTGGGCAGTTTCTACGTCCTGTTTCGAACAGGTTTTTAGTCGACTTTGGGTCGAGATATCGGACTACCTAGTTCGTATGAATCAAAAGTAATTGAAGGGAATGAAAGTTGTACATGTTATGAGCATACCAGAACAAACGGGAGGCGAAACGGTCCATTGCTCACGATGAACCGCCGCAGCGAATGAGAGCTCGACACTGTAGGCTGCGGCTGCCATCACCCGCACACGCGCGTGTCTGCCGGCCGTCGTGGCCGCGCGCGGCGGCGCCCTAGGCTGGGGGAGGTCGCCGGGGACGTGGTGTCGGCGCGGGTTCATGAGAGCAAGGTTAGGGTTTCGCGTGGCTCTCTCGATCTCCCGAATTTATATGCACCGTGTTTAAACAGAGCCGGGTTAGGGGTTGAAGGCTGAACGCATTTAGTAAAAAATTTTGTGGGGAATTCATTACTCGGGCTGGGTTTTAAACATTGGTCTGTGGCCTGCTATTGGGGTTGGCCCGCGGGTGGATTGTGGGTTCTGGGTTACTGGGTTTGAGGGATTGGCCTACTGGGTTACTGGGTTTGAGGGTGGTTGGGAAACAATATTCGGTTGGGTCAATTAAGGTGCTGGGCTCGGTTGTGGCTGGTATGGGATTGTTTAGTGTTTGTGAGGGATTAATCCATATATGCATAAGCTTAACAGGGTTGGCTGCTGATGGTTATATATATATATATATATATATATATATATATATATATATATATATATATATATAATATACCTTTATATATTTACATAAACATTTATATAAATACTCATACAATTATCCTTCTATATATATGTATATATATATATTTTTTTATACACACACACGTATATCTATATATATTTATATATAATCATACACCTACGTACATACGTATTTTACACACCCATATATGTATATTAAAATTATATATATCTATATATCTAATAATATATATACATCCATACGTATATACGCATATCTATATATGCACATATACATACGAATATTTATGTATATACATATACATATAATATATATATGTATACACACAGATAACCAATAATAGTAAAATAGTATTATTTCTTAATAACCTCATTAATATTGAAATAATAATAACAATAATAATAATAATAATAATAATAATAATAATAATAATAACAATAATAATAATAATAATAACGAAATTCGATAAATCGAAATATATACAGTCTAAAATCTCCAAAATATACAAGGACCTGTTTGTATACAATTATTATTGAATATCAATTAATAATAATATTTATAATATTTAAATAAAATACTTAGAAAATATTCGTTAGATCATTAAAACGGAATACGACACCATCATACCCAAAATACATAAACACGAATGTTATTGGACGTCCCGCATGACTACATGGGCTTGCGCTTGGTACGGGTCTAGCCCGGGCTGGTTTGGTACAACCGGGTCTCCTAATGTCAATTAATATTAATTATAAATAATTAAACTATTTATAATGGTCATGTCACAACTTAGCTTGGTTTTCCTAGTTAGGGCATCACTATGGTTCGGCCTTCCTTGGCATGGCTAATACACTAGTCTAGACACGCCACTGCACTATCAGTGTCACGATTTCTAGTCACCTTGAACTCCAAATTTAATCATGATTAAAAATCATCTACCGTAATAATTAACTAAATAATTATTTACGAAAATCTAAAATTACCATTTAAATCAAATAAAATAAATAAAAAAAAAATATTTCAAAATTTCGGGGAGGGGAGCTACAGCAGGCCCGCTCGGTACAGTCATGTAACCGAAATGACAAACAGACCTGCATGGGCCACCACAAAAACATGTAACGCCCCAGTCCCAAAATACTTGGGACTAAATACGTATCATGCCAACTGTATACATACAAAGTCTACTCCAATATATGAAGACTCGTATGTATACATAAGCTGTATAATGTAGTATTCCAAGACAAACTAAATCTCATCCACAATGAAAAGAATAATAATATAAAAATTTAACTTTGAACATTTATGATACAATCGTTGGGCGGAGACAAAGTCCACTACCAACTATCTCAATGATATAAATGTACAAGAAAGCGATCGACAAAATGATAAAATGAACCAAGCGCAATTGTCTTCGAATAAATGGAGAAGACCACGGCCTTAGCTAGAACACCTGCAGAAAACATGAATACACACCTGGGGAAAAACCAGGTCCTCAGAGGGACGTAACAAGACACATAATATCATGCCATAAACTGAATAGTAAGAGCTCAATAGAAAATATACATGCGTGAAGGTTCCTAACCATTTTATGTGATATATACTTTGAGAGGACAACGTTCTACGCAGGAGCTTAGGTGTTCAGCATAGATGGAGAGAGAGTGGTAGTAGGTAGCGCTCATAAGAGACACTATCGACCATGGGCAGAAAGTAGTTCTCATACGAGAACTATCGGCCCCGGGGCAGTAAGTAGCGCTCATACGAGACACTATCGGCCCAAATCTATGTGTGTACTGAACATGTAGCCCCTACGCTAATAACTGTCTCCCCCCTCCCCATGATACTATACATGTGTCGACTCCACGATACTGTTTAATCCTTAATAACTGCCAAGTCTTCTACACAAATCTATTAGCAGTTATACCCTAACGCACGGCCTGTACGCACCAATGATCAGTCAGCACGCAAGTCCGCATCTATATGCGACTCACAACTCACACACAATCCGTGGCACATCGTGACAGTTTATGAGATGCACTAAACACACGGTGGTCCCTTAACTCTAAGCCAATTGTATAAAATATAATAATTTGCATATATATATAATTTTGAAAGAACAACATAAAGAAAAAGTATGCATGATATTGAGCAAGAAATTAAACAGTAAAGACAAGATATCTTGCCTGGGGTGTCGTCTGATGTTGTGCGTTGTTCTGACATGTCCCAATAGTCCACTAACCATGGTCGTTTGTACACTGGTCCGAATTCGCAAGAAGTAGGAATATGGGATCAGTCAGGATTTATGGTGATAATCGATGAAAAATTTGGGGTAACGATAATTCTATTATTCTTATTTTTTTTTAGAAAAATATAGTCTTTTTCCTAAAAATATTTAAATAAAGATATACTTGAAAATAAAATAAAATTTGTTTTTCAACTAAAACTCTAAGTTGTCAAAATCTAGGTAGAAATCCTATATATATATATATATATATATATATATATATATATATATATATATATATATATATATATATATATATATATATATATATATATATATATATATATATATATATATATATATTTTTTATATATATAATTTTTAGGAAAAATATATACTTAGAAAATCAACCATCGCCTTCGGCTAAAATTTAAGTTTGTCAACATAAAGTTTTATAGATAAAAAGACTTCTAATAATTAAATGACAAATGTTTACTAATAATTATTTTATAGTCAGGAAGATACATTTAAGGCTCAAAATATTGTTGAAGAACTATTTGAAAGGCAAAAATTTATTTTAGGGTTTTAAAACTAACTTCTGGCTTATAGGCCAAGACTCGGTATTAATAATCATTTATATAAATATATATATATATATGTATGTATATATATATATATATATATATATATATATATATATATATATATATATATATATATATATATATATATATATATATATATATATATATATATATATGTATGTATATATATATATATTTTTAAACTAAGCTGTATTTATTAAATCAGTAACAATACATAGTAGATTAGCTTTTCTGGTAATAATAAAAATAATAATAATAATAATAATAATGATAATGATAATAATAATAATAATAATAATAATAATAATAATAATAATATTAACAATGTTAATAACCCCTTAAATCCCCAGATTCCCCACGGCCCTTTCCCCAATTCGATTAAATGAGGGGGAGAGAGAGAGAGAGAGAGAGATGAGAAGAAGAGCTCGGGGGAGGCGAAGGGGTTCTCACCTCGGCGGAGGGGCGCGTCGGCGCCGGGCGGAGCGAATGAGTGCGGTCTGGCGCAGACCGTTGCTGGCGCGGTGTGCGAGCAAGGCGCGGTCTGCACGTCGTCGGCGGTGGGGAACCCCGCGGTGGCGAGCTCGCTCGCCGGAGGCTGCGACGTAGGCACAGGGTCGGCAAGGCGGCAGACGATCAGGCGGGAGGCGGCAGGGCGATCGTTCACTGACGGAGGCGCGGGTTTTAGGCGGCCGGAAGAGGATTTCGGCCGGGCTCGGCTGGACTGATGGGGGCGGCGACGAACGGAGGTGCCAGGCGGCGCCGGGGTGCGGAGGGCCTGGCACCGGCGGAGGAGGGGTGCTCGAGCACGGATTCGGCCGGATTACGGCGGTTGGCGCTCACACGGGATGGAGAGCTCACCGACGAGTCGGTCGACGGTTCGTGACCAGGCACTGCCGCCCGCGGGGGAAGCGGTATGCGTCGGGCAGCGTGGGGGTCGCTTGGTTAGTTCAGGGCGTGGCCGAAAACGCGGCACGGAGGGGCGCTCTACTGGAGGCGTCGGCTCTGGAGGGTTGGCCAAGATTTTGCCGATGGTGGCGAGGTGAGTGACGGTGGTTGTTTGCTTGTGGTTCCTTTTTTTTCTTTTTCTTTTTTTGGTTGTGATGGCGGACATGGGCGGCCGTGGCGGTCGGTCGGAGTGGCCGGACAGGGATACGGGAGTCGATAGCGGTGGCGGTGGTTAATTGAGATGGCGGTGAAGGGTAAAATTGGTGGTTGTGTTGGTGGCAGCGATGTGGATTTACGGTTGGGTCGTGTCGAGAAATGTCTGGCACGACATGGATGGACGTCCGAAATTGTCGGACACAGATGATAGTTCTTGTATATGTAAAAGAAGAGAATAGTGGATGGGAATAGGGGACACGGACACGATGCACAAACTTGGGGTTGTGGAATAATTTGTGGAAGAATTTTGTGGATGATAAAAATTTATGGAGGAGTACCTGCCTATTTATAGGATGTGGGAATTCCCATTAAGATAAGGTTTAGGAATATTTAAAATCCAATTAGATAACTCAACCTATTAATTTAAATCAATCATCAAATCCAAATTCAAATTAAATTCCAATTTAAAACTAGATAATCTAAACTCAATTTAATTATAAATTCTATCTTTTAACTATTTAAATTAAATCCATAAAATCAAATCGTGATTTAAAATGACCATAATAAATTCAAATATATATTTTCTAAAATTACTAATAATAATAATTTCAAAAATTATATTATTATTTAAAAATAAATTAATAAATAATTACGAAATATGTATGTATGCACAAATAATATTTACAATTATATACTTTTCTAGTATACTATTTTATAAGAAGGCTTTTCATAAATAACTTTTAGAAATTTTGATAGCTAAAAATAATTATTATTTATATTATCTTGGAACTATAAAAATTAGAAAAAAAATGTTTTTCTAAAAATATGTACGCTCGCACATATTCGCACTCGTCGAGCAATTACGAAAAATAAAATTTTGTGCGCGACGTATAATACGACTATGCGACGTACAATACAAAAATTTAAATCAGTACTAAATTTAATAAAAAAAATAGTAGAAATTTAGGGGTTTTACATGGACGGCGGATCTCCAGTCGACGAGCAGACGGCGGCTCCGGCGGTTCTCCTGACTTGGTGGCTCGGCGACGACGGCGAGCTCCTCGGGGCTCGGTCGTACGGGACTCGAGGTGGCCGCTCGAGTCTCGAAGGGGCGACACGTTCTCCGAAGTGGATGCACGGGAACCAAAGGGGTGGCACTCCTCTCGAAGGGGCAGCGTGCGTGCATGAGCCCATGGGTGATGTGTGTGTAGCCCTATACCCCCTCTACGTGCGTGCATGAGCCCATGGGTGTTCGTGCCCTGTGTGGTGTGCAATCATGCTCGATATGGCCTTACGAGGAAGTGTTTTGCACTGTGTTTTCATACTTTCTATATTTCGTTTATTGACACTTGTGTCCAGTTCTCGGACACGTGGACACCCTCCACATGTGCACACACATGTGGGACACTACTGTACACGTGTTTCCCTAATTTATTGGGTTTTCGAAAATGATTTTGGTTTCAAAATTGTTGGGGTTCGAAATTGCATTCTCAGGTTTTTTTGAATAAACTGTGAAACATGTTATACTTAGTTATCGATTATTCTCAGGATTTAATCCTGAGTTCCTGTGAAATTGGTTAACCCTTGTTTGAAATGTTAGTTTGATATTATTTCAGTTTAGTAGCTATTCACAGGATTGATTTAATGGATTTTGTTGTATTCAAATTTCATTAGATACATGACTGAACAGTAGTTAACTGAGAATTAATCCCTTGATTGATGTATGTAAATGGACTTGGGTTAGTTAACTGAATGTGGGGTGCATGGTTGATACAGTGAACTGAAATCAGATTATATCTTAGACTAAATTCGAGAGTGGGTTTAAGTTAAAACTGGAATTGGGATTTTGTATGTGAATTAGTCTATGTGTATGTTGTGGGTTAAACTGAAATGAAAAGGGAAATGAAGGTTGAGACTGAAACTGAAACTGAAATTGACTTTACTGAAACTGAGTTTGGGAAATTTGTATAGGAAAATCTGAGTTTTGAATGATGTTGAGTTTGATTTTGGTAGGATTGGGATGAGAGTCTTTCGGAGAGTTGTTTGACAGTTGAGAATTTGAAGAGGGTTTAGATTCACATCCTGAGAATTAACTGAAATGCATGTTAGATTGGATTATAGGCTTTGGGTTTGAATATGAAACCTGAAATGGGATTTTAGATTGATAATGTTAACCTTGATATGACAATGAATAAAAAAAATTGAGAATGATATATTGTAAATATGATATTGAAGTAAAAATGTTAACTGGGAATGGGATTGGATTTTAAACTGAGCTGAGATAATGTGAAAACCAGAGGGCTTGGATTTGAATTGAATGTGAACTTATGGTTCGCTGTAACTGAAATGAGTTGGGGTTGATATTTCGAACTACCTTGAGTTTATAGATTAGGTGAGTGTGAGAGAGACTGGACAGGAGGAAGTTATGAGAGAGGGGCTCCCTCTCCCTGTTAGCAGGGAGTAATGAGTGTTGTGGGAGATTAGGTGAGTGTCTAATTTGTGTGTGCTCATTGTAGGACTGATATGGTGTATCAGTCAGTTGGTGCATATGTGAGAGGGAAAAATGGGACTGATACATGTATTAGAGAGAGGGTGTGTACCTATCTATTTATCTATCTATGCATTAATATATCTAAGTATCTATCTATCTAATGTATCTTCATATCTATTTTTGTATCTATATATCTAAGTATCTATCTACATATATATGTATGAATGAATGTATAGATGTATATATATGTAGATATGTTAGCTACAAAGATTTTTGAATGTAAAGTCCTTGATTGTATATATGATATTGATATAAGGTTTTGGCATAGGCTTGGTATAGGCTTGGCTTGGTGATTGACCTAGTTAGGCTAGAGTTGACCAAAGGTCAACATGGAGTCAATATGACCAATTGACCTAGGTTGACTAAGTTTGACTATTTGACTAAGTTTGACTTAGTTGACCAAACCAATGGTTGACCATTGACCAAATTGGCCCTTGATAGCCTAAGTTTGACCAGTTGACCAAGATAGCCTTGTTGTTGACTTAGTTTGACTAGATGTTGACTTGGTTTGACCCAGAATTGACCAAGAGTAGACTTTGACCTAGATTGACCTAGAAATCATGTAGATGCATTGTACACTTTATTTATAACCCCCTTGTATACATCATGACTTGTGTTGCTCTAAATAGGACTCAGATACCTCGTTTCGGACAGTGTATTCTCACAGACATTCGGATCACAGGCGAGTACATTCTCTGATCGTTTCATACTTGTCATGACTTATATTCTTGCTTTAGATTACTTTACTTGATGCTGACACTTGTTATCACGGATTGGTACTATATGGATCTCTTCTTGGGATGTTATCTCCCTTAGCGGGCGCATCGGATACTTCATGTCGTGTGTTTCATGTACATCATGTATTTCTTGCTCTTGTGTTATTCATGTACACTCATGTTCTCTCATGTTCTTTCTTGTCCGCTCATGTACTTTCATGTGCTCTCGTGTACGTTCATGTTTCCTCATGTGCTTCGTGTGCAACCAAAACATCATGTTCGTAACGTAACTTGACTGGATCCTTGTGTATTGATTGTGGGTAGGGATGAGTATAAATGGTCATGTGATTTACCCATCATGTTCACTCTGTTACTTTTCGTGTTTTATCATGTACAACACAGCCTTCTTGGCTGGTGTCCCTCATGTTCACTCATGTATATCATGTTCAACCCAAGCCAATTACATGCCATCTCGTACTCTAAATCACTAGTCACTTACAGTTCTTACTTATCATGTATATATTTTCAGTTATCAAATATCTCTCCTGTTTTTATGTACATCTTCTTACAGCGTTTCATGTATCTTACTCTATTACTTGCTTTATATTTCCTGCCATGATATGAACTGCATGAGATGTACTGTGCTCACTCCCGTCCTGACTGGACCTGCTGAAAATATTATAGATGATACCGAAGACTTCTTCCTAACCTACTATGGAGCCCATCTAGACGATACTTGTGAGTTGGACCCACAGGAGGATCCAGCTCTAGCTGAGGACGTCATCCATACTGCTTAGACTAGATTAGATAGGCTTCATCTTATTTCTTATGTCATTTGTATTAACTTCAGAGTTGTATTATTTTCTGGATGTTTGTGATATTGTGTCGTTTAGACACTTAGACTTTCTCTTCTGTTTGTACCTCAGTTTGAGGATTTTATATTTATCATATCGTGCTATTTCCATCTCTAGATTTGTGATTGAGTTGTACCTTATGTGAATTGTCCTCCGTTCGGAGAGTATATCATATTGTATTGAGTTTGTGATAGTGACCTAGGACAGCGTTCTACCGCCGACACTGCGGCGTAGGCTGGACGTACCCACTTCTCATGTCCTTATTCTAGGGTGCGGGTCGTGACAGAAAGTGTCGAACTGGTTGATCGTAAACTTTGTGATTGATCAGGGTGAGACTATAAAGTCATCGACGATTGTTTCGATGCGTATAATATCTCGGGTGTCGACCGTGGGTAGAAAGACTCGAACTCAATACGAGTAGATGTTTCGTAAAATAGGGAATTATCGACGGTAGTGCATGACTTTACTCGGAGGATAGTTGCGCTTCAGTTGCACTGATAGAAATGGTTTTGTCCGAAATTGGGTAGTCACATAGAAATCGTCGGAACGTGATTTGGCTCCGAATAAGATATAGCATGGTTCGTAATAACTGTCCTTCATTAATGATCCACAATTATCGAACGTAGTTTCGCGGCAGCTGACCCTAGAACGCTTGACCGCCAAATCGAAATGAATATTGCAGACCCATAAGATGACCCATGCGATGTCGCATATGAAATTACATCGATAACAAATATAATGTGGTGCATGTTGATGATAAGTCTAGGCGATTTTGGGAATCGTGCTATGCACGAGCACGAGCGGTAAGAGAATGACTTACGAGTTATGTCATTATATTTGGATTCACCTTGCAATTGAGTTTACGTGAATCAAACTTATATTCGATATTGCGAGACGGACAAGTTGGGAATTTGGCTAGTGACGCATCGTAGCGACTTTGAGTCAAAGCGATTGTTGCCTTGACCACCATCGCCTTGAGTAAACTTTTGTGTCAGATAGATTGTGGCCTTGTGCAATGTCAATTTAAAGTTGTGCCGGAAGAATTTAAACGCGGTGTCTAGACAAGTGACCTAGCGGGCGTAGCCCTGAATGTTGATGCATTTGCAAGTCAACAAAGGAAATCGTATCGAGATGAGTTGCATAGCCAGACTTCGAAAATAGTTGGACAGCAACTTCGAACGCAAGACGTTGCGAAGGATGGTTGCGATCGGAATGCGCGACGGCTCGACGCGACGCATAGAATTGATGGTCCATACGAAACTTACGAAATAAGAAATGCGATTTTGAATCGTATCGCATGCAGTAACTTTATTGAATGAATCATGTATGTATCGAATATACAGATGCGATAAAATTTTGAGAACAGTCGCTAAAGATAAGTTCGATCAGGAGTACGAGATGGCAAACATAGGATTAAAATTTACCTGTCAGCTTTGTTCCAATTTTCTACCACTGGACTTGGCTGAAATACACATATTTTGGGACGCCTTGAATAGGTGTATGATCCAAATCAAGTTGTATACTGAATTAAAATTGAACTGCAGGAAAGACTGAAAGTTAATGAAAGCTTGCACGAGTGTTTGAAACAAAACAACGATAGTTGACGAGATCGTGAAACGATCTAGAGAAACACTTGGAATTGAGTGTTGGTTTCGGTTCGAGGACGAACCTTGTTTTGAGTGATATATTATGTAATTTCTCGCTCCATACGGTACATTATGCTGAGTCGTCGACTCGAAGAGTTGCGTTGACCCGATTAAGTATCAATGCGAATCGATACAAGAGTTACGTTGTCCCGAGAAACGCATCGAGTCAGATCGATGCGAAGAGATACGTTGACCCGAGGAATGCATCGAGTAAGTTCGATGCAAGTGTTAAGTTGGCCCGAGAGAAAGCATTAAGCCGGTTCGAAGATTCTAAGAAATCGAATCGACGCAAGGCATTAGTCCGATTCAGACAAGTATTGATTTTAGTTGGTTTCGTGTGCAGGCTATACGTTTACGCTGAAATATAAGAGGTTGACATTTTGCCTTATTTGTAATGGTGTCCACAAAACCCAAATCGTCGCCTTGCCACGGACTGAAGCATAGGCACGGTAGGCCAAATCGCTTGGATAATTCAACGTAGCACGAAGTGCTCGAACGGCTAAGTCAGAAGAGTTGGCTGCACAATAAGTTATAAAATCGAGCCACATCGGCTCGGCGAAACCACAAGACGTATCGGCTTAAGGTGGGGGGACTTTGACTTCTATTTTCTACTCCTTCATGTCCAAGTAAAATATATTGTTGTATGCTAAATTAACCTATCGAGACCACGGACGTGGCTCAATCGAGAGATGAACATAGTGCGTGTCGAACACTAGATAGAACAATTGAAATGAAACGTACATCAAATGTACGAGTCGCTATTGAATATTGAATATCGCAAAGGTGAGCACCTCGGTGCGCAAGCCATAAGAACATAGGATAACTGTATCGATGAGTGTCCTCAGCGCACAAGTCATTCGTGCTCCCGTGCACTGAGTTAGTATGCTAGAACATTGAAAGACTGTATCGGCGCGAGTACCTCAGTGCAGGAGCTATAGAACATTGAATACCCTATCGAGGCGTGTCTCAGTAGCACGAGTCGGAGGGAAGGAACATAAGTCTAACGCATTGAACACTAAGGCATAGAACATGGAAATACTGAATCGAGACGTGCATCGAATGCACGACACAATTGAATGTCAAATAACTATATCAAAGCGTGCGTACGTGTACAAGACTTATGAAAGATGGCTTGGTTGTGATAAAGAGAACAGTTGTGGCACGGATGTAGCAGAATTGTCGAATGTGGCATGGTGCTTTCGAAATGTTTATGACCTTTGGGACGTTCGTTGATGAACATTGAGTTGGGACATTGTGCCAATGGAAATAGAGATAGACGAATTGCTTGGTTGTATGACTTTGACGAGTTGCATGGTCACGGACAACTTGTACACAAGTTTTGTTATCCCTCGAACGTGGTAGACGGTTGCTGGAACCCGTTCGATCTAGAAAGAGAATTTGATATAGGTATTATGTGGGCTATTTCAATCTGTTAGGCTTGCGACCTACCATTAAATAGAGCGTCACAAATACCGGTATTGTTCGGGAGGAGTACTTCAGGGCGTGGAATTAGCACCCCAGGCTGAAGTAGTCACCGTTTGTACCTTGATGTCCATTATGGTGTTAAAGTCAGTGACCTTCATATAGTTAAGGAATGACGGATCGAAAGTGCAGGAACAATAGATCCTGTACAGAGCACTTATAACATGACAGGAAAGGAATGAGACGTATTCACCTTGCGTCGATGCAAGGGCGAATGTGTCGATATTGGTAAGAAGTCACGAAACAACACGAGATTGCTATTGGTTGTCTGCTTGCTTATGTGAATCAAATAACATGCTTGCCATGATAACATGATTTACTGCTTTCGAATATGCCATGAAACTGATTCTAAGGAGAACATAGAAAGATAACTAAATTGTATGCTGTATGAATCAATACATACAAAATGTCGGTTTAGTTAAGTAGGTCTTTGATCAGTATAGCGAGGACGAAAGTACTAATCCTCCACTAGTTTGCTAGCAGGTTCAGGGAATGATCTGCTCGAGACGGAGCTTCACTTGATCGCGCTGAGGCATGGAATGCCATAGCGTTTGAAGCGTGCGATCGCATTGACGCTCGGACTTGCAACATGATTGATGCGACCGAGATATAGAAGGCATGATGTATGGAACGGTGAAATCCTTTGTGGGCAAGAGAGAATTTCAGTGTTGTAGCCAATGTCACAAATTCAGTTGGACTATCGAAAGCCTGTGTAACCTCAGTTCATTTATTGAATAAAAGAGAATTGTTTCGTATACTCTGTTTTCTTCGGTTGTTACTATCAAATCAAAGATAACCATTTGAGAACTTGTCATCTTGTCCTTGTATGAGTGCAACTTCAGATTCGTACGCATCACGTCCCAGCGAGAACGATAATTCGGATAAATCGATGCGAGGACGAGCAATTTTTCGGGTCGGGACGTGACAGTTATACAGCACAAAACAAGTACCAGACTGACCCTGAAAGTAGATCTATCAAAGTTGAGTTTAGCTTAGATCATAGGTAGTGGCTTCCATTACAACATTTCTTTAACGCCTACCTTCGCTTGACTAGATATAGATGCACAGCCAAGGAAAGGTAGTACCTAGTTGGTCATCCCTTTTTGATAATTTGTTCATATCCCCTCAAAAGCAAAATGCATTAAGATTGTTTCTTCAATAAAGATAGCGCCTAAGGTTTTCAGAGTTGAAAAATCCCGGTTGTCTCACATCTTTGCAAATAGTATTAGATAGTCGACTATGGAGACTGTTCCACAACTAATATTGTAGGTGAGATGAAACATGTTATGTCTTCTTAGGCATTACCATGTTTCTAACCCCGTGGGCATTCCTTCTCTCCTTATGTCTTTGGTTGAGCCATAAGATACAGTCATCAACTGTTAAATATGGTGAAATCTTCACCTAGCATGTTGCTTATTTTGATCATCATAGACATTCCACTGTAGGAGGATATAAATGATGTCTTCCGGCATGTTGACATCATGGAGCATGGAAGTCTCATCACTTCCAACACCCTTCTACTAAGGAGTGCCTTTTTGGGAATTTGTCTACCAATATTGCACGGGCACGTATGTAAGGACACCGCGACACAGACATGGCACCCATTTTGGTGTGGTCTAGTGTATTTTGGAGTGTCCACAATGTGTCCGATATGTATCAGACACAGCCAGGATTTTTTTTGGAGTGTCCATGCTTCCTAGTTATTTACTGATGTTCTATTATATGGAGGCAGCTATTGGTGGCGTGACCATGCAACTTGTGGGAACTAACAAATGAATATCCAAAAAGTAGAAAAGATGTTCGAGAGGTACCGATTAGTTTATGTGGTGAAGCAAAATAAAGAAAGAAGCCCCTCTTGGGTCGCTCTTTCTTCAAGACAATATTTTCCTCTACTAAAATGAAGGGTTCCAGAAAACTTGTTTCCGAAGGTAAAGTCAGGACACCGCAACCATAGATTTTGAATGTTGAGATTTGACTGCAGTACAAGGACGGACCCACCTATGATCAAGTGTGGGCCGTGCTCCCCTCACCTTTCAGTTTCTTTCTATAGTCTTTGTCATGTTATTTTCTTTTTAAATTTAATACTTGGTCCCCTTAGGGTTGGCACACCCTAAATCAGTATATTGTTGGATCACAAGACTGAGAAGATATTTGGTATTACTGTGGAAAATGGAGTAGATCTATTTTTAAAGATATCAACATCGGTTTAGGCATCCCCTTATCGATATACGGCTACTCTTGGAAGCCAAGAGACTTACCTTGAACTATTTCCATGAAGTAAAGAAAAAAGTATAAGCTATTATTATTCAAAGGCAAAGCACATTTACATACTATTGGTCCAACTGAGAGATCTTTCGGGTTAGAGAAGTGTAACAATGTATGCAACACTTACAATAGTCTACAGAATCAACTACCAAGTAAAAGAAGCTAGAGGTTGATTTTATATGGCAAAAAGATTTTGAGGCCATTCAAGACACAATCGCATGACTTGTTCAACGATGCAATAATGCAAACTGCATCTAAAGCGCCAAGGAGCCCAGGCACCGGCACACATGCTCAATGAGGTACAATGTATCACTTCATTGAACACCCACTATAGCATCGAGTTAGCTCAACATTTTCTTGCAAGATCTTTATGTTCTCTAATCTGTCACCAAATGTGAGGTAGGGCTAAAGTTTCACTGTTATCAAGAACAACATAATTAGAGGCTTACTCTGTTTATGAATAACTTGAAAAAAAACAAATGAGGGTGGTAGAATTTGAACCTCCTGCTTCTTGCCAAGAAACAAGCTATCACACAACTTGAGCCTACCCCACATGTTGATGCCTTAGAATTATATGTATATTCGAAAGTTTAAAAAAATTGCCAAAAATATATAATACCATTTCAAAATAAGGCATTGTCAGAACATTTGATAGTTTCAGCATATTGTCCCAAAGGCTAACAATAGGGGCCAAGGAATTAATATTTAGGGCTGGAAGAGATCAGGTACTAGGGGAGACCAATTAGAGTACACTGTTCAACATGGATCGTGGATTTAGATGGCAAGCTGAGTATACAGGTGGTACTACTAATAAGAATTATCAGCTCAACCTCCCCTTTTACAGTAGTAACTGAAAATGAAGAGCCAACCTAAGTAACCATAAATAACTGTGAAGACCTCTTAGAAGAAATCCATGTGATTGGAAAGATAATGTTAAAACATAGGAAAGTATAATAAAGCCTCAAGTAGAATAACTTAGTCAAGTTTGCAAAGACAAAAAATGACTATAATTATAACATATTAACATATAATGATAGTGGTTTTATGCCGTTTGTTTCATACCCTAGAGTTCTTTTAATCAGACGTACAATATTGACCTTGAAGATAATAATGCATAGGATGAGATTGTTCATGTTTGATATAGCTGAACAGAAGAGAATAAAAGTTACCACCCTTGTTGAAGTAAAACTTCACAATCTATATAACAAATATTACACAATTAAGTTATTTCACTTACAAATGGAAAAGGGTATATCCAAACAAACCTGCAAAAAAGATGCACTCCTGTATTTGGATATAAGGGCAGGCTCTGCATGCAGTTGCTTCAAAAAAAAAAAAGGTCCTGCAACAACAGCAAAATATTAACTAAGAACCGTTTCGAAACTGATGCTGAAAGAATCTGGAATCACAAAGTTGGTGAGACAATGTTTTCCTAATATAAGAAAAGCTATGCATACCCAGAATTAAACTAAATCAGCAATCATTAGATGACGAGGCCAAAGGCTTTAGCCTTCAATGTCATGTTAGAGTACCATCATAGTGGATTCCTGACTGCATTTGCTTTTGTTTAATTAGCTAAATGGAACCTATTTTCTCAAAACCAAAATGATTTACAATAAAACAAATTCTCCAGAAATATTACAGAGAAGATCGACATAAAGTACTCGCCTGCTGTCCATAATCCTCTTACATGTACAAAATCTTTGACAGGGAAAGAGGAGAGAGAAAAGATATAGGTTCTCAAGAGAAGTAAACAATGTCGCACGTATATACACAGGATATGGACACGTATGGATACGGCATACATACATTTTCAAATAGGTAAAAGAGTAGTTACCTTTTTTTTTCCCAAATACAGGCACGTGTACAGACATGATATGTATACTGATAAGGACATCACTTTGTCGTTCGTGCAACATATGAAGGAAGTAAATGACCTCCAAGCTTGTTTATACTTATCTATATGCCAATAGTAGAACAAACCAGCTAGAAGGTAGAAAATGGTAGGAACCAAGTCAAGAAAAATGCAGTCATAATATTCTCCATTGTGCGAAATCCAAGCCTCATGTCATTTACAAGAGAGGTTTCAGTGAGATCCTTTCTAGACAATTGTCTACCTCCTTACCTAGCAAAAGAATATAATTTACTTAATATGTTCAACCCAAAGAACTATCATCATCATCATCCAAGCCTTCTTTCATCGGAATGGGGTTAGCTATGGAGCATAAGATTCCATAAAGGATTTGACAAAGTTAAATCTTAAATCTCGTAGAATCATAAATATTTCCACAAGCAAAACATAAAGACGTATTAATAGTTTACTGTCTGTTTGATAGGATAAAGCATATGTTGAAGAAGGTTAGAAACTTGGAACAAATAATGGAAGCATCTAATTCTCTGTTGCAAAGGCACAAATTCAACACAAAATGGCATGTATACATCACCATTTTGGCATTTCCTAGTGTATTTTGGATCGTGCCGTGTCCAATATGTGTTGGACACTAACACAGCAACCATTTTGGAGTGTCCATGATTCTTCGGTCTAATTTCCATGAAATATTTTGTTGGAAATCAAACAAATTTGTCCAGATTCGTGAATGGCTTGTCAGCCAAGATTAGTGTCTGGAACATGAACACAACACTTACAACTGCCTCCATCAAAGAGCCAATCCTGGACATCGGAAAACACTTCACCAGAATTTCATGAAGGAGAATAGTCAGGTAGCCATGGAAATTCCACATTTAGATTCATCGAGCATCATCAAGTCCAACAATCTTGCATTCGATTTTGATACCATGGAACTTTGTCACTGTTGGGAATTTGTCTAGAGTCTCTAGATTATTGGTTTTGATGCGAAAAAGATTTCCTACATGCTTACCAGTTGAGAGACAAGCATTCATGCAACTCCCCAGAGTGCAAACTTCAAGTGCTCCAATAGCACCCTTGCCTCTCATGCGCATGTTTGTGCATTGAAGTTAACACTGTATCGTGTGACACTCTAGCCTTGAGTTGACCCCACATTTTCTCTAGCACATAAAGCCGTATAAGTTTTATCCTTTCCCATGTTCGAATATGAATACAATGTGACATGGTATGAATACGACAATAAGAGCCCTCGTTGATTTTGGATGGCATGTCCATGCGTATCCACGTGGTCACAATACGATACAAATACTACACAAATTCTGGAGTTTGTGTGCTTCCTAATGCATCTCTAACCTCTTTACCACATCTGATGTGAAACAATGTTTCATTGTTAACATGAACAGGCTTAGTTCATTTACACAAAACCTCATAATACTAAATAATGGTGGTAGAATTTTCATCTCCTACTGTTCCACCTTTTATAAAGAAGCAAGATATCTAAATTGAGTGAGCCTACTTGGTGTTGTCTTGGAATCGAACATATATACCAATATGCAAATATTCCAACAAGAACTACCGAACATATTAATATAAAAATTATCATCCAAGCCTTCTCCCACTAGAATGGGCTCAACTATGGAGCATAAGAAAACTCAATACAAGATTTGACAGTTTCAGGCCGGTTGTCGATCCAACGTCAACTCTCTATTTTTGTGTCAAATTCATAGCCAATGTAGCTATGAGCATGAGAGAGTCATGCCATAAAACCAAGGTGGCCAGTTGGCAGGTTGGTTGACCTACCATTTGGAATGCAGTTTAAGTTCATGCAACCAATGAGCACCCTCCAAGTTTCCTTTGAATATAAAGAGTCTATATGAAGAGGTAAGATAATACAAAATTCTATAGGAAATTGCATTCATCTCTATGACACACTACGTTAAAGAGTGAATGAGTGACAATCACATACCAAAAATATTAATATATTTTTAAAACTAGGTATGTCAAAAGATTTGATGTGTTAGGGTTAGGGAAGTGGAGTTGTCAAAGAGGATGGCAATAGGGTCCCTTATATTATGGCTTAATCAAGTAAACAGGCTGATCCAGTTAGGGTACTCTTTTTGACTTAGACATCACACAAACAAGCTCGAGTATTATAATGCACCACATGGTAGGAAGCCCATTATAATGTTGAGTTAAGACGAATAATTTTCTGGGACAATGTTTCATTGTTATCAAAGACAATAGAGGCTTATTTTATTTTACACAGAACCTCATAAATCTATTGAGGATGGTAGTGTTTGAAGTTTAAACCTCCTTTGTCTTGCCAAGAAGCTATTTAACAACTTGGCCGGATCCCACTTGGTGATGTTTTGGAATCAAAAGAACACGTATACAATATTATAACATTCCAATAAAAAGTACCAATTTAAAATTATGATGCCAAAAAGCATCTGTTAGGCTAGGGGAAGGAATTTCCAACGATAATAGGAATAGGGGACACTTGGTTATTTTCTAAAACTAGGTTGGATCAGGTAAACGGGGCATATATCAAGCCCGGATAATCTCTTCAACCAGGACGCAGGATGCGGGCTTAAATAGCTAGATAAGTGCAATCTATGCATAATAGCATCCATTCAGGTGGCCGCTATTGTCGTAACCTAATACAGGTTCCATGCCTACTAGTTAGAGCTACAGGCGTTATATACTCACAAATAACTTTGTACGACATAGCAATTTCAAAATATCCACACCAGAAACACTAGTGAGAAGAGTCATTTAATCCATTCATGCTGCTGCAAACCTCCCCTTCTACAGGTAGTGAATAGTAAATATAATGAAGAACAATACTTTTTTATTTTGACAAAAAATGAAGTGACAATACTCGAACAATCCTAATGAAATGTTAGGTCTCAGAACTTCCGTGTTCCATAAATAAGATTGAAGCACAGGAAATGGATATCAAAGCTCTAAGGTGGAATAACTCACAAGTTTGCAAAATGAACCAACTAATCACAGATTTTCTCACAACGATAGTGGCTTTATGTGATGTACTAAATAGAGCACGTTGATAATTATGCCAGTGCTAAGAACTATTCATAAATGGAAGAGTAAATAAGACTTGTCTATATGGCCAATATTATACGATTAAGTTACTTCAAATATAAAGGAAGCCAATCTACTTACAAAAGGAAAATCTGATAGAGCTTCTGCAGTCCTGCAACAGTGCCCTGAACAATTTGGGAACACAAAGTTTGTTAAGAAAACCTTCTTGTAAAAGAAGAATCAGTTTGAGTGTGTTATGCATACCCTGAAAAACTAAATGAGCAGAAGCCAATTAACGAAACCCCGCAAAGCACCTTAACTGTAATTTCAGAATACAATCAAACGTAATTCATTGTGTCCTAGCTTAATTAGCCAAATGGCCCTATATTTTCTCACGTGATGTGCAATAAAAACTAACTTTTCGACATATAACAACAGAGAAGATCCAAGTGAAATACTTACAGCTTTCACCAATCTTCATAAGAATATAAAGTCAATGACAAGGAAGAGAAGAAAGAATGGATCAGATTCCATGAAGAACTAAATGTTGTCCAACCTCACATACCCTTTCCCATTCTTCCAAAGCATGGAACAAACCAAGTAGAAGAGAGTAAGTGGTCGATGTTACATACTCCAAGCATTCTTTATTGCAAGAAAAATCCCAGAGCGACTGTTATGTATGCTGGAGCATTGAGTAAGCGCCTTCTAGACATTCGACACTCGTGAATGTCTGTCTGCCTCTTTAGTATCAGGGGATACAATTTACTCAATATATTTGAATTGAATTACAAATATAAGATATCTCGAGAAGCAAAGCGCTTTAATTCGAATACTCCATGTCATATTGGATCTATTCATTTTGATAAAATTATGACAGGGAAGGAAGAAGTAAAGAACAAAAATGGCAGGTACACAATATTTTGAAACGACCAATCTCACTGATATATTTTGTTAGCAGTCAAAACAAATTTATCAAGAATGTAACCGAACCACCTCAAATCTTACATACACTTCACTCATTCTTCCAAGCAATCAAAACCAACGAAAAGCTAAGACGATGTGCTTCCCCGAACGCCTGGGAGCAAGACCACGGTGACATCTTGTCATCAGCCGAGAGAGAGGTCTGGAACATGAACACCGCTTTTGCGTCCGCAGGATCAAAGAGCCAATTGTGGATGTCCCAAAACACCTCCACTGGGACACCGTCTACGAGAATGGTATGGTTCCCCCGGAACTTCCACACCAGCCGCTTCACCTGCATCACCCTCTTCTTGTCGATCCTGATCTCGAGGCAGGGGTTGTCGAACCCGACCGTCTCGAACTCGATGGCGATATCGTGAGCCTTCCCATTATCGCGAAACTGGGCCTTAGTACAATAGACCTTCTTCCCAAACAAGTGCTCCTTCTTGGCCACGAACAGCGCGTCGGAACGGGGGGCCACGCTAGTGCCCGTCTTGCAGTAGGCCTCCTTGCTCATAGTCTCCGAGGAGGAGAACCATCTCAAGGTTGAACAAAATCGCGACGTAAAAACCCTCCAGCGGCTCGGGCGAGGACCCGAACCTGGCTGACGACAAATCCCAGAAGACGTCCATCCTGGAGCCGTCGAGACTCCAAACCCTTCGACCCCTTCTTCTTGGAGAAGAGCCAGGGCTTGATGTCCAGCCTGCCGAGGCTGCGGTTGTTCGAGCATTCGTCGACGGAGACGCCCAGGCCCTGGCCCATCAGGCTCTTGCTCCATGTTATGGTTATCAGACACCAGCAGCCGCCGCGGCGTGGGGCCTGGTAGAGGCATGTGACCAGGTTGTGGGCAGACTTGTGGGTGGAGCTGGAGGAGGAGGAGTCTGCTATCTGGACCCCGCTTTCGCCGAAACAAGAAGGGAAGTCCCTCATATTAATATTGGTTAGGACCCAAATTCTTGGTGTATCATCTGGATGAACAAGATACCAATGATTCAACCGAACAAGGTATGCCTTATTTTTTGTTTGTACAAGAAAATTAGGGTTTGAACTTGGTGGAGGCATTCAACATTAATTTTAGGTTCAACAACACTACTACCTATTGCAAAAAAAAAAAAATGGGCAACCAACCAAACAATCAACAACATACATACATGATTCAACTGAACAAGGTCTAACTTATTTTTTGTTTGTACAAGAAAATTAGGGTTTCAACTTAGTGGAGGCATTCAACATTAATTTTAGGTTCAACAACACTACTACCTATTGCAAAAAAATAGGAAGAAAAAAAAATTGTGCAACCAACCAAACAATCAACAACATACATACTAGTAATCACTAAGAAAAAACTTTCCTAATTCTTAGCACATAGCTATATGTATGTAGAGAAGAAATAGGAAGAGTTTCCATACCTCACATTCAACCATGAACTCAAGATCAAGATCCACACTACCTCATAAGGTGATGTGGGGAGGTAATATTGTATCTTAGAAGATTGGAAGTGCAAAAGAAAAAGGGCAAAAAGAGAAAAAGAGGGCAGAGTAGACAAACTGGCACAACCGTTTTTTTTTCAGTGTGTAGAGTTAGGGACAGATCATCAGTGGTTAGGAATTTAGGATGGCTGCTGCAGCTGTACAACTCTCTCTCTCCCTCTCTCTCTGTGTGTGTGTGTGTCAAACTAGCCAACTAGGGAGGTTATGTATCCTTCCATTCAAGAATTACTTACATGTCATTTCTATCCAACTTAAAATTATTTTAAAAATTATTTTGTTAATATTCATACAATTTTAATCACTGATTTGATCCTAGGCAATTTTAAAGTAAAATGATAAACATTCACACTAGTTTTAGTATGCGACCAAAATGTACTTGTATATGTCCCTTCAATTTTTTTTTTGAGGTATCATTTTCTTCGACTTGACAAATGTCAAGGAGGATTCAAACCTACACTTTATGTACTGGGACCATCGTTGCTATCACTAGATCACAACCCACGGACTTAAAATGAGTATATGTCCCTTCCATTTGGTGGACTGACAGGCTCACATGCATGTTTGGAGTCTTGGACTGACAACAGCTATTCCCAACCACAGCCCAATACAGATTCTTTCTTGGACCAAAAAGGTTCAAGTTGGCCTGCTTGCTCCTTTAGATGGTGCATTGAGAGCGAGGAAGGCAAGTAACAGAGGCCTTGCATAAAGATGTACACAAATTTATATTATTATATCTAGACGACTCAAATTGCCAAAATAGTTTTTATAATGTCCATAAATTTTTAAAATGAGTTATCAAAATTATTCTTAATTTATAAGGGAAGCTATAAATTTTATCTTTACAAATTGTAATAAATTTAGGATAGTTTTGATAACCCATCTTAAAAATCCGAAGACATCGTAAAAGTCCCATTGGCAATTATACTTTCCTATATCTAATAATAGCAAAACTTGAAAAGCTTTACCGTAAGACTTTCAAAATTCATAAAATATTTTTTACATTTTTTACACAATTTTATTATTTTTTTAATATAATTAAGGGTGTGATCGTAATTATAATACAATCTTCATTAATTTCTACTATCATCATTAATACACACTACCATAATATATACTTACTATCTATTATCACATCTCTTTCAATCTAACTTTTTTTTCTTTTATAAAAATATAACTGAATACTCTCTTCCCATCTAACTTTTTTTTATTAAAATATAATGATATAAATACCAATTATTTACAAATGTCTCATTTTCTCACAAAAGTAAAAAAACAAAAAGACGGCATAACAAAGTTGATAAAATATAAAATATTTTCACCAAATTATTATAAGTTACTCATTGTACAACATCTTCTTAAAAAAATATTAAGTAACGAATAACATAAAATATACGTGCAATGAATGCACTGTCCTAATTGCTATAGTTATTATAAACGAATGCACTATTCTTATTTCTTGTGTCAATTATTATATAGGTTACATACAAATTAAACGGGGATCTTAATAGTAAGGTTATTATTTTTCATTTAAATATCATTAACTATTTTCTTGTTATCACTTAAATGATACAATGAATTTTGTAAATTCTTGCACTTTGGTCCTCTGGTGTCTCATGTGTAAAAGGCAGAGCCAGAATTCCACTCTAATGTGGACAAAATTTCGCTTAGCGAATATATTTTTTGGGACATCTGCCCATCTGCTTAGATTCGAGCCAAAGCCACAATGGAAGCAGATTAGCAGTCCCGAGTGCCTATCTATATATAAATCGAGTTGTCTAAATGATCACCCTTTGGGATCGTAACTGAAAGAATTGTATCAAATTTCGAGCATATAAGTCGAACATTTGAAAAAAAAAAACAAAGCTAAATCACAACTTGATACTCTCAACCATTCTAGTTTTTCAACTTGATAGTTGATACCCTCAACTTTTATAGATATCAATTTGATATCCTAAATTTCAAAAATGACGAAATTACCCCTATTCTCTCCTCCCCTCGGCCCCCTACCAGCTGTCACCGCCCCCACCCAAACCCTTCCCCCCGCGCCCCCAGTACCGCAGCTGCGACACCCCTCGCCCCACCGGCCCACTTTCCGAGTCGTCTGTCTCCCCGCCCGCTACGACGGCCCGTGCGCGACGGAGTGGGGATTGTGTTAGGGACGTGGCACGAGGAAGGGTCGCAAGGGTGGTACAGCTGCGGAGTGGATGACAGCGGAAGAGGGTGACAGCCGGTGAGGAAAAGGGAGGAGAGAGTAGAAGTAATTTCGTCAATTATAAAATTTAAAATATTAAGTTGATACCCATCAAAGTTGAAAATATTAAGTAAAAAAAAATTCAGTATGAAGTAGTAATCTACCCCCAAAAAAGGCAATTTTAAACAGAAATCTGCAAGAAACACATCAAGTAATCAACCAGATTTATTCAGCATGTCCATAAAACCCCCCTCTACAATCATTGACAGCATACAAACCCAGCCATTACTAAACAGTAAGCAAAGATCAAACACTTTCACCCATCAGCAGCAGAAGGGGTCATTAGTCACACAGAACACATACTATAGAAAACTGTTCAGAGTAAATTTAGTTCACAAGAAAACTTAAACAGACTCTTGATTCTAACCAAAGACCAACAATTTCATCCTCACTTCTGCACCTTCTTGGCTATAGTGGCCAAATCCAGGGAGGATCCATACATCTTAGCAAGGGCTTGCTCGCACAAACCATGCCCATCATCCAACATCGGCATCCGCGCCTCAACGAACGGCAGAACCGTCTGATGCTGCTGCGCCCCCCCTGGCACGAATACGCCAGCCAACACCCTGAGAACGTTCGACGCATCGATGTCCATGCAGACATTGATCTCGACCGACCCCTTGGGCGCCGCAGGAATCCCCGATATCTTGAAGTAGCCCAGCAGGTGGTCCTCGTCGACGGCGTTTCCGCCACCCTCGTAGACGATCACCAGAGCCTCCGTCTGGTTATCGTGAGACGTCGTGAATACCATGTCCTTCCTCGCAGGGATTGCGGTGTTCTTGTGGATGATCGTCACGAAGCTGCCACCGTCCGCTCGAACTCCCAGACTGAGCGGCGTAGCCTGGATTGTCAGCAGGTCCAGGCTGCCGGATGGGTCGGTGATCCCCGAAGCGATGGCGCCTTCTAGCGCAGCACCCGAGACGGCGGCCTCCAGAGGATCCATGCCCTCGTACGAATTCCCCTGCTTACAGACTCCCAACACTAGGCTCCTGATCTTCGGAATACGCGAACACCCTCCTACTAATATGACATCGGTCAGGTCTCCAGCGGCTAACTTGGCGTCGGCTAAACACTGTACAACAACGCTCTCGCACTTCTCGAAAATCGCATGATTAACCTGTTCGAACTCGGTCCGTTCAAAAGATCTGCAGAGTTTCTTCCCGCTACCCAGGTCGACGCTGATCTGAACACTAGCCTGAGAAGAAAGCTTGTGAATTGCATTCTGTATCGCAATCCGAAGTGACCCCATCGATCTGATCCTGTCGACGCTGTTGTTCGAACAGAAGGATTCGAAATCTGGAACGAGATACCGAAGCACGTTCTGGAGAACGTCTTCTCCACCTATCGGAATCCCCAGCTGTGCTTTTATCTGCGAGACGCCTCCAGCTGTAGCGGTAATAGCAACATCACAATATCCTGCACCCATGTTGAAGATCAACGCAACCTTCTCGCTGCCGCTCCCGATATTCTCGTTCATCGACTGCTGCTGCTGCTGCTGGGCGTAGAGAAGCGCCACGGCAGTGGGCTCCGGCATCAGACGGAGGACGTGTAAGCCGGCCATCGCACAGGCCCGCTCGACCCTGGTATGCTGGAACCGGCTAAACGAGACTGGAATGGTCAACACCACATTCTTTATCGGGCGCTTGAGTTGGACTTCCGCCATCGCTTTCAGTTCAACTAGGAAGATTGCAAGCACTTCTTCGGGGGTGGTCGATCTCCAGACATTGTTCACTAGAGCAGCAATGAATGGCCTGACGCCGATACCCAAGGTCTGCACCAAGAAAGGGAGGGTCTTGCTGGCCTCGACTACCGGATCAGTATCCATCCTTCCGACCAGGCGTTTCATGTTGAATATAGCGCTCCCGGAGTATATTTCTTGCTCATCATGAGGAAGCAGTTCGGAAACTCCTCCTGAAGGGACCTCGTCCTTGAACATGACATAGGAGCGCAGCAACTTCTCGTCTCGCGTGTTTCTGAGGAGTTCCACACAGGACCCGTTCCATATTGCGACACTGCACTGTGAGGTTCCGATATCAACTCCGATCGCAAGATCAGGGAAAGAGGCTTGGTTCTTGTCTTCGCCGGTTGTTTCGCTGTCTGATGCAACTGTATAGATTGGTTCTACCATTCTGCAAATGGGCCAGAAATGTGAGATAGAGAGCAACCAAATACCTGGTACTTGTTATGTCACTACAACAACAACAACAACAACAACAAAGCATTTTTCTGAAATTGAGATAAAATTGTGGGGTCAGCTATTTGGAAACTCTTCCATTCGGATCTCATAAGGGCATGTCCATTGTAACGCTAAGGCATAGTTTGCAGTATCGACCGATACCGATATCGATACGGCCGGTACCGATACGGTACGGCATGTCTTGATCCAATATCGATACATACCGATACCGACGTTGGGTATATAATTCCCAATCAATTCAGCAGAAAAAATTGAATGAAAAAGACCCACCAACAAGGGTGTAATAACATACTTATCTATCGCAGGTAAACCAATAAGTAATTGTGACTACTATTTTATTCAAAACTACTAACAAACACATAAAATACTTGAAGTTACACCTAAATATATAACATTTTGAAATATATACATTAAACCCCCCAATATGTTTCATAGGTATTACGAAAACCACTCTTATTTTGAAAATAATTACATTGACCATCCCTCTTCTTTATATTTTATTTTTAAAATAAGAATAATTAGTGTTATAACTTTCTATAGAAAATACAAAACATAAGGACAATCGTATAATTAGTTTCAAAATAAGAATAGTCCTTATAATAAGTATGAAACATAGGAATAGTTAAAGTAAATTGTCCCAACTTTTTTTTCCAAAACTTTAATAATTTAATAGTAATATTTTGCTTTCCAATACCCAAAAAAAAAACTCCGATACTCGATCGGAAACCCCCGGTAATCTCGATATCACCGATCTCGATACTCATAGAAAGGGTCCAATACCGATTTATCGATACTGCGAACCTTGACGCTAACAAGATCTTGCTATGTCGCTTTGAAGCTAAGAGAACATTTAATCAACAAAGAATACAATCCCGTGGTTAAGTATTTTAAAGCAATAACCATGGGTTGGGTTACACTAAGGGGGCGTTTGGGTTTTTTTTTTTTATTCCCGAAAAAATTTAAGATGGGAATCTATTACCACGTTTGTTTGACTTATAAAAAATTTATTTCCGGGAATTATAAATACCCGGATAAATAGTTTACCCACAAAATATGAAAATTCTATCCCTTGAGAATATATGGATTTTTTTTTTTGCCCGGAAAAAAAAAAAATTTGTCTAAATTTTTTTCTTCTTTTTTGATCAATTTTGATTAGTTTTGAACATTTTTTTTTGTCGTTTTTATCGCTTTTATGTCAATTTTTTTTTTTGTTTTTACTAATTTTTGTCGTTCTGAGCAATTTTTTGTCGTTTTTTACCCTTTTTTGTCACTTTTTGATTATTTTTTGTCGTTTTTATCGCTTTTTTGTCTTTTTACCAATTTTTTGTCGTTTTAAGCGATTTATTGTCGTTTTTAACCATTTTTTGTTTTTTGTTGTCACTTTTTGATTATTTTTTTGTCGTTTTTACCCAATTTTTGTCCTTTTTGTCGCTTTTTTGTCAATTTTTGTTGTTTTAAGCGATTTTTTATCTCTTTTAGATTTTGTTGTTTTTACCGATTTTTTTCGCTTTTTTGGTCATTTTTACTGATTTTTGTCATTTTTTCGCTTTTACCGAATTTTTGTCGTTTTTGTCGTTTTTTTTGCTATTTTTTGTCGTTTTAACCGATTTTTTGTCCTTTTTGTTGTTTTTATCGATTATTTTTCATTTTTGTCATTTTTTTGTTATTTTTTGTCGTTTTAACCGATTTTTTTTGTTTTTAACCTTTTTTGTCGTTTTTAACCGATTTTTTGTCATTTTTTGTCGTTTTAACCGATTGTTTGTCCTTTTTTGTCGTTTTTGTCGCTTTTTTTGTTATTTTTTGTTATTTTTTTGTCATTTTAACAGATTTTTTGTTTTTAACTGATTTTTTTTTTCGTTTTTAACCGAATTTTTTTTGTCGTTTTAACCGATTTTTTGCTTTTTTGTCGTTTTTGTCGCATTTTGATTTTTTGTCGTTTTTACCGATTTTATGTCGTTTTTGTCGTGTTTTGGTTATTTTTGTCGTTCTTACCCTTTTTTTTTGTTATTTTTTGTCGTTTATACATTTTTTGTCGCTTTTGGTCATTTTTGCCGTTTTAAACCGATTTTCTGTCGTTTTCTTCGTTTTTGTCGTTTTTTGTTATTTTGTCGTTTTTACCATTTTTTTTCGTTTTTACCGGTTTTTTATATTTGTTCATTTCTTTTCGTGATTATTATTTTTTATTTTTTTCGGGAACAATTATATTGTCACCAAACATGGGAATGTAATTTTTCTGGAAATTTAATTCCTTGGAATTTGATTCCCGAAAATATAGAATTTCCGGCTATATAGTATTCCGCATACCAAACGCCCCCCAAGTATAATGAAAATTGTCTCTCTAAGGGTCTGCTTGGCAATTGTAGGGATAGCGGTTATGAGATGCTTTAGAGTACCGGTTATAAGCGGTTATGAGGAGTTCGATTTTGGATGGTTTTTAAGTAGCGGCTTTTAAACCAATCCAATCCATGCTGAGTAATTTACTAACGAGCGGTTCTAAAAAAATTTTACACGAATAAATTAAATAGCGAAGGATATCAGTAGTTATAATTACTGAAAATTGCTGAGAAATCCAATTTCGGGGTGGGCTTTTATGAAATGCCCACCCGCTGGATAAGTTTTATGAAATACCCAGAATTAAGTATTTTCACGTTAAATATTCCAAGATTCCCTTTTAGATGTCACCCGCTAGAAACTGCTATTTTTATAATACCGAAACTACCCCTCCGCGCGAATTGGTCATCTATATGTATTTGAATTCAAAAAACTCGGATCTGGATTGCAATTTTCGTCTTCTTCTTCTTCACGGAAAATCTGAATTCCATTGTTCTCATATTCAGCAGAGATCGCAAAAATCGTTCGTAGTTCGGTGTGTTTTCTTTAGTCGAACTCAGATCATCGCTCGTCATCATCATCACCATCATCATCATCTTCATCGTGGAGACATTTGAACTCAGATCTTCAATTGTGGAGAGATCTTTCTTCTTCTTTTCCATAAGAATTATCATCGCTTTGAAAGAAGAACGAAACTCTTTATTCCTGAAAAAACTAAATTACACGTTTTAACACTGGAAATGACCATTCTCCGTCTTAATTAGGACGGAGAATGGCATTCTCCGTCTTAATTAGGACGGAGAATGCCATTCTCCGTTTTATTTAAGACGGAGAATGCCATTCTCCGTCCTAATTAACACGGAGAATGACATTCTCTGTTTCCGTCTTAATTAGGACCGAGAATGTCATTCTCCGTCTTAATTAGGACGGAGAATGGCATTCTCCGTTTTATTTAAGACGGAGAATGGCATTCTCCGTCCTAATTAACATGGAGAATGACATTCTCCGTGTTTCTAACACGGAGAATGGTCATTCTCCTACGTTTTAACACTAGAATGACCATTCTCCGTGATAAATTACACGGAGAATGGCATTCTCCGTCCTAATTAAGACGGAGAATGGTCATAATGGTCATTCTCCGTTTAATTTAGCACGGAGAATGGCCATTCTCCGTCTTAATTAGGACGGAGAATGCCATTCTCCGTTTTATTTAACACGGAGAATGACATTCTCCGTTTCATTTAACACGGAGAATGGCATTCTCCGTGTTTCTAACACGGAGAATGGTCATTCTCCTGCGTTTTAACACTGGAATGACCATTCTCCGTGTAAAATTACACGGAGAATGACATTCTCCGTCCTAATTAAGACGGAGAATGGTCATTCTCCGTTTAATTTAGCACGGAGAATGGCCATTCTCCGTCTTAATTAGGACGGAGAATGCCATTCTCCGTTTTATTTAACACGGAGAATGACATTCTCCGTTTCATTTAACACGGAGAATGGCATTCTCCGTGTTTCTAACACGAAGAATGGTCATTCTCCTGCGTTTTAACACTGGAATGACCATTCTCCGTGTAAATTAAGACGGAGAATGTCATTCTCCGTCCTAATTAAGACGGAGAATGGTCATTCTCCGTGTAAATTAAGACGGAGAATGCCATTCTCCTGCATTTTATGGTTAGCTGAAACTTTGGAGGGCCATAACTTTTGACTGGGAGGTCGAAACGAGGTCCCGTTTATCGCAAAATGAGCGTATCGTCGAGGAGACTGAAAGTAACAGCTTCACAGTTAGACGGCCTTCCGAAATTTTAGATTCGCAAAAAAATGATGTTTGGACCTCCGTTTTAGCACTTTTGTCGTTCGTCCCGGTCTTTCCGAAATTTTTCGACGAGTTTTTGAAGATTTTTGAGGAGAAAACCTAGATTCGAAAGTGAGCAGCGTATGGAAGAAGATGGAGTATTGAAACGTTTTTTTAAGAGCAGTTTTGTGGGTGTTTCCAATAAATTAAAAGGAAGGGCAAAAGGGTCATTTGGAACCCGCTTTGGATAAGTTTCTCTAATTCTGGGCACGCGATAAAAGTTTTTTTAGCGGTGGATTTTACATAAAACTTTTTTAGTTTTTGGGCATTTCATAAATCTTCCCTTATAATTATATATATTTTTGTGAGGATATAAATGAAATAAAAAAATAGAGCCGCTCAAAATCTACCAATTTGGAGTGTTTATAAAGTCACCCAAAAATGTATTACACCGGTTTTGGGGGGAGGGTTTGAGCCGACCAAAATCGGTACCTCAAAAAAATTAACAAGCAGGTTTCCATAAACGACCGATTCAAAAACACCCCAAAATCAGTGAAAACACCGTTACCAAGCAGACCCTGAGAGAGAGAGAGAGAGAGAGAGAGAGAGAGTGTGTGTTGAGTGATGAGCTCATTCATAGTCGAACCATAAGGAAACACAAATGTTACACTTATTAGGCTGCAGTGAAAGAAATTCCACAGAAGCATCACCAATTCGGAACATACATAGTATGAATATGTGTGAAGAAGGCTGAAGTAACAAATAAGAGAGAGAGAGAGAGACTCACTTGATTATTAGCTGTTGTAGCAAGAGGCCCTTTCTCAAGTAGACATACAAAAGATGATGGATGATGGTACAGAGAGGGAGACGAGTAAATAAAGAAAAGGGAAAGGTTGAAAGAGGGCGAGAAGAGAAGAGAAGAGAAGAGAAAAGAGAAGAGAGTTCTGGAAGGAACGAGTGACGTCGCATCTATTCGAGTAGAAGCGGCAGTACGCTTCGAGAAGAGTCGGAACAAATGACGCACATGCGCTCCTATGCCGAGCTGAGTCTGGTGGGACCCACCTTCCGTTGGGCAGCAAGCGCTCATATATCCATTTTGATGGTGGTTGCGCTAGTCTTTGACGTTTGGCGTTTCGCGCTTTAAGAGCATCATTAGTAAGTAGTAAAGTCTATTCCATTTTCTAGATTCTAGATTTAGAATGTAGGAGCTCATTTTGTAGAATAATAAGTCTTATTTCTAGTTCCAATTTCTACAATTTTGGTTTCAACCCATCCATGGGTGCTAAGGGTTGGGCCTCCCAATTTCTAGATTCTATATTGTAGAAACTCGTTTTGTAGAATAGTAAGTTCCAATTTGGAGCCCAACTTTCTAGATTCTAAACTTTATATTATTTTTTTTCTACACTAATTTTTGACCACACAATTTTTGGGACCGGAACTCACTTTATTATTTCCTACTATTCTCATATAAATCCAACCCATTCTACATTTACTTTTTTTTGAAATTTTGGGCTCCAAATTGCATTGGAGAGTCCCAACTACTACTGATGCTCTAACAATAGACAAATGAGATTGTGCTCTGTACATGAGTGAGAGCATTTTTCCTTGTCTAATTCGAAAAGCACTTCAATTTTTGTTTAAAATTAATCTATTTTTTTTCTAAAATTATTTATAAATTTGTCATCCAAAAAATACCATCTAAACTGTTAAATAATTTGACAGTCCTTCCAATAGAAAGGACTGTGGAAGAAAATAATTTGACAGTCCTTATAATTTGACAGTCCTTCCTAAAAAGGACTGTCAAAAAATTGACAGTCCTTTCTATTGGAAGAACTGGCAAAAAATTGACAGTCCTTCCTATTTTAAGGATAGTCAAATTTACAGTCCTACAAAATTAGGAGGAAGGACTGTCAAATTTTTGACAGTTCCGATCCCTGACCGCCGTCTCCTCTCATTCGCTCGTCCTCCTCCACCTCCTCCTCCTCCTCCTCCTACCAGAGCTCGATCGCACCCTCGCGCCCCCATGGGCGTCTGTGTCCCCGACTCCGACAATGAAAACTTGAAGGTTGGACTAATCCCAAGTAAAATTCGAACTGTTCTGAATAAAAGTTCTAGCAAACTGAACTGTCCTGTAATAAGGGCTAATCCCAAGTAAAAGTTGGAGTACTTTTAGAATTAGCCTTTTCTTTTGATCCCACTAGAAAGCACTAATTTTTTACAATTTATTAGACACGTCCGTCCATGTGGATTCATGTGGTACTTACAAAAAATTTGATTTAATTTTGACTCGACTGTAAAACATGTAAAGCCTGCTTTACTTTCGGACGAGTATGAATACTAGTTGGTTCGGTCTGAAAATTTCATATATTGTAGGTTCTTTACCATATTAAATACAAAATGATGGATTAATTGTGAATAATATATTGTAAAGGACAGTTGGTACTACTCTAAAATTTAACTCCCTTTCAACCTTTTCGCTTAGTATCGTCATCAAATAGTATTATCATATTCATAAATAACAATAATGATTTTATTATGAAAAGATTGAATATTGTACATAATTTGTCAGGGGTTTATAAACGATACCACCTCGGCCCAAATCCACTCGACCTGGCCCATTGTCATCCCTAGGTTTGGATGGTATTCAAATATTTTTTGTATATCAATCCGGTAGTTCGGATTTACAACAATCTAGATGAGTTGTTCAACATATCTTGCTCCAAATCGGTCATGTTCTACAATATCTTTCAATTGCCTTAACATGAACACAGTACATTTTATTGACCCAAACCCAGTAAATCCTTGTCAAAATGTGATCTGACCTGACATTCGCACCACCAAATCAAGTTCAGCCGGTCAGGTTCGCTATTTGGTTAACCAGAACCAACTGGTCGACTTCCTGTTGGGTTGCAACATGAGATTGCAATGCTAAATGTGTCAGAGATCCAAATATTAAAGATAGTACAGTAGCAGTACACAACCGTAAGACTAGAGAAAGTCCCTGCATATATTGCGAACATAAACAGTTACTAAAGGAACAGTAAAGATGCCGAAGAACACGGATTTAAGGTCATACCTATCAACAATCTCGAGTCCTCGCAAATTGCTCAAAGAAAAACTGGAAACGAAACAAAGGTTTCTTAAAGGCATGGCTAGCTTATACAGCTGTAACAAAAAAGAATAAAAAGTTTATGCAACACGGATCAAATTCATTTTCACTGAGCTTGAGGTTATAGAAACATGAACAGTTCTAATAATAACGAAAACTTAAGCGAAAAGCAGGCTTCTCTCCTGTCACCAACTCCATAAAAGCACCTGCTCCTGCACATTCAATGCACACAGATCTTGCCAATCGTTAGAATTACACGTAAGCAATATAGATGATACTAAATTTAGATTTTTCACAACATTAAGCAGTTCAGGAGCCCCAAGAGGAAGCAGTGTTTCTCGAATTCATTACACATAATTAAGACATGAAAGTTCAGTAATAAAAAGGACTCTAGGTCAGGATGGGGAGAGTAATATCGGGAAGTTCAAAGTTACAGCATCATCACCATCTAGGCCTTCTCCTATGAATGAGCTTGAGATATTGCGCATGAGAAAGCATCAAAAGAATTGACGAAGTCCTTGTGAATAGATACCAACTTGATGCAACCATTGTGTTTAAGTAGCTATGAACAAGAGATGACCTTGCCATGAAACCCTAGGCAAGTTGACACGTAAATAGTTGTCATGCAGATTAAGCTCATGTAACCAAGTAGCACTTTCCATGTTCCCCTATATATTATAGGGAATTGCATTCATCATATGACTCAGGCCAAAGAGAAAAAGCATGACCAAAAAAGGGCAGCAAGTTATAAATTATGACTTTGTTTCATTGCTACTGCATCTTCTTTTCTTTGTTTCAAGGACTAACTAGCGTTTAGACCATGGATTTTATACCAGCTTAGAGTTTTAAGTCCTGACATGTCCAATTGGATATTTTGGACCCTAGATTTTTGTTTTCTTTTTCCATTATACCCTCATTTGCATCATGTGTTACTTGTTGCCCTTGTACTCATGTTTAGAGTATAATGGAAAAAAGGAACCAAAAATAAAAATTCATGGTCCAAACTTTCCAATTGGACATATCAGCGCTTAAACTCTAAGCTGGTATACAATATAGGGTCTAAACACTAATTAGTCCTTGTTAGGAGATTAATCTTCACTATTTGCTAATGCCTGAAGCAAATTTTATCACTTTCACCCATTGTCAACAAAATGTAATTTTGTCTTAAGATGTAACACTATTCTAAACAGACATTTATGTACCATCTCCTGAAGGACATGTAAATGATGAAAGTACCACGAGCCTCGCACTTATGCAGGGTCTGCTAAGGGTCAAAAACTACACAGCCTTACCCCCATATATATGGAGGATGGAAGCAACAAGTCTTCCAGCCGCACCAGGCGTCGCCCTCTGAAAGGATCTGCGATCATCCAAATCAATATGAATGTGGAGGCTTAAATTTGTTTTGATATATGTTTAGAATTTTTTTAAGATTGCCTCACTTTGTTCCTCGAGAGATTGCTTACCTCACTCTTTGCACCATTCATTATGGCAATGGATGGCAATACTGCATGTAGGTTCAAAAGCATCCTTTTTTGAGGGCCTCGTCCCAATGCATCGACTTACCTCACTCTTTGAATCATCATCCATGCCTTCTCCCATCACAATAGGGTCGGCTATGGAGCATAAGAAAGCTCCATACAGTTTTATGGCCACGTGTCGATTGATGTCAACCCTCTATCTTGGTATTGAATTCATAACCAAGATAGCTATGAGCATGAGAAGGTCACGCTGTCAAACCTAGGCAACCAGCTGGGAGGTAGGTAAACCTACCCTTTGGATCTGCATTTAAGCTCATGCAACCAATGAGCACCCTCCAAGTTTCCCTAGACTAAAGAATCTTGATGAAGAGGTAAGATGATACAATTTTCTGTAGTGAATTGCATTAATCTCTATGCCACATTAAGCCAATGGGTGAAAAGGAATGCCAAACCCTTGAATACCTTCACAAATGTAAAAATCCATAAAATATGACTCAACAGATGTTATACGGTGTTATACCATAGTCAACCAACTGTTTCCTTACAAGAGACACCTAATTTATATTTAACTACCATTGTAATTGGAAGAGGGTGTGTTTGAGAGTGGAGAGTATGAAGGGAGTACCATATTAGTTAGCTCATGCTGCTTTGTTGGGATTACAAGTAAGGAAACTGAAAATCCATCTCGTCAAAGTTATCTCCATCATTGAATGCAAAATTGACATCATGAAAATCCTCATTGCCGCTGCCCTGATCGCTGCTATTGCTACTATCAAATGAACTTGAATAGTATGAACTGAACTCTAAATTAGACTGCACCAAGCTGGTGCTATTACTTGTCTCGCTATCACTGGGGGGGTGCTCAATATCCATGGAGCTGCAACATTCAGGAATCAAATTGTTACCAACAGTCTCAAGCTAAGGCGACAACGATGAAAGGTTAGAGAGAGAGAAACCTTCCATCTGGCGGGAAGTTGGCGAGCAAACATATATCAGGCCTTTCTTCCAACAACTGTGAAACTGGTATGCAACTGTCAAGAACAGAATGAATTAGAAGGTACTTGTTACTCGCAATCGATACATTAATGGTACTCTACTACCTTGGATCGTAGCGCCTAGAATGCCAGTCTTCCTCACCAGAAAGGCCGTCCTTGTTGGATATGTCCTGTGCAAGAAAGATATCCAAAACCAAACTACTTTCAAGCTCGAATCGTACGGTAAAAAGAATACTACATGGCTATGCTCTAATTGATCTGCGTACTAAATATCTGAGGAACTTGCAGTCGCCACCAACCACGGCTGATAAGAACTGAGCAACTTCCACCTGCAACCGTGTACCAATTAGAGATTTACCTATCATGAGAACTAGAGTGTTTCCATGAACATATCATCAAGCTCTTACTTCTTTGAGATGAAAACAGTCACGTAAAATCATGACCTCAAGACCCTGTGCATATGTGCCACTGCCAAGGTTCCTAAACAACTGAAGTTGTCAAATAAAGCTCAAGAAAATAGGATAGCAAAAGGTAGAAGTAGCACTAACAAACAACATAGAAGCACAAAATGCTAGACACAAACCTTAAAAATGTGCCAGTAATTGAATAAGATGTACAAAAATCAACAACTTTCAGATTGCACAAGCCCTACAAAACCAATCCGTTCATTAATTGAAGTTCCAACTATCAGAATAAAATCTAATGAGCAGGAGTAAGACCTGATCCAAAACCAATAAACTGAACTTCATTAACTTAAAAGGTTTCACAGTAAAGTCAGCCTATTATTGTTTACCGTGTCTTAACAATTTTCAACTGTAGCTTAACATGCTAATAAAGATGAACTACACCCTTGGATATAAATTAAAGCATTCCACAAATGGTTGTATTCCTTTTATAAAGTTATGAAGAAAATGTACCTTAACTAATGAACGAGCTTTATGATCATGGACCTTGAACCCCCTGAGGCCCAGTGAGTTTATACGAGGACAACCATTGACAAGATCAACACAAGTTGCAGAACTCAAACTGTTATCTCTGCCTGATAAGAAAGCAAATAGATTTAACAAGAAAAATAGGAAATATTAGAAACAAGCGCAGGGAGATAGCACACCAGCATCAGAGGACTCAATGATTAACCGCTCAATGGAGTGACAATTTGTGCTCACCGCTACCAATGTCCTCTTCAGCTCAACATGGCTGTTGAAAGAATTGTGTTAATAATCTTCTGTCAAATTCAAAGAGGTGATAAAAAGAAAAGGGAACAAAAAGTCTAGAGCACATCACTTGGATATTATCAGTTTTACCCAAACCACTCAGAGAAGTTTGTGTATCGCACTACTTCAAATACCATATAAACATGTATCGGTAAAGGTCTTAGTAGTACAAGTCAATTTTGGTCTCAATTTCCTTCCTCGTGTTAGGAGTTTCGGTTGTAAATTTTTGAGACTTACAATGGTTTTGGTATGGCTTCAGTTTAGTGTTTTGGCACCTACAAAGATCAATGTCTATAGTTTAGGTTGTTCCTCTCAGAACTAATAAAACTGTACTGACTTGTCAAAACCGAGACAAAACAGAATAAAACCAGTTTTCTGTTGATTCCGGAAAAGTACCCTCCAAAGCTGGTCTCAAAGGGCACAAACAGGCCACTGTTGGTTTGATTCAAATAGCATGAGTTTGTGAACAAACTGAACACAGTATCTGAAAATCAGAAAAGGGAACATAAAGTCTAGAGCACATCGTTTGGATAATATCAGTTTTACCCAAACCACTCAGATAAGTTTGTGATATGGCACTACTTCAAACACCATATAAACATATGTAGGTAAAGATCTTTAGTACAAGTCGATTTTGGTCTCAATTTCCTTCCTCATGTGAGCAGTTTCAGTTGTCAAATTCTGAGACTCAATGGTTTTGGTATGGCTTCTGTTTAGTGTTTCCTCACCTACAAAGTTCGATGTGTATAGTTTAGGTTGTTCCTCTCAGAACTAAGAAAATTGTACTGACTTGTCAAAACCGAGACAAAACAGACTAAAACCAGTTTTCTGTTGATTTCAGAACGGTACCCTCCAAAGCTGGTCTCAAAGGGCACAAACAGGCCACTGTTGGTTTGATTCAAATAGCAAGAGCTTGTGAACAAACTGAACAGAGTATCTGAAAACCAATAGTCACTAGTCAGCCATTTGTTTCTCATCCTGCCAAAGTGTTATTTTTATTTTATATATATATATATATATATATATATATATATATATATATATATATATAGTATGTACATGCCAATATTTGTCTCTTTTTCCAAGTCCGTAGGTATCCTAGAAATTGTAGCTTTTAATAAAACAAAGTTCATTGCTGAACAAAGAACGAAGATGCCTATTACTAGATGATATCATATATGGTACTGAAATGGATATACTTACAGGCCAATGATTTCTAGATCTAGGAGAGATTGACACGCTGCTATTGCAGTGCATAGTGCAGTACTGTCCATTTTATAAATATTGTACAAGTGCAACCTCTTGAGGAGAGCCCTGAAATTTTATAAAAGCATTATTAAGAAACAAAAGAATAGTTGACAAAAGCTAAAAAAATCAAACAATTTGTTTCCATACCCTGCAACACCACTGTCCAGACTTAGAGCCAAAAGGCAGGACCTAGTAAGAAAAGATGACTCCCTTCCTTGCCTTGGTCTTTTCTCATTCCACAAAAGACCAGCTCCATCCATAGAACTTCTAGAAGAATAGGACATTGACCGACTATGTTCAGATGTTGATGCCAGATTAGGCAAAATCCCAAGCTTAAGTGACCTGATCTTAGAGAAAGGAACAATTAAAAGATATCATTTAAAGGCTATTTATGCAATAAATGAGAATAAATATCATTCCGTGTGTTTTACTCGTACAGATATATGATCATAGACGAATATAGATGACCATTAGAAAGAATAACTCTTATCACTATTTAGTTTCTTTCAACATACAATCACACAAAGCAGAAGCTAATTTACTGACTCCAACAGTAGGTTTCTAGATGAAGGGAGATTCCATAAAACAGTAGGTTCTAGTTCAGCAGTTTTGTTTTGAGGATCGTGAGCAACAACTATATTCTAGTTGGTTTGGAAATTTGAAAACTCTAACATCCACCTGACACATGAAGATCTCTCCTTAGGACATGGTCATCATCGTGCACAGTATTCAATGTTAATGAGGAAGAGTTGTACAAGCAAGAGTGAAGACGCAGAGTAACCGGTCACGTCCCAGGTTGACGGCTCCGGACTTATTCACCAATCACCATCCTTCCCTTTCTACCTATGGTGGATAGTACTCTGCAAGCCCTTTCATAAGCTGTTGGAGTCTAAAACCAAAGGTATTTGCCTCATGGATTACGTACATATAAGCTGCTATTCGCAGTCCACTGAATTAGTGTTCTTAATAGGTTGCTATCAAAAATAATACCGACAACTTCATGAAAAAGTCTGATCACACAAAGAACTCTAGGACCATCCAAATTGCCTCTTTAACAAAGTCATCATGGTATGGTAATGGTTCCAGTTTGAGGGGAGACCTATAGAACCAATATGTTTGTGTTTCAATCTTTCCGTCAGATGGTAAAAGGTGGTGGTTCTGTAAGTTTTGACCAGATCACATAGGCGATATCTGCTCGACCTCTCTTAGCTGATGGTTCCGTAAACTGTAGAACTCCCATTTCAACTATGTAATACTTACTACTAGGAATGAGGAATAGTCCCAAACTGGGTTACATTTTGGTCAATATTTATTATTTGAGAGCAAAGGAATTCTTTTAGTTATTAGAGATTGTACTAGAAGATCTGTGTATATGTTGTGCAGTCTTAATTATGAAGAATGTACACAAAATTGTATATAGAAACTTCTACAACTTTGTAGAACACAATGGCTTTTTACACAATGGTTATAGTCCTTCATTAAAAGAAGTTGACCCCAATGGAGTGAGGAATGATATAATGCTTCTAACAAGGTTGTGTAATGCTCACAGAAATACTGATGTCTCACCAAAAAGGTCCAGTGGCACCACACATGATAAAGGATACATAGCATTTCACGACACATTTAAATTAGAGAATCCAAGAATAACAGCAATGTTGTAGGATTCACACCTTCATTACAAAGCTTTCACTAAAAAAATGTAAGACTTTAGGAAGTTACACTTAAATGGTGACGCTAATACTATTGCGGAATACATCGAATAGCGGGATCTATTTCATCCTCGCACTTCATTATGTACAGGATGTATCTTATCAGTAGACATATTGGAACTAATACAGGAGAAATATCTGAAAAAATATCCTAAGTCTCTGCTTTATACCAGAGTTTATATCGATGAAGATGTTAATAAGATCTCAACGAAATGAACAATAGCAACACATGCCTATGCTTTAAAAGCATCTATCAACATACTACTGCTACTACCATACGCTGCATAATATGCATACTTACTCGAGGGAAATCAAGTTCACAAACACAGATGTAAGAACCTGCAAATCAGAATCATTGATGAGAGACATTGCATGACATGGGTTTTGCTCATTGACTTCTCAGCACAACCTGCAGCTGCCCATCTACATTGTAGTGATATCTAACTTACTAATAGAAAGTAACTTGAATGATTTTCAATTTAATTAGTAGAGACATGCACATACTGTGAAAAAAAAAAATGGAAGTCAGGCCTAAGTCAAGAACTAAAAGTTTTTATACTTCTACAAAATACCCCATGGTAATAGTAAAATTACAAGAAGAAGGAACTTTTGCAACAAGTGTCTTCTTCCTCCTCTATCCGGCCAATACTTCAAAATTGACTACATTAACAACACTTGTCATCCTTTTCCAAACAATTTTGTTCATCCTTCCAATCCTAGCAGAACAACATTGTCGCAGGAGTCCAAATTATAAGCCAGTATTTCCCTCGAGCCTGTTACCCCAGTGCGTCCAGAATTTCGGATCTGATGATGAGCTTCCCCCAATGAAATGAGCTGTTAAGGGCAAACCAGGGCAGCAAAGGGCGCAAAATCTGAGCCCAGATAGACATTTTCTGTATACATGCATTAGGGAAAACAAATTATTCTCTTTTGGGAATAGGAGGATCTGAACCTCCAATTTAGTCCCCTTTTGCCAGCGGTTCTATTTATTGTGGTTATGGTCTTAAAAATATGTAATAGGATACGAATTAATATAAGTTAAATAATCTCTGATATAAGTTTATATTTTTCTTTTTGACAGACATCAGTCTTCTAAGTGGGTTTGCAGTATCGGAATTGAAATCGGTATCGAACACTTCCAATGAGTATCGGAATCGGCGGTATCGGCAGTTTCTGATCGAAGTATCGAATTTTTTTGGTATCAAAAAGCAATCATTATTAAAAAAAAATATTAAAATTTAGAAAAAGCATTTTATATATTTAGGCATAATTGAAGTATTTTCTATGTGGGTTCTTAGTAGTTTTGAAATTGAAGAAAATCAATAGTCACCCCTTGCTGACTGGTTTACCAGCGATAAATAAGTTTTCTTTATTTACATGCTTTTACAACTTTACTATTCTTTTATTGTTGTTTGGTCTTTTTCTTTCAATTTTCTTTGCGGATTTGACGGGAAAAAGGCACCTAACATCAGTATCGGTCGGTATCGGATCGGAACATGCCAAAGTGTATCGATATCGGCCGTATCGTATAACTATCGGCCGATAAATGCAAACTATAACCCATCCCAAGTAACAACTGAGCTATCAGGCAACATATCTTACTTAAAGCTAGCTTTTCGTACTATATTGGCACTTTACTTACTACATTTCTCCCATTGGAAGACAGACGTTTGTTGTGGTTATCATCAAATGCAATCAGATAATCTTCAGAAACATAATGGATGTTGAGTCTTTACTACTACCTAAATATGCTTTCATTGTAGGCAACAGGTATATTTTTTCACCCAATCCTAAATCCCAAGTAACGACATTGTTTCATTCCACACCATAAATGAGTGCCAGGACATGAAGGTAGAGGTTGGAGTGGGCTGTGTCTGTATAGGAATGTAGGTAGGTGTGGCACTAGGGGATAGAGTAAATTCAATTGTATATGTTTATTGTTGCTAGTATCTAATGGAATGGATGTTGCATATCCAGAACCAGTAGCTCAAACTGGACTTAGTCTCGAACTTGGGCTCTACTAGACAAATCAAGAAATCACTACAAATTAAAAGGAAGGAGCTTAATTCTATGAGGAAAAGTTTGTTCATTACAAAGAAACGAAAAGGGTATTCAGAAAAGAGGTAGTGCCTAATCAAACTGCATGTCGATTAATTATGTTACTTCTTAATCTTCTCAATTTCAATTCCATTTTCAATGGACAGTAAAAAAACATGTCCATGAAAATTAGCATAGTTGAACATGAGAATGATAAGATGGATGACTTGGAGGTGGAACCAATTGAGGATAAGATGAGAGAAAATCATCTCATGCGGTTAGCACATGTGCAACATAGACCAATAACGGTTAGGAGTGATAGGATATTAGTTAAAGGAGCTGCTAGGGGTATGCCTAAAGGAATTTGGATTGAGACTACAACAAAAATATGTTTTTTTGTTAACGTTTCAACAGACATGACCCTTAAACAGGCTGAATGGATGAAATATGTTACAATATACATGACTCTTAAACGGGCTGAATGGATGAAAAGTATTCAAATAGCTGACCCCAAAATTTTGGTATAAAGGCTTAGTTCTTGTTGTTGTATTCTTCTCAATTTCAATAAACCAATTCGCTAGACAGACCAGACCAGATCCTTAACAGTTGACATAATCTATATATTGGTTTTTCAAAAGAGTCGAAATGTTGTCCTTTTCCTCAACCCTAATACCAACTTCCTCGCAATAAATCTATAGATTGATATCTGTATACAATGATATCATGTAGTTATTAACATTTGACCAAATGTGACACCGTAGTAGTAAAATGAAAGGATACCAAAGCCAGAGTTCCATTCCATAGCAAACAATTTCTATCTTCAAAGCCAGCTTTCATAACCTCAGTGCATCCTAATCAAGGTTACCTAGAATGCGGAACATAATGGAATGAGGAAGAAAAACAGTAACTACACCACTTGGTACAGAATGGGAATGGTGGGGATAGGTTCTTTGGAAAGCTTAGGTTGAAAGAAGTGTGTGACTAGGAGTATCTTGTCTTGATTTACATCGGGGTAGGCCTCTTGATTGTTTCAAAGAGATGACGATGCAGTTTCCCCCACTAATGGTGTTGAATCATGTTCCTTTTCTAATCAGAACATTCTGGTATGTGGAACTAGGATTAAGTTTGATCACATCGAGAATGGGATTTTGGAACACTACATCTAGCGGTCTAGAATGGAAAAGTTCCATGATTTGGAATGAAATTTACAGAACACAAATTGATGATGGTTTTGTGAACAGTGTTCTAAAAATCGGCCTAGGCGCTAGGCGCCCGCCCACCGCACCGAAAACCCCCTAGGCGGTGGGCTAGGCGGCTAGGCGGGCCTAGGCGCCCCTAGGCGGCGGGTTTTTTAAATTTTTTGATTTTTTTTATTTTTGTTTATTCTTAGTTGTATTTTGGATATTTGTTTGGGTTTTAAGATAGTATTTGGATTTTAGAACATTGAAATTTCAAATTTCAAATTTCAAAATTTCAAAAATTTCAAAAAAAAAATTCTAGGCGGCCGCCTAGGCGGGCTAGGCGCTAGGCGGGCCTCCGCCGCACCGAGTCCGCCTAGTGCTTTTTAGAACATTTGTGAATTATGGTAACTTTGATCCTTCCATCATTTAGCTACTATTAATTCTTCTCTCATTATTCACAGATCGAAAACCTAGACCAAGAGGTTGCATCACACATACGACTATAGTATTATTCACGCAAACACAACATACCATTTTGTCGAGTGTTAGAAAACAACCTTAATATGAAATTCTCTTCTGTTAAAACATTATTATACAAGTATTAACCGGCATCTAATATACTTGGGACAAAAGAGAAATCCTAGACGTTTTTGTCAAAGACAGAATGTGATTTAATTTTAATATGAAAAGTGGAGAATATTATACTCTTCAATTTATGATCATGCATAAGTAGATGCACATAGAGGTTTAATTTCAACCTTTAACTAGTTATAACTAGCCAATCGAGGTCATATAACCCTCCATGTTTGGACCATAGGCGTTAGAGAGCCTTGAACACTTGTTACAAGTACATAATCGGATCGTAAGGTCAAGGATCCAGTATCAATGTCGAGCATGAATCAATTCTCATCACAAACATCAAGTATTGTCAAACCACTTAGTTTCTCCATAATAGTTTGGTTAAACCTACAGGCAGTAACTGGCCAGAAAATGAATTTGAAACACAGAAAGAAAGAAACATTTTTCTGCAAGGCAAGAGAGACAGGAAAATATTGAATAATGTATGTTATTTGCTGAATACAGGTATATAGAAACTCACTGGAGGTTCTTCCCTGCTCGCTGTATCATGGTAGACACAACTGTGTTATTGACGTTTGGTACTGTTGTTGTCAAGTCAATATTGGTGTAGCACAAAGGATCTACTGCACATTTATTGAAAGCCGAGCAAGTCGCTGCGACACGACAGAGACTTTGTGTATCTAGCATAGAGAATACCTTCAAACAATCACAACCACAAATTTGGTTAGTGTTTTTCCCATTCAATGCATGAGTAAAATGAATTGTTTAAGTGAACCACAAACACTCAGGGCCAGTTTGGATCAAGGTTCGAGAAACCGCTATTTCAAGCCCCTCCAATGATTTGGTCAGCCTGTTCGGAAGATTCAGCAGTTCTGTTTTCTGCCAACATTTTGGGGAATTGGCTTTCATTTAAACACACATTTCCGGAATGCTCAGTGGGCCAACGTTCCGAACACGGTTGTTTGGTCATTTTATGAAAAAAATCTTGCACTTTTACCTTCTAATTAATGCATGTCCAGTTTGAGCAAAATGAATTGTTAAGTGAACCACAAGGTTCAAAAACCGGCATCAGAACCATCCAATGAGTATCAGTTTCGGCAGTTATGGGTGATTTGGGGTGGGGGTGTTCAGGTTGATTCAGTCGGCTTGTTTCGGAAGATTCAGCAGTTATGTTTTCTGTCGATATTTAAACCTTGGTCTATATTACACAAATTTCTAGAAAGCTCACTGGGCCAACATTCTCAACACAGATTTTCATAATTTTCTGAAAAAATGTCTTATACTTTTACCTTCTACTTAATGCTTGTCCAGTGTGGTCATTTTTAACAATCTCAACACCAAAAAGCATGTTTTTTTACTAAACACCCTATCGTTTCGACAACAACTCACAAATGTAGTTACCAAACAAGTTTGTCAACTGCATATGGCAACAACTTCTTGATAAGCTTCAGCAGTATCAAACCCACAAAAAAAATTACGGCTGAGGAACATGCATAAAAGAGCGTATGCTATTACTAGTGGCCCATAACGCAAATATCACAAACTTTGTGTGTAGGGCGAAAATGGACCCGACAGAGGAGAGGGTTGTAGGTGATGGTGTGTTTTGCTTCTCATGATGCAAAAATCGTTCCTAAGAGATCGTACATGACAACTGATATAGATGATGAAAGATGGGACTTGAACTAGGACCTATTCTCTTAATAGGCGGCAAGCAAAGCATTGAGTTTAGAGTTGCTCTCGTTGCCAATAGGAGCCCTACTCCTGTTAGCATCTTTTTTTAGTACTCCTTGAGCTAATATCCCTCCTTTTTTTTTGTGCATTGTGCTGAGGAATACATTTATTTGCTAATATAATGGCCGGTCATAGTTCACTAAAGATTTTACGTATTTAATTTCGTGTTAGATGACATGGATTGGGCTCTCGAGGCATGAGAAATGAACATGGAAATTGCTTTCACGCGATATAAATCGACCGTGTTCATCGCGACGGTACTTGATGGATTGCAGCCGGTTGTCCGAAAATACCGGTATCCCTCTGTCCGATACAGATACTTTTTGGACTATCGGATGCTTTGAAGCGAGCAAATTTCTCGTCCAATCAAATACATAAACTATGCTGCACGGACAAGGGGCGTGACACGACATGGTAAGTAAGGACGTGGCGACTGTTTCGGTGTGTCCTAGTGTGTTTTGGGGGCGTCAGGAACGTGTCTAATGTGTGTCCGACACGACACAGTCGCACAGCCCACGTTTCTGGAGTGTCCGCGTAACCGTGTTTGCTAGCTTATGGACATACGCAGGAGCCCTAGCATTGCTCCTAGTGGCACATTACGTAAATATCAAGAGCTTTGCGCGATGGCCAAAATAAAGGAAGAGAGAGAGAGAGAGAGAGAGCGATTTCTCGGACCTTGACGGTGAGATCGGATGGGAGGGGCCAGGACTTGGAGTTGTGCCGGGCGCTGCGCTTCCTGGCGGACCTCCCGGCGGACTCCAGGATGGAGGACCCGACCCGCACGGCGGCGTCGATGAGCCGGTCCCTGTCGGAGTCGGAGGCGGCGGAGTCGACGACACGCTCGAGGGAGAGGGCGACGGAGGTGTCGGAGAGAGAGAGGAGCTGCTCCATGAGGAGGTCCATGGACCCGGCGCACGGAGAAACCCTAGCTCGCTTCGGGGACGACGGAGTGGAATCCATTGGCTTTTGAGGGAGCGAGAGGGAGGAGAATATAACGGGCGAGGAAATGAGGGGGTGATATCTTGTCGGGTCGGTAGTTGTGGACCTGGACCCTACCCGTATAGGTTTCGGTTTTAACCCGTTCAGTTTTTTTTTAAGGGTTGAAACAAATTAAATATATATGTATTTCAATATTTGGCATAAATTGCAATTTGATATTCTCAACTATTTCAATTTTTAAAATTAATACCCTAAAATTAAAAAAATACCTAAACTACTCCCCTCTCTCTCTCTTCCCCCATATCTCTCTGGCACCTACAGGTGCAACTCGGATGGATTGGATCAGGCTTGAGGTCAACCCGATGAATCGTAAGCCTAGCTCGAGTCCAAGTCCAACCCGACCTCGGATTCAACATATGAAGTCCAATACCAAGTCAAAGGATCGGGTTGGGATCGGATTGGGTCTGATCCATCGGATTTATCGGACTAGCACATAATATTGGCTTAATTGCACTTTGATACCCTCAACTATTCATGTTTTTTAACTTGATACCCTAAATTTTTTTTGTAACAAGTTGATACTCGAAAAAAAAAATTGGACGAAAATACCCTTGGTCAAACTTAAAAATTATCCCCCCCCCCACACCACCCCGCCCCCCCCCCCCCCCTTCTGGCCAACCCCCCCCCCCCCCCCCCCCCCCCCCTCCCGCTTCCGGCTGCCTCCTCCCCCTCCCACTTCCGGCCGTCTCTCCCCCCCCCCCCTCCCGCTTCCGGCCACCCGCCCCCGCCTCTCCCCCTAGGGGGGGCTGGGGGAGGGTGGACGGAAGTGGGGGGGGAGGGGGGGAGACGGCCGGAAGCGGGAGAGAGGGGGAGGCGACCGGAAACGGGAGGGGGGGTGGCCGGAAGCGGGAGAGGGGGGTGGCGGAAGGGAGGGGGCTGGGGCTGTGCGGGGAGGGGGTGGCCGGAGTGGGGCCGGGGGGGGAGGGGAGAAGGGGAGAGGGAAGGGATAAGGACATTTTTGGGATTTTTAAATTTTTAGGTATGAAGTTGAAAAATCGGAATAGTTAAAGGTATCAAAGTGCAATTTAGTCTATAATATTTTAAAACAAAAGTAATATTATACGCATAACCAAGCCTTAATTGTTGCAACAAATTGAAATAAGATTTAAGATAAGGAGTTGAAGAGTTTGGCAGAGAAATTAAGGATTTAAACTTTTAATTTAAGAAGTATGAAATAACACACACACTATATATATATTTTTGAAGTAATGGGTACTTGTGGCGAACTCGCCTCCACTAGGGCTCGAACTCACGATCTCTTAACCACTAGGCTAGAGGTCATTTGCAAATATATATATATATATATATATATATATATATATATATATATATATATATATATATATATATATATATATATATATATATATAAAAGTCGGATTCTTCGGATAACCTGACACATGAATCTGAGCCAAACCCAAATTTTTTATCGGGCTCAAATATTTTAACCCAAATCCGAGTATCTTCGATCCTAACCCAACTCATTAACGGGTTTATCCGCCCGCGCTCGGGTTTAGCCCGCCCGAATTGCATTCCTACTGGCACCGACAGCACCCCCCCCCCCCCCCCCCCCCCCCCCCTCTCCAGCCATTAGCCCCTCCTCCTGTTGTTGTTGCTGCGGAACTACTATCTACGAGAGGGGGGGGGGGTGCGGCATGGGGAGAGAGGGGGACATGGGTGGGAGGCGCCTGCAGGATTGTTGTCGATCAGAGAGAGAGAGAGAGGGGGCCGGGAGGGGGATAAAGAGAGGTAGGAGCAGGAGTAGTTTAGGTATTTTTGATTTTAGGGTTCTAAGTTGATACATATGAAACTTTAGGATATTAAGTTCAAAAAATGGAAATAGTTGGAGTTATCAAGTTGCAACTCAGTCCAATATTTGACCATTCAATTATTGATTTGTACGCATGTGATGTGTTAGTTTAAGTACGTGGTTAGCATGATAGGATTTTTCTAGTGGAATATGTTTAAATTCCATAATCAATATTTATTTTTGTCACCTTTGAAGAAATCCTCTCGAATTAACCTACCTAGCTCAGACGCAGACGAATGAGGGAAAAAAAATGGGCATTTTGATGACGCAAGTTCACGTCGAATAGCGATGCAACGGGGTTGAAAGATTGCTCAGTCGCGCAACGAGTCACCGGTGCAGCATGGTGCGGAGTATCGAGGGTAGATTGCATCGAACCCTAACTTTTTAGTTACAAATTGTTCATTGAGTATGTGGACGATTAAATTTTGCAACATAACAGGAGATTGCTCCCTTTTATAAGCAAGCATCACTGATGCTTATAACAAAGAATAACATAGAATGAGAGAATTATACAGAAAGATAGGTTCCTTTATAGTAGTTGAGTAGTCCTTCGGTACATTAACGCTAGCTCTGTGAACGGAGGAGACAATGAGAACGTTCCAACAGTTTGTTTGCAACTCAATGTAATATGAAGTTGCTGGTTCATGGAACCGAATCGACGGAGACGACCGATTTCGCTATGAGCAACGATGGTTCTTGTTTCGACCGGCTTTATTAGCGAACTATTCAACAATTTTTCTGATTTCTTGTTTTAACAAGTTATTTTGCTTACTGATTTTAGTTCACTGTGATTTCTATTAGCAAGTTCATCTTGCTCTTAAATAACCTCTTGCGGTTAAGCCGCCTTTGTACGAAAATATCAATATTTTTTTTTCGATAAAATGTCTAGGATTTGAATATCTGGTCCGATTAATTAACAATAATGCTAAGTTTACTATCAAATCTTTACAATCTTTTTACAACCTATTCTATTTTCCGGCTAACATGGTCCCACCCGGTCCCACATCTTCCCTCTCTCCTCCAATGGAGGCCGACCACGTGACAAGTTGTAAAAGAATTATAATTCTTTGGTTGTAGTCATTGCATTACTCAAGAATTAATGTGTATATTATAAAAATAAGAATTCGTAAATGATTGGTGTCTTAATCTATGGACCGAATGACAGTCCTAAACAAATCATAATTTACAATTTGTGAGTTTTAATTCCATGTACCCTAACTTAAATGTGGGTTTACTTTTCAATTACTCTATCTAAGGTTCGTTTAGTTATATTCTTAAACTGGGAATTAATATTTGAACTTAAGAATATAACTAAATGAACATTAGTTATAGTAATTGGAAAGTAAACCCACATTTAAACTTATATATAAGAGTAATTCTATAGAGACACACTTTTATTGACATATTTATGTGGCAGGTAATTTGGCATTCCATGTCATCCGAATTAATTGAGGGCTTATTAATTATTTTTTTGGTATGTCTAATTTTGTATGTATGGAAGATTTTCAATCTTTGGCATGTGTTGCAATTTTGCATGGCCAATTAATTATTCACTTGCCAAAATTGTCCATGTCCATTTAATTAGTTCATGTGTTACAATTTTGCATGGCCAATTAATTATTCACTTGCCAAAATTGTCCATGTCAAATTAATTAGTTCACAATCCATGCAAAAGAATCAATCTTCTTGTATGTATAGAATCCAAGCAATCCACCCTCGTCAACTTCATGACCAGGCTCCAACGAAAGTAAAATTTTGTACGAAGTTTTAAAAGTTTTCTGGTCTTGTTGGGCTAATCTCCTCTTTCAATTTATTATTTTATCAGATTATGATGAGAGAAACTCACCTACTACGTTGAATAATAAGAAGCGTCGTGTTCGGGCTTGTAAAGTAATTAGTTTAGAAGAAATTTTAAAAAGATCTTCAGAACCGAAGAGGAGAAAATACAGAGCAAGAAATTCTATGATTGGGGCTAGATGCAGGGATCAAGCCTATGCTATGACCAACATCAGAGTGATCCAGCAACCTAAATAACAGGTTGTCAGGATAGACCTCATTAAGCACATTCTTGTCAGGATAGACGTATATGTCAATATCTAATTTTGCATATTATTGATCTGACCGTTTGCCCCCAAAAATGGATAGTGGTAACCCTGTACCAATCCAACAACTTTTTGATTGTTAAAAAGTATATAAATCATAAATGTGATAGAAGTTAATGTTCAAGAAAAACTTACTCGAGTTGGAGGCAAGTTGAGATCGAAATAAACTAGTGGTGGAAATTGATGAACTTGAGACTCAATAGCATGATCTTGTGACACAACTTGGGGATGAAATGAAAGATATATAAATTCTCAGAAAAAAAAATTAAAGGGAATGGGGCAAGACAAAGAACTAACCTTCTCCAAATTAATTATTTCATTGACCTTCTCTGCTTCTGTCATTTTCTTTCGTCTTTTCTTTACAACAATATCAGGCTGCAACATGCACAATTTATACATTAAATGACACTTTTGCAAAGTGAAATAGTAAAATTTCTTTTCAACATGTGATGATGCTTGAACTTGATTGTCTTCTAATGTAGTTGGCTGACTACTTTCACATACCCCATCACCTTTCTTGAGTTTGTTAACTAAACTCTTAATCCAATCCATAACATCATTTGTTTTAACTTCCTCTTCGGTTGCCAAGTCTGCGGCTTTGTAAAAAGCATTACACATTCTATCGAAACGTTCATTTTCAGGGTTCACTATCCAATCAGTGTATGAGATTTTAACTTTCGTGTGGCACCTTTTGACATCTTTCCTCCATCTCTGAAGGAAGTACTTTTCAGGCAAGGTATGGACTTTCATTTTACTCAAGACCGTAATAGCATGTCTACACAAGATTCCTCTAAATTCAAACAAGCGACAATTGCACTTGATATCACAATCATCTTCGTTGAAGCAAACTATGAAAGTTGCTTGTCGATTTTTCTCTCCAATCATGTCTTCTTCAATTTCATATACATGATATCCACCTTCCTCTTTAACTGAAGACACATTACAATAAATTCGTTCAGTTACCTCTTTTTGAAACTCCTTAAATTTTGCGGTGGTGTAAGCAACTTGAAATTGTTTCTCCATCTCATAACGAGTAATACATGGAATCCAACAGTTTGAGGAGTTGAAATCATCTTGATTCTCTTTTTGCACCTTGCTTCGAAGTGCATTCTCATATTGTTCAACAAATTGTTTTAAAGTGGTCTTTGAATTCACATACCCGTCAAAGAATGCATTCATGCTCTCACTTCTTTGAGTAGTTGACATACCCGCCCAGAAAGTGTCTTTAACAAATGCAGGGACCCAACGACTTCTCTCATTGTATAACCCAATCAACCAATCATTCTCATTCAAATTAAATTTCTTAATGAAGTTGTCCCAACTTCCATTAAATTCTTCAGGTGTCAAAGAATCATAAACTGCATTTTGCATTTCAAACTTTATTGACTCGTATTGGTTATGACTCCGTAGTTTCTCAGGCAACTTTTTCATTATATGCCACAAGCACCATCTATGTCGCGCATTAGGAAAGACAATTTCGATGGACTTTCTCATGGCTTTGTCCTGATCAGTAATGATTGCAGTAGGAGCGCAACCATTCATGCATGCAAGCCAAGCATTAAAAAGCCAAGTAAATGTGTCGACGTCCTCGCTCGATATTAGCCCACATCCTAAAAGTGTTGGGTGACCGTGATGATTGACACCAACAAAAGGAGCAAATGGCATGTCATACTTATTAGTTAAGTATGACGTATCAAATGTTATGACATCCCCAAACTCTTCATATGCTGTCCGGCTTCTTGCATCTGCCCAGAAGACATTTTTCAACCGACCCTCGTCATCCAAATCCATTAGATAAAAAAATTGTATTGTTCGCCTGCATTTTCAAGAAGTAGTTTTGAACTGCTGTAGCATCTCCACTCCCAAGTCTTAAATTTCTGACTTTATTAATATAATTGTAACAATCTTTCTGTAAAAATGACACATTCTCATGCCCTCCAGCTTCCACTAGAAAGGAATTAAATTTTTTATTTGGCCTGATGCCTGCCATGTCATTTACCTCAAATCTCCTTCTTACATAATGTCACGACCCGATCCCAAATAATTGGGTCGAACCGGATCATGCCCAGCCTGCACCGTTGTGAGACGGCGGTAGTAAGCTGTTCTATATGCAGGTATTCACAACAACATCTATACATTTGTCACAACTCAATATACGAAAATTTTAAAACTTTATTCAACAATTGAAAAGTACAACTGGAAAGTAAGAACTGAAATGAAATGCTGAATTCAAATTAACAAAATTTCAAAAATAACAAAACTAGAAAACTGGAAATGTCTAGCTAAGCGATCGGCTCGTTGGCCTAAAGTCCTGCGTCCTCCAAGGGGGACTCCGGCAACACCACAGGGTACAAAACCGGGACATAATAGCTATTGTACAATAGCTCAGCATCCTCAATATCACCTAAAAATGTTGTCTCCAGTCAGGAGGGAGCAAGTACGAATATGCATCTCATATTTCAAGTAATAATAGAAAAGTGCAGGCTAAACAGTTGAAACAATATTTTTCAGCAATTTAACAATTAAAAACAATATGATTTGAATGTGTAGTCGTCTATGACCGGCTTGGACTATACAATAGCGTCCTAGCGACGCGATACGGCTTATCCCCGTGTGTAAGAGGGGTAAGCTCGCACAATCATGCAATATGAGGGGTATTGGCCATAAACGTTACACTATTCCCCCAATCCCCACAATCAATATCAATCAATATCTGAACCCTAGGAGAGGGTTCCGTGTAGCAATGTGGTTTAAACATGCAGCTTGACAATTACTAAATAAAATACAAGAAAACATAACCGTAACTTGCCTCTGTTAATTGACTGGATCGGAAAAGTTGGTACCGAGGAGGATGTCAGGTTCATCTCCGAGATCCTACAGTTGAGAACCTTGGCTTAGATCCAATATGAAACCATTCTAGGTGCGCTAGTTACAATCTCTAGAAGGAGACCTAGTCAGGTTTTAAGTTTATTAATTAATCTACCGAAAATCGTCTAACGTCGCAATCTACGTTCGTTGTTATTTAATTAAATAAGTCGGTTATTGATTAATTGGAAAAATGGTAATTACCGGTTAATTTGGCAAAACTTTGTATTTTTAAAAAATATATATAAAACTACATTTTCCTTTTAGTAAAACATGGACTTTGTTATCTTACCAATATTTTATTCAAGTTAATTTATCGTGAAAAACCTTATTAATTTTTATACAAAATAATTAATATCCAAATTATAATTACGCGTCTAATAACGAAACTAACTCAGAAAAGAAAGTAAAAACCTAAACTACACAAGGGTCACAGCGAAAATAGAAAACTGGGCTTATGCCCTTTACAAATTTTTACATAAATGAATTTAGATGTATAAACGAACTTTGATTGCTATGCACGATCCCATCAGGAGTCAGAGCCCTGCACAAAGTGCTATTCGGCCAGTAGCAAGTTCTAAAAATAATAACTTGAAGTTTTTATGAAAAATAGAGAAAGTCTCAGATTGGTCCAATTATCATTCTTAGCTAATGCCTCAACGTCCAGAATGACTGGTTTCGTTTGCATTTCGCTAGGGCCCATTGACCGGTACGGCCGTCGTCCGAAAAATCCATTTAATAAACCTTTTTGGAAAACCAGTTTTGAAATCATATATATATATATATATATATATATATATATATATATATATATATATATATATATATATATATATATAGTTTTACGAAAAATTGGGCAACATTTTCTCTATATCTGGAATAACCCAATACTGGAAAATTGTGCCAACCACACAAATAACATCCCAAACCAGGGAAATAACCCATGAATTCATTTCCACCACAAAATAAATATTTAAACCAAACACAGAACATTTCCAAAAGAAATTCGAAAAACCCGAAAATATCACAGAACCAACATAATAGTTCGAAAATTTCGAAACTAACAGAAGGTCCCAAAACCACAGTACTAAGTCCGAAAGTCACATAGCTTTGCCGAACTAACTCGGAATTTTCGAGAATTCACAAAGCTTAAAACCAAAACCAATCACAGCACAAAATTACTACCGAAATGAACTTCGAAAATTTCCGAAATCGAAATCGTCTAAACCGAATCCCGTAACGGAATCGGGGACCAAAATCATCATCGACTCGATAACGGGACACGAGAAATACGGAAATATACCTCGGGTGCTCGGCTAGAGCTCTCAGATGATATTAGGAAAAAAAAATATTCTCGCGAACTCGAGAAAGTCCCAACTCGCGGACAGCAGCGGGAAAACACCGGAACAGCGCTGGACAGCGCTGTTGGAACAGCGGGGCGTACACGGGCTGAGCCGGGCGCGGACAGCGGGGTTTGGCCGAAATTGCCGAAGAAAACGGCGGGTACCGGGGCTAGGGCACGGCAGGGAACGGACGAAAGAGCGCTGGCCGGGCACGAGGCGACCGGGGACGCACGGTGTCACGCCCCGACCCGGGAAATTGCTCGTCCTCGCTAGATTTTACCCGAATCATCATCCTCGCTAGGGCATGATGCCGCACGAGCCTGGAATTGTGCTCGTGCAAGGCAAGATAACGATTCATATAGTGATTATCTCAAATTCGTAACATAAGCAGCGGAAGGAAACAAAGTATAACACAAGAATCTCTTTTATTCATAATGAACTGAAGATTGCAAAGGCTCTAAATAGCCCAACATACATGCCAATTGGCTACAACGCTCATGATCTCTCTAGCTCACAAAGGATTACATTATTCCATACATTATGTCTCTTTATAGCCACCAAGTAGTCTTCGGCCGAACATCTCCATGTCTCAAGTCCGAATGCCTATACGGAAGCTCCTCTTGAACACCAAGGACTCCATGCCTCAGCACGTCCAAGCCAAGCTCCGCCCCAAGCCGATCATAACCTGAGCCTGCACATAAACTAGTGGGGGATTAGTGCTTTCGTCCTCTCTTTGCACTGATCAAGACCTGCTCGTACCCATACCAAACACTAAATCATTTAATGGAACATGCATCATTATTGGTGATCTTTCTACTTAGCCTTAGGATCAGTTTCATAGCAATACTTAAACATAGCACATTATCATGAATATGTCCTATGCCGTGTTCCTGCAGCAGATACAGTTAGCCGTAATATGAACATAAATATAGTGTTCGTGCTCATCTCCGTCCCATATTGCCTAGCCTGCACGGGTTAGAACTTAACATAGAATCATATCATTCACGCAACAGCCAACCATAAACTTAGACCATGCATAAGGGTCGCAGGCCCTGCGCCTGTACCCGACTCTCATCTCAGCCCACCGGCCCTATCTATATGAAGGTCATGGTGTTTCGCACCGTAATGAACTTGGCATCTCTTATGTGTAAGCTTACAATCGCTTCGATACGGGTTGCTAGCCCAGTATCCGAAGGATCCCAAACTTACGGATATTATAGCTTATCACAGCACTGGACGGTCGTAATCTGTCCGAATGTTGTGCACCATAAATACCACACATAATTTCCTCCTGGGCCGAACGATCCCGGCGCCCCGGCGTAACCGTTCGAGGGAAGCCGTACCCGTGCACGGGCCATCCGAGTCCATTGACCATGCAATACGTACCATAGCATACAAGTCATATCGTCCAACCAAATCCTCCGTTGTATAAACATAGTCTCGTTCCATAAACGGTTTCTCGTGCCATAAACGGTTTTCCGTGCCATAAACATATTCGCGTCTCATAAACATAATCCACCATTCATATGGGGAGCTCCGTCGGCGTTATGCCCCAACACATCCATATTGATGCACGACGCCCAACGGCTTAGTCGTCTCGTTTTCGTATTCAGCGCGTACCATTCGTAAGTTATTCACATAGCCTAACTCCGTAGTTACTTAGTCTTTTCGTACATAAGTGCGCGAAGGCACGCTCAGCACCATAATCAATGTTTTACGCCTAGTATTCAATATTCTCGGAGCCGTACACATGATGCACATCTCAATATCATCTTTCAATGTTCTACCATCATTGCCCTACCGCGACACGTACACTTGATGTACGTCGCTTCCATTGTTCAATATTTTACCTTAGTGTTCAACGCATACTAAAGCACTTTATCGCCGAGCCACGCTCGTGAACTCAATAGAAACTTACGCATACAATGATATCTTTTATTAGACGTAAAGGAATAGGGAGAGAGAGTCAAGAACCCGTCCACCTTAAGCCGATACGCCTTATCGTTTTGCCGATTGAAGCGTCTCGCTTCCATAACTCGATCGCATAGCTAACTCCCGGACTTAGCCATTCCTTTGAACTACTCGGTTGATTTGGCCTATCGCACCCATGCCACAATCCGTTGCAAGGCCACGATTTGGTTTTGCGGACACTTCATTGCATAAGAAAAAATGCCAACCTCTTATCGTCCAGCGTAAAAGCATAGCCTGTACACCAGATCAACTAGAATCAGCACTTACTCAAACGGGACTTATCCTTTGCATCGATTTGATTCATAGATTCCAACCGACTCAAGGCTTACCTTTGGCCAACGTAACTCTTGCATCGATTCGCATCGATACTTCATCGGGTCAACGCAACTCTTCGAGTCAACGACTCATCGTAATGCACCGATGCGGAGCGGGGTATTATATAATATACCACTCAAAATCAGGTTCGTCCTCGAACCGAAACCAACACTTAATCCAAGTGTCTCGCTAGATCGTTTCACGATCTCATGCTACTACCGTTGGAATCATACAACTTAGTTTGGATCATACACATATTTTAGGTGTCCCACCAATATATTCATTTCAGCCAAGCCCAGTTGTAGAATATCGGGACAATTATCAAGCTCAACTTAATCCTCAAGCACCAATCAGTCTGTACTCGACTTAGTCATATCTTCACGCCTATTCCCAAATACTTCTCGTATGTTTATTCCATAACATGCGATCATTCTCCCAAATATTTCTGCATATAACTTAACTCAAAACCGTTACTTCGATCCCATAAGTTTCTCGACGGCCATCTAACACTCGTATTGCATCGAGTCATTGCGCATCCGATCACAACAATTCTCCGCAATGCCTATTCGGCCCAACCGTTTCCTATCTCTCACATAACTCAAGTCATTCATCAAATCATTCATAACACTTGGCCTTAACGACATGGACTATGTCCACATGTCTCCATTTCCTTTGCCTACCATTTGCACTAAGTCTCGCTCGCAACTATCCATATGAGATTCACATTCTCTCGCTCTATCCATACATCGCGTCTGGGGCTACCCCCGTTAGGTAACTTATCCAGGTATCGTGCTTAATCTCTCCCGACACAAGAGGTCAACTTGAGTCTACGATGCTCCAGGCAACAATCTTTCCGACCCAAGGTCTCTTACGATACGTCCATCTCCTATTCTCGACCGAGTACGAATCCTTTACTCAATTTCGAATCAATCCCGACTAGTTCATCCCATAACTTAAATCGTGCGCTCAACACACATAGCCTAACCGTTACTCAAGCCGATCTACGATACAACTCTTAGGGTCATTCTATTATTCGTCACTCTCGCGCATTGCAAAATTCTTGCAATCGCCTTACCGCGTCACTATGCTAAGCACGTTCCTCAATATCTACTCGATTATCAACTAACCCAGTCTATCTGCGTATCCATTCGATCGATCATAAACTTTATAACCATATCGATCTAGTCGAAGGCTACTCGCTAACTTACGAAACACGATATTCACTCGCTTAGACTTATCCTCAACATACACTACATCATTCCTTTTCCTCGATAAAATTTCTTATGCGACTTCTTTAGGGTCATCCTATGGGACTTCAACATTCATTTGATTTGGCGGTCAAGTCTTCTAGGGTCATCTGCCCTGAAACTACGCTCGATAATTGAATGTCATCAACGAGGGACAGTCACAACAAACCATGCTATATCCTATTATGGAGCCAAATCAATTTACGACACTTCCTATGGGACTTTACCCAATCCGACATACTTTACAAATCCGCAATTTATCTATCCCCCGCGCAACTGATACGCCGTTGCTACTCGAATGACTCATTTATTATCGTCGACCATCTTCGCTAGTCGTATGACATCTACTCACCTCAAATCCGAGTTTACCTATCGTGATCATAGCTAGACACATTCCATACTCATCGAACCATCCTCGAACAACTCTCGCATCAAACCACAAGTCCATATCAAATTTGCCACGCCTCGCAAGTTTGATCATCCCCGCTGGATGAATCACCATACCAGCGCTCACGCGAAACGATCGTTCTAATTTGACGTGACGTATGTGCGAGGCTGGTGTTGCGCTCGCTCAAGTCAAGAATGTCAACATAGTGGTTATCCACGAAGCAATCCATATACTTCCGTTTTCTTTCGAGTAACATCCATCGACTCTCAAATTCTCCGAAGCATTCCTACCGTTAGCATCCAAACTGCCATAACTTAACTTGCATCCTATTTATCCAAAAATAATGCTCAACACAATTTTCGTTCATTCGATCAGAGGATCCCCGAGTTATTACATATCGTCTTTGATACACCTCAATACCATCGTCGATATGCATAACTTGAACATCTTCTTTTCTCATAAGCTCAAACCCGTTGCAATCATTGCCATTATTCGAACTCGAATACGAATCAAGTCTCGCACTTATCAAGATCCATTCAGTTGTAACTACTTAACATCGTCGCGACACAATTTCAATTTTATATATCCATTCTCATATCCCTAACTCGTACTTCCAATCGTGCTACCGACTCCTCACGCTAACCCAATTTCGTTCGCACAATTTCTCCGTACTTACTCAATACGTTCCGAACAAGTCTTCTACTAACTCACGTACATTCGACCGGGTCGACAATTTCCTCAACATAACATTCGTTCGCTATGCTCAGCCTATCGTTCGACTTACACTTAACGAATTCTCGTCTGACGTATCATCCATAAGTACGACTTCACGCATAATCGCTCAAGTCAATTCATCGAAGCATACTTGCATCGACTCCTATCGAGTCATTTTCACTCGAGTCTCGGTACTACTCCGTCCGTTGCGGATAAACATATCGTAACAATACAATCGTCTCGATATAACCTATCGTAAGTCACCAACCGGCTTAACATAGCTATCGCTAAGTGGTATTCCATATACCACTCAGGATCGAGCCTATCATTATCGACACAATACTTCGCTATACTTGCTCGTACAGTTGGTATTGCATATACCACTCGGAATCGAGTCATTACTCGACATCACACTTCGCATAGGTCCGACTCCTATCTCAACTTAATCGTCCCGTATGGCGATCCTTCCGATCCCAGCTCCAACGTTAGCTCAAGTTTGACACACATTCAATCTAACCGTGTCATGGCGATCATATCGATCACACCCGCAATATTCACTTATTCAAAGCTCAATACGACATACGGCCAACATAAACGTTCGCCTACTCAACTCGACTCCACGACCAACTCGATTCGTTACTATCGCATCTGCGATCTTTCTGAATCTCGCTCGTTGCACAACTCGTGCAACAACTCATTCTCGATACTCAAGCTCTTTACTCAATCTCGTGCAACATATCGCTATCCATCCGCATAGCCACACAACACGCATCATACCATATCGACTCATTGTACTGATGCAACGAACGATCCACGACTTGCTGCACTCCGTGCAACCAACAACACATAACCGTTCGTATAGCAACATAACACGTATTGCCTCACATATCGATCCGTTGTACTTCGTGCAACCAATAACATATATCTTCTCGCACTTCGTGCGACCAATAATACATAGCTCCTCGTACTTCGTGCGACCGACCACACATATCATTGCACTTCATGCAACCAACATCACCATATTCGTTGTACTTCGTGCGACCAACATTCCATAACTCGTTGCACTTCGTGCAACCAACATCCCATAACTCGTTGCACTTCGTGTAACCAACACTCTCCGATGACACCCAGAGATAGCGTGATAGTCACGACATACTTGTGGCAACGTACTCACTTAATATAGACTTATTGTATGGAACATCTAATGTAGCATCGAGCAGATCCATGAGCCATGCGGTTGCGGAAACAACTTAGAGTCAACTGAATTCGATAACGAAGAAACTGAGGGTCAAAGAGATTCATGCACGGTCCAAAGGATGGAACCGCTCTGATACCAACTTGTCACGCCCCGACCCGGGAAATCGCTCGTCCTCGCTAGATTTTACCCGAATCATCGTCCTCGCTGTGGCATGATGTCGCACGAGCCTAAAATTGCGCTCGTGCAAGGCAAGATAACGATTCACATAGTGATTATCTCAAATTCGTAACATAAACAGCGGAAGGAAACAAAGTATAACACATGAATCTCTTTTATTCATAATGAACTGAAGATTACAAAGGCTCTGAATAGCCCAACATACATGCCAATTGGCTACAATGCTCATGATCTCTCTAGCTCACAAAGGATTACATTGTTCCATACATTATGTCTCTTTATAGCCACCAAGTAGTCTTCGGCCGAACATCTCCATGTCTCAAGTCCGAACGCCTATGCGGAAGCTCCTCTTGAACACCAAGGACTCCATGCCTCGGCACGTCCAAGCCAAGCTCCGCCCCAAGCCGATCATAACCTGAGCCTGCACATAAACTAGTGGAGGATTAGTGCTTTCGTCCTCGCTTCGCACTGATCAAGACCCGCTCGCACCCATACCAAACACTAAATCATTTAATGGAACATGCATCATTATTGGTGATCTTTCTACTTAGCCTTAGGATCAGTTTCATAGCAATACTTAAACATAGCACATTATCATGAATGTGTCCCATGCCGTGTTCCTGTAGCAGATACAGTTAGCCATAATATGAACGTAAACATAGTGTTCGTGCTCATCTCCGTCCCATATTGCCTAGCCTGCACGGGTTAGAACTTAACATAGAATCATATCATTCACGCAACAGCCAACCATAAACTTAGACCATGCATAAGGGTCGCAGGCCCTGCGCCTGCACCCGACTCTCATCTCAGCCCACCGGCCCTATCTATATGAAGATCACGGTGTTTCGCACCGTAATCGACTTGGCATCTCTTATGTGTAAGCCTACAATCGCTTCGATACGGGTTGCTAGCCCAGTATCCGAAGGATCCCAAACTTACGGATATTATAGCTTATCATAGCACTGGACGGTCACAATCCGTCCGAATGTTGTGCACCATAAATACCACACATAATTTCCTCCTAGGCCGAACAGTCCCGGCGCCCCGATGTAACCGTTCGAGGAAAGCCGTACCCGTGCACGGGCCATCCGAGTCCATTGACCATGCAATACTTACCATAGCATACAAGTCATATCGTCCAACCAAATCCTCCGTTGCATAAACATAGTCTCGTTCCATAAACGATTTCCCATGCCATAAACATATTCGCGTCTCATAAACATAATCCACCATTCATATGGGGAGCTCCGTCGGCGTTATGTCCCAACACATCAATATTGATACACGATGTCCAACGGCTTAGTCATCTCGTTTTCGTATTCAGCGTGTACCATTCGTAAGTTATTCACATAGCCTAACTCCGTAGTTACTTAGTCTTTTCGTACATAAGTGCGCGAAGGCACGCTCAACACCATAATCAATGTTCTACGCCTAGTGTTCAATGTTCTCGGAGCCGTGCACATGATGCACATCTCAATATCATCTTTCAATATTCTACCATCATTGCCCTACCGCGACACGTACACTTGATGCACGTCGCTTCTATTGTTCAATGTTCAATGTTCTACCTTAGTGTTCAATGCATACTAAAGCACTTAATCGCCGAGCCACGCTCGTGAACTCAATAGCAACTTACACATACAATGATATCTTTTATTAGACGTGAAGGAATAGGGAGAGAGAGTCAAGAACTCGCCCACCTTAAGCCGATACGTCTTGTCATTTCGCCGATTGAAGCGTCTCGCTTCCATAACTCGATCGCATAGCTAACTCCCGGACTTAGCCATTCCTTTGAACTACTCGGTTGATTTGGCCTATAGCATTCATGCCACAATCCGTTGCAAGGCCACAATTTGGTTTTGCGGACACTTCATTGCATAAGGAAAAATGTCGACCTCTTATCGTCCAGCGTAAAAGCATAGCCTGCACACCAGATCAACTAGAATCAACACTTACTCAAATAGGACTTATCCTTTGCATCGATTCGATTCATAGATTCCAACCGACTCAAGGCTTACCTTTGGCCAACGTAACTCTTGTATCGATTCGCATCGATACTTCATCGGGTCAACGCAACTCTTCGAGTCAACGACTCATCGTAATGCACCGATGCGGAGCGGGGCATTACACGCGGCATGGGCTTGGCCGGAGGTGGCGCGGCCTAGGGCGCGCATGGGAGGCGCTGCCGGAGGTCGGGGGCGGCTGCAGAAATCGGGGCGAGCCGCAGGCCGATCTGGCCGGCGGGGAGACGGGCACGACCGGCCTGGGCGGCGTGCGGGCGGAGTTCGGCCGCGATGGCCGCAGAGTGTGGCCGCGAGAAGGGGTTCGCGGTCGTGGGGCGAAGGTTCTGTGTGGGAGAGTGGGAGAGAGAGAATTTTCTTAAGGAAACAAGTTGTAGTGCCCCGAAATTCGTGATACGTATTTTATACGTGTTCGTATTTCTGACCCGTATTTCTCATTTTTTTTGATTAGTTAGTTATGGTTTATTTCATATTTAGTATTGTGGTTTAATTATTATTTATCGTTCATGGATTAATTCTGATTAATAGAGCTTGGATTATTGAGTATTTCATGGTTCATTATGGCATTGCATTGGCTTGGTTTGGTTCGGTTTGGTGGGTTTGGCTCGGTTGGGTTTTATGTGAACCAAACCACTCCCACCTACCACTACCCTCATTTATATCCCACTCTCTCTTTTTTCCATTATTACTCATTACTCATTACTCTTCTTCTTCTCCTTCCTTAACTCTCCACTTACCATGAGAGAGAGAGAGAGAGAGCTTAGGCAAGTGCATCTTGCTTCATGGAGGAACCCAAATTTTATTGTTCCATTCTCTTCCTTGCAGCATTCTATCACTCTTTAGTATTTGGTATTTTCACTTTCCATGGCTAGATTCTTGTAGATCTATATTTACATTATTTTCGGATTTCTTGGGTTTTGATCTACTTAATCTTGTTATTTCTGAGTTTTGATGGTTCTATGTTGTAGAGTATTTTGTTCTACCCTATTTTGACCTATAGAAGTTCGAATTTGGGCTTCGGATGATGGAGTTATGGAGCTTGAGAACTTGCCTCTCATGGTGTTCTTCTTCTCGAAAATTTTGGAGAAGATGAACTGTACTTGACTTGACCGCATGAATATTTCATGCGGCAAGTGATTTCCCTAGCCGCACGAATTAAGCCGACCGCATGAACCCCTAACCGCATGGTAGCACTTGACCGCATGAACCTTCATGCGGCGAGTCTTTCCAGCCGCATAAGACTCAACTCAGCCAGCCGCATGGGAACCTACTCCGCTAGCCGCATGAGGCTCTTGTTCTTTTAGCCGCATATGGACCCACTTTTGAGAGCCGCATAAGACCCTTGCCCCTTCGGCCACATGTGCCCCCTAGCCATTGCAGTCGCATATGCGCCCACCACATCGAGCCGCATGGAACTTCACTTGACCCCGGCCGCATATACCTGATTGTTAGCCAGCCGCATGAGGCCCAGTCCTTCCTGGCCGCATGGATTTCCAGCAACCCTGAGCCGCATGCACCTTGGGCTCCCTTCTAGCCGCATGAAGCCGCGCGCCTGCCCCATGTTGAACCCAAAACCCTTGGCCGCATGGAACCACATTGATTCAGCCGTATGGGCTGTTCTCTTTCCAGCCGCATGAGATCATACCTGGCCGCATATGCCTTAGCCGCATGACTCTCAATAGCCCTGTGTACTATTATTTTATTATTATTTGCCCATGTGTTGTAACCCTATTATATATTTTTTATGCCCATTTTATATCCTTACGCCTTTTGTCATGAACTTGATAATCCCGAATTTATTTATTATATTTGGAATGATAATTGAACATGGCATGATAGTGGCCCGCCGTGGTGCACTCCTGACCTGATAACTTGACCTGCTACACAAGACACGACAGTGACCCGTAATGGTGCACTCCTGATAAGTACCATAACATGCTTGATAGTGGCCCGTCGTGGCGCACTCTTGATAAGTAATAGTGATAATGATTGGCCTGGACACCGTGGTTGTTTACATTGATTGTGCTTGTATAAACTACGAGTCCTGTATGTCTTCCATCATGTCTAGGGCATGATCCCTGAGTACCACGGTCAGGGATTCATACTGAATCTGGCTAGGTTAATGACTAGATGGATCAAATAGTTCATGGAGAATTTCCTAGTTACCTATTGCCCCTTTGGTCCCGGCCTTATATATATACATGGGATTTGTTGCTATCCGTCGAGATGAGCGCACTTCCAGCCCGCCGTCGAGTGTGGTACCTTAGGACACATGTATCTTACTACAGTGTGTCTGCTATATCATGTTATCTTTTCTTTTCTTGCTGGGGTCAATCAGGTAGTAACAAACAGGTAACCGGACTTGGAATTCTCATTGCATCTTGCTAGTAACTAGGCCTGTGATAACCCTAGTTAGTTAAAGTAGCAAGCCGTACTTATTGCTTGGCCGTGATTGATTGTATGAGAATAACCTGTCTAGTCTTGTCTTGATTCCTGCATAAGAATTGCTACCTGTCATAATTTTCTCGTATTATTTGCCGATAAATGGTGGAAGAATCCAAGTTCCGTTCAGACGAAGGGTTACAACCCCGGTCCTTGTTTGGTTTACGGGTTGTAACCTGGTTATCTGAATAGTCCCATGGTTATCTCATCGTATATCACCTGTTATGTTTTTCCTTAATTCCTGTCTTTATTACCTTATTATTATTGTGCTAATTGCTGGTTTTAGTTCCTAAGTGAAGCCTCCTTTGTGGCACTTGCTCTTTCTGGGGTCTGACCCAGCTGGTTTTGTATGGCCAGATATCGGAGCAGCAACAAAGGATCTACCTGCTTTCCAGCCCGATGGTGACCGCCAGGCGTAACCAGGACAACGAGTGGGTTTTCTTTTTGTTCTCCCACTGCAATTGTACATTATTCTTTTGAGGCACTTAGCCGGCGAGCACTTGTTAGCTCGATGCACTTTACTTCTGTCTGCCTACGGGCTGTAATCATGATTGGCAACTCGAGGTTGATCATGTATGACTTAACTCTTGCTAGTTCTTACATTTTGTACGACTAGCTTCATGATCATCTGGATATGTAATGTTTGGAACGCCTTACAATTGTATATTTGGTGGTCTGTTATCTTGTAACTATTATTAGTTGGTTGAGATTGAGACAATAGGATAATTTATGACCTTAAGAGACTGATGGACTGTAGTGAAACCCTCACATATCTAGACAGCCGTGACCGTATGGTGAGATGGATTCCATTTCATTATACGTAGCTGGCTATGTCTGCCCCCGCTCTCCAGTATTCTGGTTCTGGGGCGTGACACAAGTGGTGATGATGGTGGTTTTAGAGGAGTTTAGGGAGGAAATAGTGCTAGTAGTTTGACATTGGAAAAGAAGTGGCTGAGAGAATTTTGGGGGAGAGGAGAACGTGGGGGGTACTGTGTGAAGGGGGTCGAGTAAGAGAGTGGGTTTGGGTTTTTTTTTTCTTTTTTTCTTTATTATTATAGAAAAAAAACCAATATATATATATATTTATATTACAGTAAAAGAAGGATTGGAGAATGGGTTCGGGAAATGGGATTCGGGAAAATCGGGTTTGGGTCGGGGTTGGATCCCGGGCACGGGATCGGGACAGACAACAATCAAAGATCCATAATTAATTTAAAAATAATATTTTCCTGACCCGACTATTATAATAACAATAATAATTATAGTAATAATAATAATAATAACCTAATCTAAACTAATAATCCTAAATATCCAATGATTAATCTAAATCCAGAAAGCGGGTTTCACAACCTTCCCTCCTTAGAAAATTTTGTCCTCAAAATTCAAAAATAAGGGCCGGGGTACAATCAAAATCACTAACCTCGATCAAAAATGGAATTTAAATTATCAGGCACGATCAGATTCTAGGCATGATCTCTAGGTACAATGATAAAATATAGGCACGATCTGAATTATCTAGATATGATCTGAGATAGAGTTGAAATATTGTTGTGATCAAAATCATTTTAGCACGAGTAAAATTAATCAAATGATCATAAAATAGTAACAATCAAATGAGGTCTCGTGAAACAGAAAAGACAAGAAAGAAACGAACGTCAATCGTTTATTGAAAAGACAGAAAATAATGGAATCTTCTGAGATGAGGGACTAAAAATTCCAAATCAATTTGGAATGGGATATAAGGGTTCGTGACTAAGAAGAACTCATCAAGTTGTATGATGGGAGGATAGCGAGGATGATTAGAACAATATATCTATGATAGGAATGTAATCGAGTAAGATACTTCCACTGAGGGTCAAGTGATGATCAAAGGGGATAGAAATAATATCGTTCCACTGTTTCAACGATCCGAAGATATGATATGCAGGAAAAAGACTTACAAGATAACTATCTTAAACCAATCTCTAACTAGCTGAACCTTCGGTATCTACATAAAACTAAGATATCTGCCAAGGTGTTGAAACTAAATATATTTTGAAACATAAATCATCTAAATCAATTTTCATCCATCATTGTATTTAACTCGTATACCCAATGTATTTCAGATTTCAAGTATTTCTCTCGATCAAGTTATTTTACAGACGTCAATTTCCAATTGTCCGCCATTCTTCCAAAGCTGACTACGTCAAAGTTTATAATATTCACTCGTCATAGTAAATCCTTAGAAGTTCTTTAAGTTGATCCATGACCTCTATTCGAGAATTTTTAATTATTGAAACCAATTGAAAAAATTATAATCCCCAATCAAATTCTAATCCTTAACCATGAATCTAACAATCGTTCTTATCCAACGCATTAGCAAAATATCCCAAAATCCCAATCATTCTTACCATAACTAATATGAGTCTCCAAAGTTTGGCAGAAATTGCAAATCCATTGGCTAATTACCAAAGTTGCATGCCAATGGTCTTATCTCAATTCCTAGCTGCTTATTCTTTCTCTAGAACCTATCATTCCATTGCTCGTATTATTCCTTCCATGGCTATATCCGTCCCTTCTAGGTATAGTAGTCATTTAACCATAAAAGTTGATCCTCGTCAAGTGTTTCTTTACTTGATCATTATATTCACATGTTTATATATCATCCAAATTCACTTCCTCCATGGGAGAATCTTACCAAACTTTAGACTTGCCTTGCTAACTCTACCTATGTCTTTCTCTATCTCCCACACTCTTCTTTAATTATAGAATTCAAAGTCGTCAAATACCTTCATTTGTTTGAATGAGCACTACCAACAGTTATAACCCGAATAAGTCACAAGTTAAGACATACCACTCTCTCAAGACTGACTTACTCAAGGTATTCTTCTACCTTTCCTACCCTTTAGCTAACTAATATTGATCCCAAGATGTCCTTACTAGAAATGCGATAGGTAACAATCTATGTTTCTCCCGCATATGGCTATACACTATATACATATAGTCATCTACAAGATGTATATTAATTAACTATTTAATATATAAAGCTAACCACAACTATCCATAGCTTCCAGAATATGTAACTAAAAAAAATAAAAAATAAATAAATGAATAAATTAATATAAAAATATATATACAACGTACTAAGGTTGGAACAGGAAAGAGATTGAGTCAATAGAGATTGATATGGTCCTAAATAGTTCTAGGAAAAATCAAGTACATTTTTATAGAAATTAGTTCCTTTCTGGCTGTGATAAGAGATTACTGGAAATAGAAAGCCAAAAAAAAAATACAAATCTTTTATTCAGACAACTGTGAGAATAATTTGATGGTGCAGAAAAGACAACCATATTATGGATATAGTTTCAATAATATTCGAAAACCCAAATATATCCGAAGTCACTTTGCCTCAAATTCATGCCTCGTCAGAGTGCACCTGATTGCAGTGAAATTTGGCTCCATAACTTGGATAGAAATAGGTTTTCGAGTATTCTATCAACTTTATCCATTTCCTGGCTGAACACCATAGGAGACAAATTTGATATATTTAGGACGTAGCCTTAATAATATCCAAAAACCTATCAACACCTGAATCACTTCAACTTAGAGTCTATGCCTCGCTAGTGTGCAACTAGCTGCAGTAAACTCGCAGTTTTCATAATTCAGACAAATGACTACAACGCAAATGTGCGAAGCCATATTAGGTCACTGAATATTTTTCAACTTTGTCCATAAGAATTTCAAAGAAGTTTCTTAAAAATTCAAACGAGTTCTAAAGTTCTAGTCATGATAGAAAAGATGTTGATGTACGTTCTTCTAGAATCAAGAAAATTATCAGGATAAATATGTGTTCCAGTATCCCTTGAGATTTGAGAGATTGGTTTGAAGTCATGAAATTGGTCTGACTGGATTATGGCTAAATGAGTTAGACACAAAATAAGATAGAAGCACCAGAGCTTCGAGTTGAGTTGAAGAAGCCAATGTGAATATTCCCGACAAATCACTTAAAGGATACTGACATTTACCAAAATTATTTTGAAGAAATAATTTCTTATCCAAGGAGAGTTTGAGAATGTGCTGGGTAAGTTGGGTTGACACAAAAAGAAGTATGTCTTATGGATTCAAGGAAGTTAGGTTAAAATGGTTTAGCAAAGCCAATCAGGAGATAGTTCAACAATTCAAAAGTTTTTCAATGACTAAAGAAAATTTAATAATAGGATGGAATCAATTCTCTGACCGTTCGTGCTTTATGATGCTCAAGCATTGAGTTTAAAAGCTGTATAGGCCTTGAATTGATCAAGAAGTTACATAGAGAGAGTAGGGTTTCAAGTTGAGTGGAGGGGATCAACAAATAAAATATTTGGAATATCCTAGGAGATAACAATCAATATTGAAATTATTTTTGAAAATATCTTCTCTAGGGAAATCATGAACTAACTAGGCTGAACCAATTTTTTGGTAATAATTAATATTGAGGTTTTATAGTTCCAAGAATTTGGTTCATGATTCGTTCCAAGAAAGTCAATTAGAAATGAGTTCAAGGCAAATAGTTGGATACGCTAATCGTATAAGTACTTCGGGTAGATAAGAGTTTATTAGAATTTAAAACTCTAGATAGCGAGCGGGGCTGGATGCCAAATAAAGGTAGAGAGATAAGATTTGATCAATAAATGGAGAAGTTGAAAATAGGTTTGCTGAAGAAGGAGATTGAAGAGTTCTAATATTGTCCATAAATAGCAAAAAGTATAGATCCTAAGGGATGCTAAAATCTGTTAAAGATATGAAAAGGAGATAATCCCGAAAATTACGGGACACTAAAAGATACAAAAATCTAGAAAATAAAATATGTAGTAACATATACCATCATACAATCGGCCTAAACTGGTTAAGGTCAAAATTCACTCCTTATGTCATTATCACTTCCAATTGTTATAAGTACCAACTAATATCTGGGTATTCCAGAATTCTACCCTTCCCATTTTTAATCACTGATATATCTGTGATAAAATACTGCCTTATACACCTTCTCATTAAGATTAGAATCCATCAACTTTTCTGAAATTGTATCGTAGGGGGGGACATGGCTTTGGGAAAGATATTGGCCAAAAAATAGTGTAATCAGGGTAACATGTTATGCTTCGGTAGGGTATCATCTAGTGCTAATCAATAGCTCTTATGGTCCTGATCTGGTTCGAGCAGTCTCCCGTTGCTCAATCTACTACGATTCTCTTGCGTCATGCATGGAAAACAAGATCTTGCTATACCGACTAATAGGTTGTCGTCATAGTCTGGCTAGTTTAGGGGCAAGCATAAACAAGGTAACCTACTATTCTATAAGCAAGCAAAAATAGTTACTTATATATAGATAATTCGGTCTTATGTTGTGACAAACCAATGTTCTAGTGTTCTACTTGTTTCTAGATATGTTCTCCTAAGTTGTTGATCAGACCTGCATGGGCCACCACTAAAAACATGTCACGACCTAATCTCAAATAATTGGGTCGAACCGGATCATGCCCAGCCTGCACCGTTGTGAGACGGCGGTAGTAAGCTGTTCTATATGCAGGTATTCACAACAACATCTATACATTTGTCACAACTCAATATACGAAAATTTTAAAACTTTATTCAACAATTGAAAAGTACAATTGGAAAGTAAGAACTGAAATAAATGCTGAATTCAAATTAACAAAATTCCAAAAACAACAAAAATAGAAAACTGGAAATGTCTAGCTAAGCGATCGGCTCGTCGGCCTCAAGTCCTGCGTCCTCCAAGGGGGACTTCGACAACACCACAGGGTACAAAACCGGGACATAATAGCTATTGTACAATAGCTCAGCATCCTCAATATCACCTAAAAATGTTGTCTCCAGTCAGGAGGGAGCAAGTACGAATATGCATCTCATATTTCAAGTAATAATGGAAAAGTGCAGGCTAAACAGTTGAAACAATATTTTTCAGCAATTTAACAATTAAAAATAATGTGATTTGAATGTGTAATCGTCTATGACCGGCTTGGGTTATACAATAGCGTCCTAGCGACGCAATACGGCTTATCCCCGTGTGTAAGAGGGGTAAGCTCGCACAATCATACAATATGGGAGGTATTGGCCATAAACGTTACACTATTCCCCCAATCCCCACAATCAATATCAATCAATATCTGAACCCTAGGAGAGGGTTCTGTGTAGCAATGTGGTTTAAACATGCAGCTTGACAATTACTAAATAAAATACAAGAAAATATAACAGTAACTTGCCTCTGTTAATTGACTGGATCGGGAAAGTTGGTACCGAGGAGGATGTCAGGTTCGTCTCCGAGATCCTACAGTTGAGAACCTTGGCTTAGATCCAATATGAAACCATTCTAGGTGTGCTAGTTACAATCTCTAGAAGGAGACCCTAGTCAGGTTTTAAGTTTATTAATTAATCTACCGGAAATCGTCTAACGTCGCAATCTACGTTCGTTGTTATTTAATTAAATAAGTCGGTTATTGATTAATTGGAAAAATGGCAATTACCGGTTAATTTGGCAAAACTTTATATTTTTAAAATATATATAAAACTACATTTTCCTTTTAGTGATAAAACATGGACTTTGTTATCTTACCAATATTTTATTCAAGTTAATTTATCGTGAAAAACCTTATTAATTTTATACAAAATAATTAATACCCAAAATTATAATTACGCGTCTAATAACGAAACCAACTCAGAAAAGAAAGTAAAAATCTAAACTACAATACAGGGTCACAGCAAAAAATAGAAAACTGGGCTTATGCCCTTTACAAATTTTTACATAAATGAATTTAGAAGTATAGACGAACTTTGATTGCTATGCACGATCCCATCAGGAGTCAGAGCCCTGCACAAAGTGCTATTCGGCCAGTAGCAAGTTCTAAAAATAATAACTTGAAGTTTTTATGAAAATAGAGAAAGTCTCAGATTGGTCCAATTATCATTCTTAGCTAATGCCTCAACGTCCAGAATGACTTGTTTCGTTTGCATTTCGCTAGGGCCCATTGACCGGTACGGTCATCGTCCGAAAAATCCATTTAATAAACCTTTTTGGAAAACCACTTTTGAAAATCATATATATATATATATAGTTTTACGAAAAAAAAAAAAATATATATATAGTTTTACGAAAAATTGGGCAGCATTTCCTCTATATCTGGAATAACCCAATACTGGAAAATTGTGCCAACCACACAAATAACATCCCAAACCAGGGAAATAACCCATGAATTCATTTCCACCACAAAATAAATATATAAACCAAACACAGAACATTTCCAAAAAAAAAAAATATATATATATATATATATAGATTTACGAAAAATTGGGCAACATTTCCTCTATATCTGGAATAACCCAATACTGAAAAATTGTGCCAACCACACAAATAACATCCCAAACCAGGGAAATAACCCATGAATTCATTTCCACCACAAATAAATATATAAACCAAACACAGAACATTTCCAAAAGAAATTCGAAAAATCCGAAAATATCACAGAACCAACATAATAGCTCGGAAATTTCGAAACTAACAGAATGTCCCAAAACCACAGTACTAAGTCCGAAAGTCACATAGCTTTGCCGAACTAACTCGGAATTTCTGAGAAGTCACAAAGCTTAAAACCAAAACCAATCACAGCACAAAATACTACCGAAATGAACTTCGAAAATTTCCGAAATCGAAATCGTCTAAACCGAATCCCGTAACGGAATCGGGGACCAAAATCATCATCGACTCGATAACGGGACACGGAAATGCGGAAATATACCTCGGGTGCTCGGCTAGAGCTCTCCGATGATATTAGGAAAAAGAAATATCCCGCGGACTCGGGAAAGTCCCAACTCGCGGATAGCAGCGGGAAAAACATCGGAACAACGCTGGACCTCGCTGTTGGAACAGCGGGGCTGCGGGCTGAGCCGGGCGTGGACAGCGGGGTCTGGCCGAAATCGCCGGAGAAAACGGCGGGTACCGGGGCTAGGGCACGGCGGGGAACGGCCGAAAGAGCGCTGGCCGGGCACGAGGCGGCCGGGGACGCGCGGCCTGGGCTTGGCCGGAGATGGCGCGGCCTAGGGCGCGCGCGGGAGGCGCTGCCGGAGGTCGGGGGCGGCCGCTGAAACCAGGGCGAGCCGCAGGCGGATCTGGCCGGCGGGGGGGCGGGCTGGACGCGGCCGACGCGGCCGACGCGGGGCTGGACGCAGCCGGCTCGGGGTCGGGCGCGGCCGGCGTGGGCGGCGTGGGCGGCGTGCGGGCTGAGTTCGGCCGCGATGGCCGCAGAGGGTGGCCGCGAGAAGGGGTCCGCGGTCGTGGGAGAAGGTTCTGTGTGGGAGAGTGGGAGAGAGAGAATTTTCTTAAGGAAAAAAGTGGTGGTGATGGTGGTTTTAGAGGAGTTTAGGGAGGAAATAGTGCTAGTAGTTTAACATTGGAAAAGAAGTGGCTGAGAGGATTTTGAGGGAGAGGAGAACATGGGGGAGTGCTGTGTGAAGGGGGTCGGTTGAGAGAGTGGGTTTGGGTTTTTTTTCTTTATTATTAGAAAAAAACCTATATATATATATATATATATATAATATATATATATATATATTATATATATATATATATATATTACAGTAAAAGAAGGATTGGAGAATGGGTTCGGAAAACGGGATTCGGGAAAATTGTGTTTGGGTCGGGGTCGGATCCCGGGCACGGGATCGGGACAGGCAGCAATCAAAGATCCCATAATTAATTTAAAATAAAATTTTCCTGACCTGACTATTATAATAACAATAATAATTATAGTAATAATAATAATAACCTAATCTAAACTAATAATCCTAAATATCCAATGATTAATCTAAATCCAGAAAGCGGATTTCACACATAAGGTTTGATTATTCGATTGTTTTTGAAAAATTTGGCTTTTCATGGAGTCAACAAGTTACGATTGTGATGAAAGAAAACAGATGTTACTCGCCATTTGCCATCGGGTTCTAAAGCAGCTCTAACCCTAGCATTACAATTAGTTTTGCTTATAGGATATTTCTTAAATGCATTTTTGCGCTTGCTGCTTGATGATACAACCCATCTAACTTCCCCGTCGTCGTCCTTTCTCGATGGTCTTTTTTCACTGGAAAACCTTTTTGGTTACCATATTCATTGTAAAAGTCAAATAACTCATCAAGAGTATCAAATATCATACCTATTTTGGCTCTGTTATATTTTCTTCAACATTTTCATCAATCATACCCTCATTTTCATAAGTTACCACCTCCATTTGATCTTTTTCAAAAATATGCTCACTCAATATCATACTTGAAGATCTATCACAAGCTTATGTTCCCATTTCTACGGAAGTAAAATTAAAAATGACTAGTTGATAATGGATTACTACATCTAAATTAGGGGGGGGG